>SJYX01014669.1:196033-239187 GCA_006410675.1 Oreotragus oreotragus
CTCTTGCCCTAGTGACTAATTTTGATTAACTCATCCAAACCAGCCTGTTTTGCGTTTCCATAGTGTGGTTTCAGTAATTTCGTAAGTTCAGACAGTACCACAACTAGGAGAATAAAATTAGAGGACAGCAGACAGTGATGGTGAATATTCCTTTCCTGATGTTAGGGAGAAGTGGATGAAAAGAGGCATCGTCACACAGCTGGGATCTGTCAGCCCCTGTTTAAGTTGCCTGCTTCTTGGGTAGACTCTTCAGGAGCATAAATTCAGAAACAGACTAGTCAGATCAAAATAATTCATTGTGTTTTATTCACATACTCACTGTATAAATTCATCATGTCCTTCCACTTAATGTTTGAGCTTTGAAAGATACTCTTATTTTCTGTTGCATCTTGGGCTTTCTTTTTCTCTTAAATACATAGGTATATAAACTCTTATCTGGAGTATATTCCTTTAGTAAAGATTCATTCATTTATTTAAAAAGTTCATTAAGTGCCTACTATGTTTCAGACCTTATCCTAGGTCTGATAAGTGCCTTATTATGGGCACAGAGCAATCAATAAAATAGTCTTTGCTCTCATGGAATTTATAATCTTGGATCTTACAGGTTTATAGTTTGCTTGGTTAAGTTTTTGTGTATAGATATGTACATGTCTCTACGTACATACTTACACACATGTATACATACATATGCATGTGTATATATGTATGTTTGGTGAGCATGCTAATATGAGAAATAAAGAAAGGGACAGAGAAATTCAAAGGGGTGCTGTTTTAGCTAGTCAGAAAATGCCTCTCTGATGTAGTAACACTTCAGTTATAGACAGAGATTAAGTGGAAGAGTGAGACAGGGCAATATTTGAGGAAAGAACATTTCAGGCCAAGGGAGGAGCTTGCTTTGCATGTTTGTGGAATTGCATAGAATGATGCAGCTGTAACACTGTCCGGAGACCAGTCATGAAGGGCTTTGTGGGCCTTAATAAGGATTTTGGAATTTTTTCTCTATAAAATGGACATACACTGGAGGGTTTGAGTTGAGGAAGGGGATAATCTGATGTGTGTGTTTTTTAAAAAACATGCTATGTGTGTGGTATAAAAATAGACTATAGTGGAACTAATGTAGAAGAAGGCAGATACAGTGGGAGCTATTAGAATAAAACAGGTGAGAAATGGTGATCTTTGGACTGATGCAGGATCTGTAGAAGGGTGAGATTCTCACTTCATTTCAAAAGTAGAACCATCAGACTTTGCTGATGTTTGGGTATGGTATGTGAGAAGAAAAAAAGCTAAGATGACTCCATGATTTGGGGAAAACAGACATTACTATTTTTATTGAGAGGGAGGAATAATATTAGATATATAGTGATTTCCAAAGTCTTTTCTAGGACTGTAACAGTTCTCACAAGATATAAGTAAAAATTCCTCAGAAAGACTGAATTGGTCCAGTACCTCTTCATGTTACTTGTGAGCATTTTTCAGTCTTGCTAGTGAAATCTCAGGTTGGCAGCAGAGATAAAAATGATTGGTGGAGCTATTAGGGAAATATTCACAGAGGCTAACAACTGTCTTGCTTGACAGGCAGAAACAATGACTACTTAAGTGGCTTTAGGGACTGGGAGTGGCCTACAAAATCCACTAGTGTAAAGAAATGTCAATCTTACTATAGAGTCCCCGACTTCACCATCTGTTTGCTGGTATGAAAGAAATAGAGAAGTTTCTTTGCTACGGTTGGATTTTAAATCAGTACTAAATGTTTAAATGATAAAAATGAAGTAGATTTCATTCTCCTTTATAATTAGCAGGAAAAGATTTGTCTTTTTTTTTTTTTATCATGAGAGTAGAAAGGAGAACTCTAGGACTATTTAGTGTATTGATACTTTGAAAGTATGATTAGAAAAAAGATATTTAGAAAAATTTTAAGCAGTATATAAAAATAATCCTTCAAATTTGTGTAATGAACCGATTTTTTCTTGATGTATGCTTTTTGATATTTATGTCTACATTTCATAAAATCCAGCATAACTTATTGCTAGAGGAAACTATATATATATATTTTTAGTTTTCTGAATGTTGAGATTTTTAAAATTCTTCTTTTATTAGTATTATTATTTTTTACTTTACAATATTGTATTTGTTTTGCCACACATCAACATGACTCCACCAAGGGTGAACATGTGTTCCCAATCCCGAATCCCCCTCCCAGTTCCCCCCAACACCATCCCTCCGGGTCATCTCAGTGCACCAGCCCCCAGGATCCTGTATCTTACATCGAACCTAGACTGGCGATTCGTTTCTTATATGATATTATACATGTTTCAGTGCCATTCTCCCAAATCATCCCACCCTCTCCCTCTCCCACAGAGTCCAAAAGACTGTTCTATACATCTGTGTCTCTTTTGCTGTCTCGCATACTGGGTTATCATTACCGTCTTTCTAAATTCCATATATATGCGTTAGTATACTGGATTGGTGTTTTTCTTTCTGGCTTACTTCACTGTGTACAATTGGCACCAGTTTCATCCACCTCATAAGAACTGATTCAAATGTATTCTTTTCAATGGCTGAGTAATACTCCATTGTGTATATGTACCACGGCTTTGTTATCCACTCATCTGCTGATGGACATCTAGGTTGCTTCCATGTCCTGGCTATTATAAACAGTGCTGCGATGAACGTTGGGGTACATGTTTCTCTTTCAATTCTGGTTTTAGAGGAAACTATTTTTAAGAAAAAGGTGACAATTTAAAAGTAAAATAAAAATATGCATCAGAATGCAAACATTCTCTGATAATGACACATGTTTTGTATATTATTTTTAATATACTGCCTTCTGGGATTCTGTAAGAAAGTAAGAACAAAAACAAAACTAGCCAGGTTAAAAAAAGTGGGAATGTTTCCAGTTTTTTTAAATCTTTATTTTATTTTATTTTTTTTACTTTTTTGGCTGTATCGTGTGGCTTGGGGGATCTTAGTTTTCCAGGGCTATAGTCTCTTCTGGAGACTGAAGGTGAAATTCCATTTCTTGGCCTTTTCTACCTACTTGCAATTCATGAATCCCATCTTCCATCTTCAAAACTAACAATGGTGGCTGAGTCCTTCTCACATCCCATCATGCTGACCTCTCCTTCCCTTTCTCTCTTCCATTTTTAAGGAACCTTGGGATTATATTGGACTCACTGGAATAATTCAGGGTAATCATCTCAATATCCTTAACTTAAGCATATTTGAAAAATCTTTTGCCATCTTAGGTATCATATGCATAGGTTCTGGGGATTATAATGTAGAAAACACTGGTGGGCCGTTGCCTGCCTACCCCACCCCTCAAGTATCCTTATTGCCAGTGGACTCCTAACTGTTTATTACTCAGCATCCTTCCGAGTGCCAGTTGCAAAGTCTGAGCAGGGAAGAGATAGCTCATTTACCAAAAGATTGCAAAAAGTTTCCCATATATGTTGCAGATGCCTGAGGAACAGGTGTGGGTGTGTTTTTTAAGAGTATTAGACCAAGGAGGACTGAATGTGGCACTCAGTTCAGTTGCTCAGTCATGTCTGACTCCTTGTGATCCCATGAACTGCAGCACGTCAGGCCTCCCTATCCATTACCAATTCCCGGAGTTTACCCAAACTCATGTCCATTAAGTCGGTGATGCCATCCAACTATCAACTGAATCAATTTTTGAAATGAGTAAATTTATTAGATATTCTATATTTTATATATTAACTTTAACAGCTAGAAGTAGCTTTAATAATTTGTTTTGTTGTTCATTGTAACGTAAACTGAAAGAGGTTGATATCTGGAACTTCCCTGGGATAATGTAAAGGAAGGAATCTAAAAGTCTGAGGAAGTATGAGTGTTGAAATATTTATCATGTATGATCTGTGCATTGCTGCTGCTGCTGCTACGTCGCTTCAGTCATGTCCGACTCTGTGCGACCCCAGAGACGACAGCCCACCAGGCTCCTCCGTCCCTGGGATTCTCTAGGCAAGAACACTGGAGTGGGTTGCATTACCTCATCATATATTCTAAAGAGACCCAAAAGATCCTGACTTAAATAAGGCATCAACCACCGTGTCCTTAGAAAGCCTAGTAGTGACTGTCTTCTAGTCACTCATTACTGATGACCACAGGAGATGCTGCCAGTGAGAGATATATTAGGGTTGATGGGATCCAGAATGGCAGGAGCTAAGTGTCAGTGCTTAAACAGGTTCAGAGATGGTGTAAGTACATTTACAGTAACGGGCAGCAGGAATGAGGTGGTAATTTGATTGTTTTAACCAATAGGAATCTTTGGAGAAGGGTGTTTTTAAAGAATGATATGTATGGAAAATGTGTTTAACTTACTATTAATGGAATCAACAAAATGGTAAAGCTGATTTTAAAAAACCTATAAGGTAGATAGAATTATTTATATCCGTGGGAAAAAAAGAATGCTATATTAAGATTTATAAATTACATATAAAAATTTCAGTGTCCTATAGAACATGTAAGGTTTTCTATGGCATGACAATAATTTGCCTCTCTACAGGACAAAATTTATCTGCATTGCTACAGAAACAGAATCATCTGCTTCACTGTCTGTCAGTTTTATACTCACCAACACCTCAGTTCAGTTCAGTTCAGTCACTCAGTCGTGTCCGACTCTTTGCGACCCCATGAATCGCAGCACGCCAGGCCTCCCTGTCCATCACCATCTCCCGGAGTTCACTCAAACTCACGTCCATCGAGNTTATAATTTATCTTTAAATACAATATCTAGGAACTTTTACCATTCTGTGTGTCTATTTGTACATTAGAAAATAAAACCAAAATACTTAAAATATGATTTCTTTCCTCTTTCATTGGTCTATGTTCCTTAAAGTCTGCATCAGAGATAGGTCTCTGTGTGGTTGGGGATAAATTCTGAGCTCTTTGGTGGTGGGGATTTTTGTTTAGCTCTCTCTAACATAATTTTGCTGGTTATAATGTCATTCACTTCCATTAATATACTAATATGGAAACAAAGACATGGTTTCAGATTTTATTTATATCTTTGGGCTTTGGAAAAACAATCTCATGAGAACTCACTCAGCCCATTAAATACCATCTTTGACGTTGCTTTTTTGGGTTTGCTTGTTTTTAGAAAAGTTTTTCTGGCTTTCGCTCTTTGTATTTGGAACAGTAGCATAGCAAGTATTTTTAGACATGTGTTGTTAAAATCATGTAAAAAATCCTTTTCATGTCAACATATGGGATTTTTTATTAGTAATCTTTAATGTGATCAAGAGCTAAGGTAGAATTTCCTAGCTAGAAAAGAATGAGTTAAAAAAAATTCCCATATTCCTTTGATGGTTGGAGAAGCTACATTCTATATTTTCAGTCTGATGAAAATATTCAAGAGACTGAATTAGATTGGCAGCATCTTGAGGACAGAGATTACACCTTTTTCCTTCTGTTTTTGTCTTGGGTGTAGCACTGTTCTAGTCAAAAGGGTTGGCTTAGATGGTGGAGAGCCTTGTAAACTAAACTACATAAGATTAGACTCCAACCTCCTTTTTTTTTTTGCATGGGAAATCTTGAAGGATTTTGGAGCTAGAGAGCCGCAAGTAATTTACAAAGGTCACCCTGGAGACTCTGAGGGTTAATTGGAGTGAAGAGAGCCTGGAGGCAGAGGTAACACTGGAGGTGAAAGTGGATGTGGTGTGAAGGTGGGTGGGCGACACAAGAAGCCACAGATTTCATTGGTAGAGGTCCACACTCTCTCATTTGCAGTTACAATGGCTAAAAAGAACTCTGAAAACAGGTTTTTGTAATTCATTTGATAGGAAAACCTGAGCTTGACTTGAGCTCATTTTTTGGGCAAAATTTGGCCAGAAGTGTTGGGATGCTTTTGAAATCTTTCCTTATCCCACTTACCTCCTAAAACACACATATTTACTGCAGAAGTATTAGTGTATTTGATTGGGGAAATTATCCTACATCTTGCTGTTTTTGTCTTGTGTGCTGTGCTAAGTCACTTCAGTCGTGTCTGACTCTATGCGGTACTAGGGACTGTAGCCTTCCAGGTTCCCCTGTCCGTGGGATTCTCCAGGTACGGTTACTGAAGTGGGTTGCCACTTCCTTCTCCAGGGGATCTTCCTGATCCAGGGATGGAACCCCTGTCTCTTATGTCTCCTGAAGTGGCAGGTTCTTTACCACTAGCTCCTCCAAGGGAATGCATAGCCTATGTAACTTTTTTCAAGTGGGAAAAGCTCTGATTTGGTAGCTCCTCTATGTTCTAAGCGTTTTGGACAAGGAATTGTGAAACTCAGTTTGACCTGTGTTTACAAGATGAGGCTGATAAGACCCTCAGATTAGCTGTGGAGAGAATAGTGGAGGAAATGAGCATTTCTAGACTGGAACACTCAGTGGTTAATAATGAAACTGCCTCATCAACATGAAAGAAAATAAGACTTTTGGTGGGATCAGAAACATTCATTAGAGAGTGAATGAAAGGATGTGTTTTTGAAGTGTTGCTTGTGTGCAGGTCCTGGGATTCAATCGTGAAACAGCAAAAGGGAACAACTGGAGGCATTTAAATAAGACCTGTGGAGTAGTTCAATGTATCGCATTAGTGCTAATTTTCTGGTTTGACAGAAGTACTCTGGTTCTGTAAGATGGTAACATTTGGGGAAGCTGGATGAAGGGCCTATGAAAACCTTGTACAATTTTTTTTACAACTTTTTGGGTAAGTCTAAAATTATTTTATGTTTTAAAAAATGAGGAAATGGTTGCTTTAGCCAACCTCAGAAAGCAAGAAGTGGTGTCATCCATTCTCCCTTTAAGCGGAGAATATCTGTTGGCAGGAGTATGGTTTGCCTAGAGATTTTGAACTCTAAAAATGCAAGATGAGTAGACTTCCAGGTTTCTATCCCTCCTCATTTTTTTTTTTTTTTTAAAGCTGACCTTGTTTTAGCAGAAGATTAATTGAAAAATTTTTGATCCAAGAAAAAGCCTTGATCCTAGTTACAACATGAAACTGACTGTGTCTGGACAGTTCACGGGAAGTGTTGTCACGTGTGATCCCTCACTTTTCATTTCCCTCGTGTTGGAGGGTGTGGTTTATTTCTGGCTTTTGTCTGCTGCTCTGCAGGCATAGGTGTAGGTTCATTGGTTAGAACGGAAAGCTGTAATAAGATGTTCAAAACCCAGAGCTTTGCAGATAACAGAGGGAATGAAGAAAACGGTCAAGGTTGGCTGACTCGAGCTTGGCTGTGCTGATGTGCCCGGCATGTCTCCCCGGTGGGAGGAGGGTTTGCCTTGAAGGCCTCTGCTTCACTCTCTCGCTTCCACACCACCTTCTGTAGTCTCAGCTGATGCGGTCTGTAATTCTCTCGGCAGGCTACTCTTTTCCTTCCTTTTGGCTGAGAGTAGACCTAGGCTGGCAGCCAGTAGCCATTGAGCTATAATAGAGCTAGTGGTATGTACAAAATTTGATTACTGCTGTCAACACCAGATTGAATAAGAAAGTGCATACCCTAGACAGATACTTGGGACATAAATGGTCTATTGATTTCATGAGAACTAGAAATGAGGCCACCGTGTAATCTAGCAGAAGAAGGGGTCAGTGGGTAGACATTACAGAATAGTTTGTAAAAGTGCCCTTCTTTTAGACTTTTTTTGGAAGAACTTTCAGATAACCTTGATAAACCGATTGTTGCTTTTGATTTTCTTCACCGTCAAGTATTTACAGAAACTCCACTGTGGCCTTTGTACTTCTTGTTTTCATTCAATGGTTTGCCTTTCCTGTGTAAAATCTGGTTTAGAAATTGTACTGGGTGATACAAGCAGTATTTGCTCCTGAACTCTGATGACATTTCCACTTAGCTTAATATGAATGTTTTAGAAATTTCCCACAATGGAAAGTTCTATTTGACATAGGAAAGTTCAGCGGTCAGTTTCATAGTCAGCTGTATGCCAAGAAATAACGAAAACAGTGGATTACATAGTACAGCCTTGGGACATGGAAAATTTCTTAGAAGATGAATGAATCATATTATTAATACATCTTGTGGGGCCTGAGGCCTTATATTAAAAAACAGGGGAAAAATTATTTTTTTAAAGCTTGCAGCCTTTTCATATTTTCCTTCTTGTGTTCTATGTAGACTTTATTCTTTTTAATTTTTCAAGGCATTAAAAATAATTTAAAATAGAATGTTTTAGGAATAAAATACTTCATTTCATTGTACATGAATTTTTTCTAACATCAGAAATCTGAAAAAAATGAATATCTCTTTGAATGAGATTGAGTTAGACAAAGACTTCATATTAGAAAATATGATAATCTCTCAAGTTAGATTGGATTATATGTTTTGAATTTTGGATTAGATAATCTCTTTGAATTTTATTGGATAATCCCTTTGAATTAGAATAATTACTATCCTTCTCTCAAGATCACATTTTTTAGAGAAAAGGGGGAAACATCGGTGATAGCTAGACTCCTGACTTGTTCCTCTTGGCTTCCTTAAAATTTTGTAATAACCTTAATCTTAAATCAAATCTTGTCTAAAATTTCTTCCTGTAAATAGTGATGGTTATTCACTTATAAAAGGCTGCTTTAATTGAGACTGTTTCTATTTAGGAAGAAGACAAATACAGAAAGACATGTGGAAACAACTGATTTAGAATTTAATAAGTTTTCATAAGCACCCCTTGGGTAGGGGAAGATAAACCAACTGCTTTAGCAGCCTCTTGCTTAGAGATATAATCTGAACACCAGCAGTATTTAGCTGTTATGTTATAGCAGATTAAAATGTTGAAATACATTTTTGTATTTGGGCTTTGACAACCATCAGGGAAATGTATATCAAGCCACGATGATGTAACTTCACACCCACAAGGATGGCTATAATAAAAAAAAAATAAAATAAAAACTAGATAAATATAGGTGTTGGTGAGGATGGAGAGAGTTTTATCCTTCATGTACTGCTAGTGAAGGAATGGAAGATAGTGCAGCCACTTTGGAAAGCTGTCTGGCAGTTCTTCCAAAGGTTAACTGTAGAATCCTATTATATGATCCAGTAATGCTACTCCTGGGTATTTATACTCAAGAGAAATAAAAACATATGTTGATATGAAAATTTGTACATGAATGCTCATAGCAGCATTATTCATGTTAGCTGAAAGGTAAAGACAACCCAAATGTCTGCCAATTGATAGGTAAATCAATAAAATGTAGGATATTCATACAAGGAAGATTATTCAGCTGTAAAACAAAATGATATGCTGACATACTACAGCATGAAAGAAACTTTGAAAACATTATGCTAAGTAAAGCAAGTCAGTCATAAAGGACTACATATTCGATGATTTCATTTATGTGAAATGGTCAGGAGAGGCAAATCTAAAGTGATTGAAATTAGATTTTCATGGTTGACTAGAATTGGGGGCTGTGCAGAGAGAAGATGGAGACTGAGTACTTCGGGGGGTGATGAAAATGTTCTAAAATTGATTGTGTGATGGATACGTAACTCTGTGAATATACTAATAACCACTGAATTATATACGTTAAATGTGTTAATTGCATGCTGTGTGAATTATATCTAAATAAAGCTGTTACAAAAAAAAAAATCAGGCTTTGACCATGTGACCTCATCTATAGCATTGTGCTTTTTACTCTTTCTCTCCTCACCACAATCCCACGAGACAGGTGAGGTCTCTACTCTCATTTTACAGGTTTGGATATTGAGGCTTAGAGAGGGTGTTTGCCAGGCCTATGGTTTCTAGTCTAGAAAATACAGAGATAAGGAAGAGGAGAGTGGAGCGAGGACTGACTGTATCTCAGCCAGTAGCAGGAAGAGAGATGTTTTCTGATTTAAATCTGTGTGTAGAGAACCTAAGTTATGAAAATCTTTGCTTATAAGTTGAAAGTTTTTGTTTCAAAGCAGGAGACAAAAAAAGAGTTAAACAGGAATAAAAAGGCCCATGAGGCAATATGGGTCGTGATTTTCCTTGCTGTTGAATGTGTGTGGATGACATCTGTATGCTGTTGTGTTGCTAAGTCATGTCCAGCTCTTTTGTAACCCCATGAACTATAGCCCATCAGGCTCCTCTGTCCATGGGATTTTCTGGGCAAGAATACTAGGGTGGGCTGCCATTTTCTTCTCCCTGGAATCTTCCCGACCCAGGGATTGAACTCGTGACTCCAGCATTGATTCTTTACCACTGAGGCACCTGACATCTGTGTTCCGTGATAATAAAAGAGCGAGGCAAATACACAAGGTAGAACAGGCTGGAAAATATGAGTCAAAGCTGTTACCTCTGATCTTATGATTCTGTGTGGTTGAATGTATTTTTTTCCATAATAGCAATCTCTAAGGAATTAAGAAATTCTTTTGAGTTCCATTTTTCCCAAGGTGTATATGCATATTGAAGTGAAATAGCAAGTTCAATTTATGCTTTGAAGTAGAGTTAATATATAACCAAACTCTTCAGTCCAGTTGTACACCCAGGGCAAACGCCTCTATTTATGTACATGTGGGTAAGGAGGTGGGTGGAGGTGTCCTTATCAGCTGACGCTGTCAAAAACAGGAAGCAAAGTTATAATCTCTTTGTAGTGGATCAGAAACATTCAAAGGCCCTCCGTTGTGACAATTAAAAGAACAGTGACAGAAAATGACCTAAGGAATTTTCACTAACTGCGAAGTGTAACATCCTGTCTGGTATTTAGAGGAGATTCAGTTAGGTTTTAGTCAGATCCTCTCTTGGGAAAAATAAAAGCCACGGCGAAACAGGACATCCCAGTGTGCAGTTCGCAGGCTGCTTCTGTTACAATCCACTTCCTCTGCACCTTTTTCCTCGTCACTTAAGCAAATGTAGGTGATGAGCGGCCCGGCGGCCACCGCGTTTCGTTGGAAAAAGTACAGATTTGATGCGCCAGGACACGTAGCTCGCCAGTCTGGCAAGCATTTACCAGGTAAGTTTGTCAGCTGGCCTGACTCCCTGCCCTCCCTCCCGTGAGGTTTTGAAAAGAGGATGTCAGCAAAGACAGGGCTCCCTCAGTCACTCACTGAACCCAGCGTGTTAAGTAGCAGAGCTGCTGGAGGCAGGACCAAGCTGGTGAGGGGACCCCCCGGCATGTTCTTCCCGATGTCGCATCTGTTGTAGAGTCTGAGGGGTCGAGACCAGCGTTGTGGGGTTTCACCTTTTCTTCAGAATGCGATGATTTTCCAGTTCTTGGCTTCTTGGAAAAAAAGTACCCAAGGAACCATATATATGTTGTGACACACGTGCTTCATGTATTTTCAAACTAGCTTCTCATGTGTTGACTATTTTCTGTCCTGTAGAGAAAGTTTCCTTTGTGCTATTCTGTAGGGATAGTGCTTATTGTACTTGACTTACTGTGCTGACTAAAAACGTACTTTACTTTTAAAAGTGGTTCAGAGCTGATTAAGGGGAGAGTCAGACATTGTACTTTTGGGCGGATTGTAAATGGAGGGGTTTTGTGTTTTAGACAGTCTTGTACAGAAGAGCTCAGACGCGGAACTTCATGTTAGATGTGATTGTGCGCCTTTCTGTTGCTGGCGTTTACTCCCAGGGGGCCCTCGATTTTTTGATTAGTTCTGATGTCCATGTCTTGTTTAATCTATGTATTCATGTTCTGGCCAAATAAGCTTTCTGAGAAAAAAAATAAAAAACTCAAGTGATGTGTGACATTTGACCTTACATATCATGCTTGAATGTTGTTCGTATGGAACAACGTTTAGACTGGTTAGAATTTTTTTTAAGTGGCTTTCTTTCTTTTGGAATTACTCTTTCCCTCTTAAGTTTTCCTTCCTAACTCCCTGTGAATGTGGCGGTAAATGCTGGTAGGCATCCTCTCCCTGGAGTGAATTCTCAACTAGAATGACTGGAGCAACCCATGTTTTCTTAGCAAAATTTGGCTTCTTGGCCAAGTGTAATAAGAGATCAGCATGCTATAATTCACTTTGTTGGCTGTTACTTTTCTCTCTTATTTAAAGCACCGTGTGGTCTCAACAGAAAATTAAAATATCTGTCAGAAACCTGAATTAAAACCTCAGGTACAAGAGCAGTATTGCAGCTTGTAGCCTTTTAAATATATCTCTTGACTTTCACTTAATTCTCTTCCTTTTCCCAGCATGAATAATCTTCATCGTCTGCTAGTCTGCTCAGTAATGTCTTGCTACCAAGGGTCTCAGAAATAGGAAGATAATTAGGAGAAAAAAAATTCAAATAAACTTTTAAATAATAAGCAGACTTTTATACGGGTAGACTTCAGCTTTAAATATGAATTCTCATTCATTCATATAGCATTATTTCCTACTCTGTGATCAGTCCACAGGCTTTAGGAAAGTAGAAAGCATTTAAAAAAGTATATTTTAGGGCACATTATTTTAATAAAAATAGAAGATTCGTGTGTATATGATTTGCAAGGGCCTAGGTTCTTTTCTTATTGGCTGTTATTAATTTACTATTTTCTTATATCTATAGGATAGCTCTCTTTAGTGATCTTGTAAATAAAGGTATAAAAAAGTACATGTTTATGGATGGCATGTTCCATTACAATATGTGGCTATTTTTGATCTTCAAGCAGTCTCCATAATAGATTAAACTTTGGGGTGAATCCTTTATTTACAGACCTCAAGTAAGGTGGAAAGAGTGAAACCATAAGTGTTTTGCATTAAACTGTTGATGTTACTGGGGTTGAGGTTTCAAATGACTTTTGCAGAACCTAAAGGGAGTCATAAAACAAGTAATAAAATGGAATAAATTGAAATATATATTTGTTGAAAATAAGCCTTTCAGTGTTATTTTTGAAACTGCCCATCTTTTTGCCCTGTGTTATCTTCTAACATGTGCAACTCTAATTTAGTGCATTTGCTTCTCTGTAAGTTGAAATCTGATTATCTGTACTATCTCTGGTATAGAATCATTACATTTAAAAATATTTCCTTTTCATTTTCTTAATCTTGATGTTTGTGTACAAATGCCCAAATGTTGACAAATAATCTAATTGAAGGAGAGTAAGTTTAAAAAAAAAAGGCTTGAAGGTGTGAAATAAAAAATTACTTGGAGTTGTAGGCATCTACCAATGCACAGATGATTTAGATCTGCTCAGGAAGCCACCTCTGGGAGGCCTCGCTTTTCTTGCCAGCCTCCCTGCTTTCTCTTCAGGCTGACAGAACTCTGTGTCAGTTGTTTCAAATGGGTTCACATATTCTCAACCTTGGCTGCACGTTAGAATCACCAGCGTGCTGGAGCCCCACACCGGGAATCTTGGTATAATTAGACTGAGGCCTTGACTCTAACTGTTCAAAAGCTGTCCAAGTGATTCTGATGGGGATTCAAGATGGAAGCATATGGGGGAGTGTATGGTTCCCTGTTAGACCAAAAGCTCCAGAAGAAGGGCAGGAAGGAAGCTTATGCTCTCCTTCCGCACTCAACCCATGCCTGTTAGCATGGGAGTCTCAGGTTCTGCTTGAGGAATGGGTGGGTGAACAGATTCCTCTGAGCTGGAGGAGGCTACAGGAGGACCAGACCTTCTGCTTTCTGGTTTGAGCTGATGGAGAAGCGTGTGTTACATGAGACTATGGTCTGTCTGAAGATGGCTGTCATTGGGAAGAAGCTCTTGGAAGAGCTCACTGGGGGATAGGCCAGCTCGGGGCACACTGAACAGACTGCTCTGAAGAGACAGAGCTCCTAGATGGTAGTGTCCTCATGAAGCAAGGCAAGTGGAGGACTTTGGAGTAAGAATTTCATCAGGGGCTGAGGTGTCTGTGTCTGTCTGAATATGGAGGTGGGGCCCGTTGTGGACACTACAGGGAGGTTCTGGGTTGCCAGGGTGAGTTTGAAAGGAAGAAGTGTGATTATCTTTGCCAGGAATTAGTGGCTGCCTGACCCACCCATTGGCTGTACGAATATAAAGGCTGTGTGAGTATTTAGAGTGGTCAGAGTGCAGTGAGGTTTGTCTGAGGGAGTTTCTCAGGGCTTGGGAAATTTTAGCTGATCTTAATGTTTATAAAGAAAATGAGTTAGTGGTTAGGGGAATGTAATTTGCTGAGGTTTGAGAGAAAAATAATTGTTCAGTTGGGTTAAGGGTAGATGGAGTGAGTTGTTTGAAACTGAAGAACTTTGTGGGGGGGGGTGCGGGGGGGAGAGTGAGATGTGTGATTAACATGGTAATGAAGAGTTGTTTGAGGGAGGGGACCCACGTCTCAGTTGCCTGTGCCATCAGTGTGTAAGTCACTGAACTTCTGAGACGGGTCCCCAATCAGTAGCATCCCCCAGGTGATTTTGGTCACGAATAATTAGGTAACATGTTTTAAAGCGCCTTGCAAGCTGTAGTAACAGTTCCAGGTAAATAAAAGGAATAGTAAGTTCTGTAAAAATATAGTCAATTGATAATAAACTTTGCCTGCTACCTACAATATAGGAATGGAAAATCAAATATTGTGTTGGTATGGCACTTAAAATGTATTTAGGCTTAAAATGATACTTAAAATGTATTTAAGCTGACGCTGTGCACTCTGTCATCTTTTTAGTTGTGGTTTTCCTTGGCATTACTTGAAAGGTATGATTATGACATGGGTCCTGGTTTCATGTTTCACTATGGTTCTTTGACCCTAGTTAGAGGGCACCAGGTGCTTCCTACTCTAATTGTTGGCAAATTTAGGATTTAGTTGGAGGGCCATTGATAGACTGGTGTGGGAATTAGATGGGATTTGGGCTTGGTGACTCCCTTACCCTGCTGCAATATTTTGACCTTGATTTGAACAGTTCAATGAACTGGCAGCTCAAGTAGTTTTTTCCCACTGAGCTAGAACTTTCATTGTTTGGCAGAGGAAGATGAGTCATGGCCCAGTCCTACCATTGTGACAAAGTGCAATTTTAGTCCAGGGCTAAAGGAACACAGCTTAGAAACGTTCTGTCTAAACCAGAAACTATTGAAACTTGGATTGTGAGCTGGATGGGAATTAGTGTGGCCCTCTCTGGGGAGTTACTCTCAATGCTACATTAAGAAGCATTAGTGCTTAATGAAGCATTGGCTCAGACGGTAAAGAATCTGCCTGCAATGCAGGAGACCTGGGTTCACTCCCTGGGTAGGAAAGATCCTCTGGAGAAGGAAATGGCAACCCACTCCAGTGTTCTTGCCTGGAGGGTCACAAAGAGTTGCACACAATTGAGTGACTTTCACTTTCTCACTTTGTTTATTGAAGTACATTTTTGATCCTACATCTAATTTTTAGTGATATATTTAAATAATCAGGTCCCTTCTTAAAAAATTCAATGCAGAATTAAAATTATACAAAGTGGCAAATTTCCAGTTCCTCTCTCCCTCCATATCATTGTGGTTTTGTTTGTCCTGCCACAGCTTTTTTTTTGTGACTATACAAGTGTATACTTTTAGGTCTAAATTCCTACAAGTACAGTTTTTCTTTTTTAAACTGAAGTTGAAACCATCTGGCCATAGTGTATCCCATTTAAAAAATATTAACAATAATGACCTGTGTACATATAACTTAGTTCATTTGGGTAATTTCTGGTGCAAATATGCTTTCACTGTTAAACTGCCATCTACAAAAGGGAGAGAGATGAAAACTAGTATATATTTGTTTGGACTTGCATTGTGTGTGTTTGTGTGTAATTGAACTCTGCATATATTTTTTGGCTCTTTGGACAAATTCTTCAATGAACTGCCTTTTTATACATTGCTCCCCACCCCCCGACCCACCCCATCCCTGGATCTCTGAACTTTTAAACCTCTACTGATTTCAAAGGAAATTAATTCAAAATGGCAAATTTTGAATGACTTACTTGAATTTTGAGTTTTAAGATGCTTAACTTCCAGTCTAAAAGACAAACCTGATTTCTGGGTCTCTGGGACAGAAGTTTGTGTCTTTGGACTTGGGCTCTGTGTTTTCTTGTTCTCTTTCAGCTGTGGAAGCTGTCATCATCCCAATTTGTGCTGAGGCTGGTAATTATTTAGGAGCCCTTGAGAATGGTAATTATTTAGGTGCCTTCACTATTTTATTACATTTTCACTTCCTGATAACTTATTTTCATAGCGATGGTGAATCCCAGGATTATTTTTAGAATAGCCCATGTTCTGTGTAATTTGTGGAACATGTTAGAGTTATCAGAAAGGATCTGGACTTGGAATTGCATGGTTGAATCCCAGCTATGCTGCATCCCGGGTCTTAGTTTCCTTTTTTTGCAAAATGGAGATGGTGGAGCTGTTCTAAGTCTTTAAAAGTTGTATGCGTGTAAGGGCTTCCCTGGTGACTCAATGGTAAAGAATCCTCCTGCCAATACAAGAGACATGGGTTTGATCCCTGATCTGGGAAGATCCCACATGCCTCGAGCAACTAAGCCTGTGTACCACAACTACTGAGCCTGTGCTCTAGAGCCTGGGAGCCCCAACTCCCGAAGCCTGGGAGCCCTAGAGCCTGCGGCCTGTGAAAGGAGAAGCCACCACAGTTGAAGCACAAAGGCCGCAACTGGAGAGTATCCCCCATTCACCGAAGCAGGAGAAAAGCCCCAGCAGCAGTGAAGACCCAGGAGAGCCAAAAATAAAAATATATAATGAAAACAAATTTAAAAAGTGTATGCATGTAAGATCCCTTGCACATTACTTGGTAAATTGCAGGAAAGATTATACTAGAGCTTTTTAAGTTAGTGGAAAAAAATACAGTTTAGATGCTAAATGAAGATAATATTGGCTTCAGTGAGGCCCCACATGCACCATCATACTGAAAATTTACCAGTTTTTTCTCACCCTTCGATCAAGATCTGTTAGTGATTTTTCACATCAAAGCATCAAAGCTGTAATTCTCTGCTGGGCTCATTTAACCACAGATCCAGTATGTGGCAAGAAATTTCAACCTATACAGGCTGGCAAACGGCCTGCTGTTGCTTGGAGAGTATCTGTGGCAGGGTGCCTGAAATGTTTTGCTAGTTTCAAAGTTCACTTTCATTTGTTCAGAAAGGTTTGTATTGTTTGCAGGCAAGCAAAGGGAAAGGGTACACAGCTTCCCATGTGAATCTGTGCCGTATGACCTGTTTGCTTTTTGGTGCCTATTATAGAGACAGCTTTGTATAGTCTGTAGAGAGGACTATTTCTCCAAATAGAGGAAAACTGTTGTGATGGTCTGGAAGCGTGATAGATTTCAGTTTAATGCCATTGATCGGGATACTGTGAGAGGCTGGGCTACACTGAAGTTTTGAGATAGGTATCTTGCACAGAGTCTTCATATAGCATCAGTGGGAGTGCCTCATCTGATATTCACATGACCTTCTGAGAAACAGCTCCTCTTGACACACCAACACAGACTTCTGGTCCAGTCCTCTGGCCACCAGCGAGGTACCTGCTGCCATAGCGAGTCTCCAGGCTTTTGACTTGGCCTGTTTCCTAGTTTGACTGCCGGATTCTGGGCTTTTAATTTCTGCTTTGACTTTCAGGCAATAACTCTCTTCCTGGTGTTAGAAGCTCCTGGATTGTGTTTGACGGAAGAAATATATTTCTCCGTCAGATACATTTTCTCCCTAGATAACCCTGACCTACTCATGCAGTCTGGTATCTGACAGTACTCTGATAACTGTTTAGTTAGTTGTTAACAAATATTTATTGTCAGACTCTGAATAACTAGTATTACAGCAGGCAAAGGAAAATTAAAGTTTGTGTGTGTTTGCAGGTCCACTGATTTATGGGACATTTGGAGAAGGAAAAAAAAATCATGAAATGAAATGCTTACTATATTTTATACCTAACCATGTGGATTCTTTAAAATAAAGATTACATTCCATCTTTACTCACATTCATTTAAAAAATCATGGTGGATTTCATTGTAATGGACTTTACGCTGAGGAGTTATGGATATTTTGCAAGTGGGTTGAGAAAGCTGTTCTCCCTTTTCTCTGTGTCCCACTGGATTGTTCTTATCCAACCAGCTACTTCCTATCCATTTCTTCTGCTGTACAAGAAAAAGCTTATGCTTTATGTTGAGAATTTGTCTGTGGCTGAATTAACTGAGCACCCTTAAAAAAAGTCCTGTGTATTTACTGAATTTGTTGCTAGGCCTTATGCTGTAGAATTTCTCAAAGTAATAAAATCTAAATAAAAAAAGAATGGTGTTGAAGGTAAATCTCCTTCTTGATTACTGTAATAAAGAATTGACATTTACTTCCCATAATTTGAAAGTCAGTCAGTAGGTAATATTTGTCTGGTGTTTCATGACGAAGAAGTCTTACCATATTGGGTTTGTGTTAGGAGGAAGGTAAGTGTTGATTTCTCTGTAACTTTCTAATTTTATTTTTCTCATCATTGGTTCTTACCTAGACTAGTGCTTAGTTTTCTGTCAACCTCAACCCAGCTACACATGGTTAAGAATGAGAGATAAGGAAAAAAAAAAAAAGCCAAAAATAAATGATTCAGAGAATACTTATGGAGACCTGCTGTTTTCTGAGTCCTGTTGTAATTGCTGAGTGCTTTTGTTTGTTTGTTTGATTAATTTATTTATTTGACTGCACCAGGTCTTAGTTGCAATGTGTGGGATATTCGTTGTGACATGCAGGATCTGGTTCCCTGACCAGGGATAGAACCTGGGTCCCCTGCATCGAGAGCTCAGAGTCTTAGCCTCTAGACCACCAGGGAAGTCTCACTGGGTGTTTTAAGTCAGGTTTTGAACTAAATGATTCTGCTCACTGGCATTCCAGGCCCGCTGTGTGCCCTGCAGCCTGCGCATAAATGTTGAGGGACATCAATGGGGACATCACTGTGCAGATGGGGACATCAGTGAAGTGTCTCCTGTTCAGTTCAGTGGCTCAGTCATGTCTGACTCTTTGCGACCCCATGGACTCCAGGCTTCCCTGTCCATCACCAACTCCCGGAACTTACTCAAACTCATGTCCATGGAGTTGGTGATGCCAACCAACCATCTCATCCTCTGCTTTCCCCTTCTCCTCCTGCCCTCAGTCTTTCCCAGCATCAGAGTCTTTTCCAAGGAGTCAGTTCTTTGCATCAGGTGGCCAAAGGATTGGATTTTCAGCTTCAGCATCAGTCCTTCCAATGAATAGTCAGGACTGATTTCTTTGAGGATTGACTGGTTTGATCTCTTTGCAGTCCAAAGGNCTGCCCTCAGTCTTTCCCAGCATCAGAGTCTTTTCCAAGGAGTCAGTTCTTTGCATCAGGTGGCCAAAGGATTGGATTTTCAGCTTCAGCATCAGTCCTTCCAATGAATAGTCAGGACTGATTTCTTTGAGGATTGACTGGTTTGATCTCTTTGCAGTCCAAAGGACTCTCAGGAGTTTTGTCTAACACCACAGTTCAAAAGCATCAATTCTTCAGTGCTCAGCTTTCCTTATGGGTCTTAGGCACTCATTGTAGTGACTGTTTCCTTAATTCAGACTTAGATATTCAGTTTGAAAGTAAATTTGAAAGGTAGGGGGCCTGAGGGCTGCTAAAAATGGAAACACTGACAATCACGAGACAGGCCTATTGGCAGGCTGATCCTAGAGAAGACAAAAAAATAAAGAGCAAAGAAATGTCAAAGCCAAGCAACAGGAGTCTGTATGACGCAAATATTTTGCTATTCAAGTAGGCTAAATTGAGAAAACTATTAGCACGTGAAAAAGCTCTCCCAGTGAGATGATCATGCAAGTGAGAGGAGGCAGGATGGTTTTCCGCAGCATCCTTTCAGGCTCTAAAGTCCTGTTTGCATATTTTGCCTGGGTTAGTATTAGTCCCTCAGTTGTGTCTGACTCTTTGGGATTTCGCGGACTGTAGCTCTCCAAGCTCCTCTGTCCATGGAATTCTCCCGGCAAGAAGACTGGAGTGGGTAACCATTCCCTTCTCTAGGGGATCTTCCCGACCCAGGGATCAAAACCAGGTCTCTTGCTTTGCAGGCAGATTCTTCACCCTCTGAGCTACCAGGGAAGCCACTTGAATTCAAATGAACAAAGCCCCGTTCTCTGACCCTGGATGGCCTGAGGTAGGCTAATCTGTGTTGCTGGTTTCCAGCTGCAGAGGGTCGGTACTTTGCAGCCAGTGCTCACTTACTTTCAGAAGCTGTAAATATTCTTGGTACGGAGCCTTCCCTGCTCTGAGCAGTGTGTCCTCAAGTTCATTCTTTCTTTCTTTTTTCTCCCATCCTACAACTGTTTATTTTATTTTTTAAAAATATGTTTGTTTATTTATTTTTTGCTGCACTGAATTTTTGTTGCTGCACACGGGCTTTCTGTAGTTGCGGCAAGCAGGGGTTACTCTCTAGTTGCGGGGTGTAGGCTTCTAACTGCACAGGCTCTAGAGCACAGGCCTGGTAGTTGCAGCACAGGGGCCCACTTGCCCCATGCCATGTGGAATCTTCCCCGACCAGGGACTGAACCTGTGTCCCTGCATTGGCAGGCAGATTCTTAAATACCGGACCACTAGGGAAGTCCCTCAGGTTTGTTCTGCTATTGGAGTAAAACCAATTTACTTCATGGCTGGCCAGGTAGATCTTTTCTAGGAATCCTTTCCTGCCTTCCAGGTATGGGTTGGCTACCCTCCCCTCTGCTTCTCCCACAGCTTCCCCACCAGGATCAAAGTCAGCAATCCCTAGCGTGTTCACCTGTCCCAGCATTTATGACGGATGTTATCATGCTCAGTCACTAAGTCATGTCTGACTCTCTGTGACCCCATGGACTATAGCCCACCAGGCTCGCTGCCCATGGGATTTCACAGGCAAGAATACTGGAGCGGGTTGCCATTTCCTTCTCCAGGGGACCTTCCTGACCCAGGATTGAACTCACGTCTCCTGCACTGGCAGGTGGATTTTTTTTTTTTACCACTGAGCCACCTACTGCACTGTGTTTAGCTCAACATATATTTCCGGTAGGCAAGGTCTTACATGTGTGTGTGTCCTCAATTATGTCTGACTCTTTGCAATGCCATGGACTGTGGCCTGCCTGGCTCCTCTGTTCACTGAACCTGGATCTCCCACATTGCAGGCAGTTTCTTTACCGTTTGAACCACCAGGGAAGCTCCAAGATATTATTATAGATTACATATAAGCTCCATATTTATGATATAAATGTGCGGAGGGCACACTGCTTTCCAGATCAACGCACATAAAATAGGTGGCTTTTGAACATATGGATTTATATTTTGGGTGGATAAGATGACTTATTAAAATTTAGAAATAATAATTACCTATCTTTCCTTGGTATTTGTTTTTCTTCTTGATTTCCATTTATAGATGTTATAGATCAGTGTTTTTGAAAGTGTGATCTGTCACATTTAAAAATCTCCACAGGTGATTTTGCCTGTTTGAGAACCCCAACTCTAGACTTTGAGGTTAGAGGCTGGGTTTGTAATAAGATGACTTATTAAAATTTAGAAATAATAATTACCTATCTTTCCTTGGTATTTGTTTTTCTTCTTGATTTCCATTTATAGATGTTATAGATCAGTGTTTTTGAAAGTGTGATCTGTCACATTTAAAAATCTCCACAGGTGATTTTGCCTGTTTGAGAACCCCAACTCTAGACTTTGAGGTTAGAGGCTGGGTTTGTTCCTGTCTTTGAATCCTCACACCTACCACAGCTCCTGGCACATTTTAGTTGCTCTTTTTTGTTTTCTTTTCTCTCCATTGAATGAGATAGAATCCCAGTCAGAAGTGTTTGGAGAGCAGGTGTGCATGTGGAATACAGCACCACAGTCAGAAGCCACCTGGATAATTCTTGACCATTTTTCATTGGTTTTGTAAATCAACAGCATGTGAGAGTGAAATGTAATATGGATATATGAGAATTAGCTTTTAAAAAATTTTCTTGCCCAGAAAAATATGCTGTAACTTTGTTATTTGTATTTTTACCTTGTTTGAAGCAAATTTTATTTTAGGATAGTTTTACATTTATAGAAATTAAATGCAAAGATGGTACAGGGAATTCTCATATGCCCCTCTCTGTGTTCCCTTCCCTCTGTTGTTGATATATTTTATTACTATGTAATATTTGTGTGTGCCTAGTTGCTCAGTCATGTCCAACTCTTTGTGATCCCATGGACTGTAGCCTGCCAGGCTCCTCCGTCCATGGCATTTTCCAGGCAAGAATACTGACTAGAATGGGTTGCCATGCCCTCCTCCAGGAGATCTTCCTGACCTAGGGATTGAATCCAGGTCTCCCGAATTGCAGGCAGATTCTTTACCATTTGAGTCACCAGGGAAGCCCTTACTATGTCACAATTAGTGAACAATGATGATATATTATTATTCATTAAGTCATTATTAAATAGCATTAACTAAAGGCCTCCTTAAGGGTTATTATTAAAAGTTTGTAGATTTGCAGATGAAATACTATTTATAACTTCTACCAAGTTTTTCTTTAAGTTAGGCTTTTGTATTTGAATTCTTGCATGCAGTCATAGTTGCAAGTGTATTCACAAAGTGAGTGGGCCAATTCCTATGATTATTAGATTATGCAATAGATTTTTCAGGTGTCATTGGTTTTTTGGGACCTGGAAAAGGGGAAGGTTATTTTCAAAGGCTGACATTCAGTTAATATATCTGAAGCACTCTGTATTAATGAAAATATTTATTGACCTCTCAGGTGTTGTTAGGTATGAGGCTTGTTTTAACAATTTATAGTGTATTCAGGTAGAGGTTGGAGAAGGCAATGGCACCCCACTCCAGTACTCCTGCCTGGAAAATCCCATGGATGGAGGAGCCTGGTAGGCTGCGGTCCATGGGGTTGCTAAGACTGAGACACGACCGAGCGACTTCACTTTCACTTTTCACTTTCATGCATTGGAGAAGGAAATGGCAACCCACTCCAGTGTCCCTGCCTGGAGAATCCCAGGGATGGGGGAGCCTGGTGGGCTGCCGTCTATGGGGTCACACAGAGTCAGACATGACTGAAGTGACTTAGCAGCAGCAGCAGGTAGAGGTATACTATTAAAAAAGTATTTAACAACTGTATGACCTGGGTCAGACACGACTGAGCAACTGAACTGAATTGAACTGATGGCCTGGGCCCCCACCAGTCAGAATGATGTCCAAATGATCAGAAGGAATAATGGTGAGCAAATGTATTTGTCAGTCCTGGCGCTCAGATGTTTAGTCAGGTCCAGCTCTTTTTGACCCATGGGCTAAAGCTCTGCAGGCTTCTCTGTCCATGGGATTTCTCAGGCAAGAATACTGGAGTGGGATGCCATTTTGTCCTCCAGGGAATCTTCCCGACCCAGAGATCCAACATGCATCTCTTACATCTCTTGCCTTGGCAGGCAGATTCTTTATCATTAGTTCCATCTGGGAAGCTCACCTGCTGCTGCTGCTGCTAAGTCGCTTCAGTTGTGTCTGACTCTGTGTGACCCCATAGATGGCAGTCCACCAGGCTCCCCCGTCCTTGAGATTCTCCAGGCAAGAACACTGGAGTGGGTTGCCATTTCCTTCTCCAATGCATGGAAGTGAAAAGTGGAAGTGAAGTCGCTCAGTTATGTCCGACTCTTAGCGATCCCATGGACTGCAGCCTACCAGGCTCCTCCATCCATGGGAGTTTCCAGGCAAGAGTACTGGAGTGGGATGCCATTGCCTTCTCCAGGGAAGCTCACCAACTAATGTCTACAATCTCCCCAAAATATCTGCAGACATTGTCAAATGTCTCCTATGGGGAATGATTGCTTCTGGTCATAAACCTCTGATAGAAAGCTTTTTGAGCCATCTATCACTGACTCGATGGACATAAATTTGGGTAAACTCCAGGAATTGGTGATGGACAGCGAGGCCTGGCATGCTGCGATTCATGGGGTCACAAAGAGTCGGACACGACTGAGCGACTGGACTGAACTGAGCTGATTACTGCTTCTGTAAGTTCTTTCTAAATATTTGCTATTATTGCTGTTGTTGGTGTCTTCATTTCAGTTATTGCTGATGGTTAAAAACACTCAGCTAACTAAGAAAGACACATCAGGATTCTTTACATAGTGAAATCTCGACATGTAAATAAGGCTGTATTTTTTATAATATTTACTCAGTTTGTCAGACACGTACATATGGTGGGAAGAAATCTCAGCTCTATTCACAAAGGAGGTTTTCTGCTTTCCTCACCTGCCATTTTCCTTCCTGAGGTTGTAGCCTGTGACTAAGGCAGCTCACAGGTGTGGAATTTGGAGGTTTCTGTAGGTGTGGAATGTAAAGATCAGTTTTTTCCCCCACACCAACCTGTAGCCTGCTTTGAGTTGATAGTGGCTCAGCCTGGGCAGAAGCCTGTACTTTGGTTCATGCCAAATTCCCCTCGTTTCCCATGATGATATGTTATTAGTGTCCTGATCCCTGTTGTTTGTTAAGTTAATCTTTGCTTCAGGGATCTCAGAAGATCACAGCACTTTGTTTTCAGCCACTTCATTTTGTAATAAATACTCTGGGGAGGTGAGGTGACTAGAGATGTGTAAGCCCAATCATTTAATATCTACAAATAGTGTTTTATATTTTACTTTGCTATCCATCCCTCTTCAGCATTCTAGAAACAGATGCTTAAATTGTTTAAACAGACATCCCTTCTTTCTTAGTCTTAGGTATCCATTTTCCTATTGAAAGGAGATAGATAGGCTTATTAATCTTCAGATCTGTGAGAGGGAGAATATCCCAATAGGGGTCTAGGATCAGATGAAATGCCTTCAAGTGAGAATCATTGGTTGTAGGACTTCTTATGAAAACTCTGAAAGCCCAATTTTTTTCTCCTTTGCATCCTCGCAAATAATTGTCAATATTGATTGATTTTAAAAATAATTATTTATGGTATTTAAATCTGAAATAATAAAAATTAATTTTAGTGATTTAAAATTATTTAAAATGTGAGATCCTGTTGGTTAACTCATTGTTAGATACGTCTGCTCAGAAAAATTAGGAAATATATTTCTTTTTTTTTTGATGTGAGCCATTTTCTAAAGTCTTTATTGAATTTGTTACAATATTGTTTCTGTCCTATGTTTTGATTTTTTGACCACAAGGCATGAGGGATCTTACCTCCCCAGCCAGGGATCGCCCCCACACTCCCAGCATTGGAAGCTAAAGTTGTAACCATTGGACTGCCAGGGAGGTCCCAGGATATGTACTTCAAAAGGCAGGTTTACATCCCATGTATCAGATACAGTCAGTTCATTGCTGTAGGGAGAGGAACAAGGACAGAGCCTGTCTTCCCCTTGACCCCCACCTTGTCCCAGGCACACCTATATTTTGATTGGAGCAATTGGGCTTCAGAGGAGTCAGACTACCTGAATTTCAATCCGGGTACCTCTGTACACCCTGGGAAAGTTCCTTAATGTCTGTGAACTCTGCTGAAAAATGGGAACCATAGAAGCGTTTACATCATATGGATGTAANAATTACAAGCAAAAAATACTTCAAAATGAAAAGCCCCCTCTTTCATTAGACAGAATGAAACTGTTGTATAAACTGTTTTATTTCAGATATAGCTTTGCTTGACTGCCAGAGAGGCTCAGGAGCAGTTATCCTTAGCCTATGGTGTGAGGCTAACATGAGACCAGAGCAGGGTCATTTGAAACTGTTGACTCACTCTTGACCTGCTTTTGGGTTTTCCTGATGGCTCAGAGGGTAAAGAATCTGCCTGCAATGCAGGAGACCCAGGTTTGATCCCTGTGTTGGAAAGATCTCCTGGAGAAGGGAACCACTACCCTCTACAGTATTATTGCCTAGAGAATTCCATGGACACAGGAGCCTGGCAGGCTACAGTCCATGGGGTCACAGAGAGTCGGACACGACTGAGCAACCAGCACACGCACCTGACCTACTTTTATACACGAAAGTATTCTAATTCCATTCCAAGTAATATTGACATCTCTTGATACTAAATACTTCTAAGAAGAAAAAAATGCAGCTTTCTTCCCCATTTCCAGTCTCCTGTCATTAACAGAACAGATTTCTAGCCTGTTGCCAGTTGCTTTATGAGATCCAATGAGTCACTGTTTTTATTCAGTTTTAAACCACATGTATTAGACCTCCTCTTTATCAAAAGAAGTATTTTAATTGTTTTTAATGGAATATCATAGAACACGAGGGTTTCTTTCAGCTTATAAATAAGCACTTGTATATCATTCTGCAAAGGATTAAAACATTATAGTGTCTAAAAAGTGTAACAGAAAATTCATAAAATCAGTTCTTCACTCTGAATTGAACTTCCTAAAAGAATCATCTATAAATACTAAACCAAACTTTAACTCAGTAGTTGTAGAACCATATAAGGTAAACAAAGGTGATTGCTAAATTTAAACAGATATATGAACATTTTACTGCCATTATTTCCATTATAGTTTAATCTGTAAAATTTTAGACCACTGTAATGATAAGCCTTTTCTGGCATTTATGGAGATTTGGTTTCCTTGAAAAATTCCGTATCCCTAATTACAGACAGAGGTTAGGTATCTTCATGATGTTAAGTACCTCTTTACACCAGCCTCTTTATTGCAGCATTCAGTGCCCTGCTGAGTCAGGCCCACCTCTCCAGCCTTACAAGCCCACTGACTGCTCCTTAATAGTGATTTTTAAACTACAGGGCCCAGTGTTTTGCAAAAGAGCCTTAGGGCTGCTATACGATCAGAAGGGGGAAGTGAAGCAGGGACACAGCTCTGATGCTGCTTTTATCTGGTTTCCATTTTAGGCCTTCATGCAGGATTTCTTTTGGCAAAATAGTAATGGCCACCCTGCGGTACATGAGCCATCTACTCTGGACAAGCCAGTCATATCTTAACAAAACCTGAAGAGCCCTCAAAAAAAGCTTTACGCTTTCCTGTCTACAAACCCAGGGCTACTGCCAGCACATATATGCTTTTATGTGCACTACAAAAAGACATTTCTTTTGTGTTGGTGGGTTGAAATAGGCATGCCTCCCTCTGCTTCGTGCCAGAGCCAGTGCTCCAGGAACAAAGCCAAGGCTGTAGTTATGTCTGCTCATTCCCAGTACTGCGTCTTTGTGCAGTGCACAAAATGCACAATGTATCTGGCAGCCCTTACTGAACCTTTCCCTCACTATATTTCTACCTGGAATCTTCTTTTGAAGTCCTTATCCAATCTTAAAGTAACAATTCAACTCTGAAAGCTAGCCAAGCTGACTTTATTAGAGATAAAGGAAAATTTTTCACTGGGATCCAGATATGCAATTGCATAAGTACAGAGAAAGCTTGGATCATTAGCAACAGTTACTGGGAATGCTTTAGGGGTTTGGCTGCCTATGACCTTTATGAGGCACACCCATGACATGATTTCTGAGGGTGCTCATGCTCTTTGATGGTTGTCCTCAAAGAGTTCAGGTCAGAGATCCAGCAAGGCGAGATCCTCCCCGGGGCACAGCCAGTGTGGAGACTACTGTGTCTGAGTGTTGAAGGATTCATGGGGTAGAATCGTGGTTCTCAAATTGTGGTCTTGAGACCAGCAGCATCAGCATCACCTAGAAATTTGTTAAAAATGCCAATTCTTTAGACCTACTCAAGACTTACTAAATCAGAAACTCTGGGAGTAGGACCAAAAGTCTGTATTCTCACAAGCCTTTGGGGTGATTCTGATGCATGCTCAAGTTGGAGAAACCCGAGACTAGCTTATTCCTGTAGGAATGCAGCCAGCGTGAGAAAGGGAAATAAAACGACACCATGTGAACTGGTACATTAAAGGAATGGAAGGTGTTTTAACCAGAGAATCGAAGATCTTGAATATATTAGAGTTGCCTTCAACCACTGTATTTGTGAAAGAATGATTAGATTTCTTCCATGTCTCCTCAAATGATCAAAGACTGGCCAGTGAGAAGAATTAGGAGTGAAAAAATGCATTCCTCTTAAGCTTCCTGAATTAATAATAATTCGTATATCTCAGATGGGTGCTGAATTCTCTAACACTGGAGGACTTAATCAGTGGCAAATCACTACATATGGGGATTTTTATGAATATGAGTTAAAGAGTGAGGAGTTTTGTTTCACTTCAGTAGCTCTTTAAACCCTATTACAAGCCTATCAGTTACATCTAGCATTGATAGTCTTTTAAAACTTTCAGAGTATTGGATCAGTCTTAGAGATAACTTTTGGGAAGTATCTTTGACATAATTTTAGGGCAGTCCAGAGGAAAGATGCCATTGTTTTAACTGTTCAAATTGCCTCTTTTCCTACACTTGAGTAAAAGATTATAAGTATTTCAAATAGTGGGGAAAAAGAATTAAGAAAATTCCATAATGCCTCCTCCCAGAGAAAACCTCGTTAGGTTTCCTTCTTACACAGCATTATTTTGATTGATACCTGTTTCTACACTTTAAAGTGCAGAGCAAACCTTTTCCTCCCAGTCTTTCCTCAGTTTTTAATAATCTCTTAAAATAAGTATTAAAAAATTTCAGTTTAGCATTACCACACTGTAAATCACAGACAGTAGTATCCTGCTTTTTAGAGTAGACTAACCCCATCATGTTTATTCATTCATTTCTGAAACATTTATTACTATATATGTTTTAATCCTAAGTGTGGATATAAAAATTTTTTTAGTGGATTTTTGAAGAATTTTTAAAAACTATTTATTTTCAAATTTGGTAATTATTGTACTCTCTGTAGTAACCGTATCATATGTATTTTCCCATTGAAGCAGGAACCCTTCCAACCTTACAGTTTGTTGCAGGAGCCCAGTTTACCCTGTACCTGACCAGCAGCCAAGCTTATCATGAAGCATCATAGTGATTCAGAATTGAATTAAATATTCCATGTTATTTATGTTTACATTTTAGTGTACCCAGTGACTTTTTAGATGCAATAGATTAATGGTACAATATCATACTACTGTATACTATGTAGTCTATTTATGACTCAGTAATCAGTCTGGAATCTAATATTTAGCCTTAAATAGATGGTTAGAAATAGCTTGGGTATATCTAACAAAACTATAAATTTACCCTTAAGGAAACAGAAAAGTTTATGTATTGTAGTGGACAGTCTTTTCTCTGACCCAGTATTAAATCTGTGATGTTTTAGAATGAACAAGAAAAGTAAATTTTATTGAACATTTAACTGTAAATCTTTGGAAATTTTCTATATTTATGCAGAAATAACCATATTTGGTCCCTTTGGTTAGCCTTCCAAAATCAAAAGATTAATATTTGTTGCATGGAATTTATCTTCTTACTCCTTCCTAAAATGTTTCCGCAAAATTAATGAGGCTGATCTATTGACTTTTTAATTATTGAAAACTCAGAATCTAAGATTCATTTTAATCTCAAAATTAATAAAAGCAAATTAAATAGCCTTAGTTAGGTTAAAAAAAAAGTCTCTAGCAAAGCGGGGGATAATTATTGTATTCAAATAAGGAAAGAAAATAATGACTTCAACTCTTGCCTTACATTGTCTAGTCAAACTTTAGTCTATGCATTTCCTTCTTAAATTATCAAATTCTTACATGTTTTTAATATCAAACTCAAATGAAATTTAAAACAATGAAATATCTGTTCTTCTTTAATAGTTAACATTTTAACCTTACGTTAGCAATACAAATTTCACAGAATTTGAATTTATGAAAAATCAGAATCTAAATTAGTTTTTGGTAGTTAAAGTAAGTATCTATGAAGTGCAGGCTATTTACCAAGCAGTGTGCCTGGTACCATGTTTCTGTTAGGAGATACAATTCAAACACAGTTGAGTATAAGATCAGCTCCCTGTCCTTTAGATGTCAAGTGCGTTTTACAGATTGGTTGGTTGGTTTAGTCGCTAAGTTGTGCCCGACTCTTGGCGACCCCATGCACTGTAGCCTGCCAGGCTCATCTCCAGGGGATCTTCCTGACCCAGGGACTGAACCTGGGTCTCCTGCACTGCAGGCAGATTCTTTACCAACTGAGTCACCAGGGAAGAGAAAGAGACCCTTACACTGAACAGAAATATTATGACTTCAGAATTTAAAGAACTAATATTTGGTGCTATTCCGTGGAAATCCTTCTTCCTAAATGTCTTGATATTAACTATCTTCTTAGCCTGTTGATTTTCGTGTTGTTAAAAAAAGATAATGTCTTATTTCATAAACACCTTCATTCTTTAAAGAAAATTCCAGATTTCTTACCTACATTTTTGAGTAATTTTTCTTTTACAAATCACAAAAATATGAAAGAATTTTAGAAAAGAAAAATATTCCTATATCTGCCATCTTAATACATTAATAGCTTTCAGGTCTTATTTTCCCATTTAGTCTTTGTGTTCATATCTTAAAAATGATTGTAATTACTTAACTCTTCTAACTCTTTGGTTTGGTTATTTTAGTTTTATAATATTTCATAAGTAATTTTCATGTTTCCATTGGGTAGCTGTATATAGTTTATTTAACTCCCTGTTTTTTGTGGTATTTAGTTTCTTACTAGCTTTTCAACATTGTGGGTAACAGTACATTGAAAAATACTCTTCATTGATCTGTAAGATGAAGATAATGAAAGTACNTGGTTATTTTAGTTTTATAATATTTCATAAGTAATTTTCATGTTTCCATTGGGTAGCTGTATATAGTTTATTTAACTCCCTGTTTTTTGTGGTATTTAGTTTATTACTAGCTTTTCAACATTGTGGGTAACAGTACATTGAAAAATACTCTTCATTGATCTGTAAGATGAAGATAATGAAAGTACTATAGGATTGTCTTGTGGATTATATAAGTGAGTAGATATAAAGCAGGGTTTATCAACCGTGGCGGCACTATTGCTGTTTTGGGCCAGGTACATTTTTGCTGGAGGTTCCCTGATGGCTCGGTGGTAAAGAGTCCGCCTGCAGTGCAGGAGACACAGGAAACGCAAGTTTGATTATTGGGTCGAGAAGATAGATCCTCTGGAGGAGGAAATGGCAACCCACTCCAGTATTCTTGCCTAAAAAATTCTATGGACGGAGGTGCCTGGTGGGCTACAGTCTAAGGAACACAACTGAGTGACTGAGCACATAAATACACAAAAATTCTTTGCTGGGGGGCTGTCTTGTACTCCGTAGATGTTTAACAGCATCTCTGGCCACTCCCCACTAGTTGTGATAAACAAAAATGTCTCCAGACATTGCCCAGCGTGTCCTAGAAGGCAGACTGGCTCTCAGTCGAAACCCTGAAATAAAACATTTAGAACAACTGGGCTCTGCTCTAATGTGTGCTATGTAAATATTTGTTATTACTGTTATTGTTTTTTGGTACCATTCTTCATTTCAGTTAACTTGTTTCTGATAAGCTCCTAGAAACAGAATTTCTGGGACAAGAGGTTTAGTTTTCGGGTTTCTGACTTGTATGACTGTGTTAAGTTAAATGCCGTCGGCTGTGTATAATTATGTCAGTATTTCTGAGATCAGCCCTTAGGCAATTGTTAGTATCACATATTGTTTTGTTCTCAGTTCTTGTAATTACTAGTCGAGACAAGCATGGCCTATGTTTTCTTATTTGTGTTGTCATATCTGAGGATTCTGGTTTATCCATCCTGACACCCCCTTTCCCCCCACACTTTTGTTTTTGAGCTGTTTTTCCATCTACCATATGAAGTTGAAAAGTCGTACCCTCAATAAGCATGTTTGCATCAAGTTTCTTTGCTTGACCTTTAATAGCATCCAAGTTGAACATTGTTGAGGTCCTTTCAGATTACTGTGTTTTACTCAAATAGTCTTTTACTGTTTCAGATTAAGACACAGTAATTGACAGTGTCCCATAATATGAGACCTTTCTGGATTTAAATATAAGGTGGCATCCTCTTTTTTTTGAAGGATATTTTGGTGGAAACGCACTCAACCGTGTATTCTGTGATATGTGTCGTCTAATGCGGTTGCCTCTGGTTTACCCTTTTGGAAACAATCTAGATCCTAGCTGTAGCAGAGGCCGTGGGTGCCCTTCTTGCAACCCCTGCTTCCAACACTTTGTTGCACAGGGGGGTTGCCAGTTCAGGCACCTGCATTCTTTCACTTTTCTGGAAAAGCTCATACCCAGGGTTGGTAGGAAGTGCCAGCCCCCAGCAACTCACAGTCAGTGAGTATAAGTCCCTAGCTCTCTTGTAAATCTCAGGTCAGATACCTTTGAGATGAGCGTTTTATACGGGTTCTCCCAAGTTCCCTGTTGAATTAAGATTCACTGATAATTGAAACAACTCTTTTGTTGGCTACTTTTTCTTTTCTAACTCAATTCGTCACTCCGTCCCAGGGTTTCCTGGGGTCGTCTCCAAAATGAACTGCTTATACTAGAATCCTTATCTCATGGGCTGCTTCTGGGGTAAAGTGGACTAAGATGTTAGACAACTTTTCCTTTGACCTTGGTGGAAGAAGAGAAAAAACAGACCAGGAAAATAGAAATCTTTGAAAGACCTGACTGTGTAGGAGGTAGATGACTTTAGTGTCAGTGACTGAAGACACAATTTGGACAAGTAAAAATTCTAGTTATGCTACTGCCAGGAAAGAGTCTCTGGACTGCATGGTGAGGTTAAAGCCACAGTAGGTTGGCTTTCAGCGTCCCTGCCTAATGTGACTTTCTGCCACTTCCTTCACACCATGGAGTGACTCCAGGGCTTGCTGGTTTTCAGTTTGTGGCTTTCTCCATATATAGAGAGACTAAGGTTAGAAAGAAAAAAAAAAAATCCTCATCTACTATCCTCTGAATTTTGTTCTTGAATTTGAACTAATTATTAATGCCGTTTAGCTCTGCTAGTTTGACAGGCAGGGCAATATATATATATCTATATATATATATAGCCTGGTGGCTCAGCAGTAAAGAATCCACTTGCCAATGCAGGAGACACAGGTTTAGTCCTTGGATTGTGAAGATTCCCTGGAGAAGGAAATGGCAACCCACTCCAGTATTCTTACCTGGAAAATTCCATGGACAGAGGAGCCTGGCGGGCTACAGTCCATGGGGTTGCAGAAAGAGTCAGAGGTGACTTAATGACTTAACAACAACAACGTTTTTTTTTTCTTGTCAACCAACATGCATACTTTTACTTGTAAAAATTAAAACTTTTTGTTATGTGAAACTTTACATACATTCTTTACAAGTCTGCAGTTCATTAAGTTCTGGCCAGCGTTCCGCACAGAACACAGAGTAGCAGCTTGGATCATTTAGAGCTTGTGTGGCTGGACAGGTGTCTGCCTCCCTTTGCTGAATGGGCCCAGCCAGGCCCACCACCCTGATTCTCTGAAGAAGAGCTGCATCTGTGCTGGCTCAGGCAGGGCAATATTTTTTTAAAAGTGTATTAATTTTTAGTTTGGAAATATTTGCTTTATAATATTGTGTTGGTTTCTGCCAAACATCAGCATGAATCAGCCATAGGTATACATATGTCCCCTCCCTCTTCCCACCCCATCCCATGCCTCTGGGTTGTCACAGAGCTCTGGTGTGAGCTCCCTGAGTCACACAGTAAATCCCACTGGATTTTGCATATGGTAGTGTATATGTTTCCATGCTACCCTCTCAATTCGTCCCACCCTCTCCTTGCTCCAATGTGTCTACACGTCTGTTCTCTATGTCTGCATCTCCTTTGCTGCAGGTGGGGCAATATTAATTTCCATTTCAGGCTTAGTCTGGAGGGCTGTGTTTGAGTTAAAATCATCAAGGAATTGAGGGGAAAACCAGATGAATTATTTACGGATCCTAAAAGGGACAGGTGAAAAGAAAGAAATGCCTTTTAAATTAGAGGCTCAACTTGATTCCAGGAATTTTTTTTTTTTTTCATTATGCCGCCACTGCCTTACTAAAATTTAAAGTATAAAAACAAAGTCCAAATTAATAATAGGGATAGTAATAGTAATGGAAACAGAAAAGGAGTAAAATATTAGCTTCATTAATTAAAACAAATCAACTCACTGGAGCTGATTTTTAAAAAGTCAAATTTGGTCAGAAAGCAATGACTCTGTTTCTTTAAATGGATGGAGTCAGAATACTAAGGTCCCGGTGTGGGTACCCTAGATGGGGTAGAAATTTTTCCCCTAGAAAGAGCCCACCCAGGGAGGGGAGGTGCTCAGCGAACACAGAGGCACCTGCATCTCTGCCCGTCCCGACACCCTCCCGTCTGCCCATCACCCAGCCAGCGTCTGTCAGCACACCCTCTCCCCGTGCAGACCTTGAGAAGTACTTATCTAGAAGTCACAGAGCTGGGCTGTTTCCTCACCAGCACAATGTTGAATGTATTCTAAAAGGCTGAGGTCATTCCAAGGGCTTCAGTGACCTTAGTTGCGAACGTGACCCAGAGTGACCCATAGTGAATGTTGGCCCACATAGGTTTTACATTTTTCATGTGAAAGTTCTTCCTTTGTGTTTTGTGATTAATAACTGAATAGGATGTAGTGCCAAATGATTTCATTGTTGAAAACAGACTTAAAGGTCATGAGAAACTGCTTGTTCAAAGCAAGCTTTGCCAAGATATGGAGACTAGGTCTGCATTTACACCTGGATAGTGTTTGAAGCAAGGCAGAGAAAAAAGAAAAAAGGTTGTTCTTTATATGATGGGAAAGTTGATTTCAATTAAATGAATGGATCACTAGATCCTTAGAATAGAGGATGACTTGTGAAGCTGAGTTTGCACTGTAACACTTTGAAAAAAAGGTGCATTTGAGGACCTACTGTGTGCAAGTTGTTCAGAATAGAAATATGGTGAAGAGTTAGTTATAGGTATGTCTACTTTGTTAGTAGCTTGATTTTAAAGTTTGATATTATATTGGTTTGCTCTATGAAATATGATTTTGAATCATTTCTTAGTACTTAGCACTTTGAATCGGGGAAGGCAATGGCACCCCACCCCAGTACTCTTGCCAATGGACGGAGTAGTCTGGTGGGCTGCAGTCCATGGGGTCGCTAACAGTCGGACAGACTGAGCGACTTCACTTTCAATTTTCTCTTTCATGCATTGGAGAAGGAAATGGCAACCCACTCCAGTATTCTTGCCTGGAGAATCCCAGGGACGGGGGAGCCTGGTGGGCTGCCGTCTATGGGGTCACACAGAGTCGGACACGACTGAAGTGACAGCAGCAGCAGTAGCAGCACTTTGAATTTTATGTTTTTAGGAAAATTTAAAAATAATGCATGATAATTTAAGAGTAGCACATGATAATTTACTACTTTAATTTAAAGACAGAGAGACAAAATATTATGATATGAAACTCAGTATCATCCAGAACTATGCCTTGTGCTTATTTTCTTTTCTGTGCGTTTTTTGGGCTTTGGAGTCAGAAGTTAAGAAAAGATTGCCTTCTAGTCAGTCCATCTTTACTTCCATCCATTGGAGATGGAAGTGCCCCTGCCCTTAGTTATTTGTTTATGCACACATGTCCATTAGTATGGTGAATTGTCACAAGATCTTGTAGCTATAACTGTTACATACTTGGGACAGATTCATTTGAAAAGCAGTGCATTGAGAGCCTGGCCTTCCCAGGACTGTTGTGATGTGAAATGGTTGAGAGGTGAGTGGGCCTGGTTTCATTCTGTTCCTCCTGTTATTACTTGCTTTCTTTCCAGTTGGTCTTACACTTCCTCTTTCAGGACAGCTTCTAGGCTGCAAGTCAGCTGGTAGGAATTTGATTGTGTGCTAGGAATAACTGCAGATGGGCAGAGATACAAACTACTTATTACAACAGTTCCCATTAGAATATTCCCCTGCTTAATGCAAGCAAACAGAACAAAACAAAGCTCCCCTCACCCCAAACATTATAATTCTGTTGGAATTGAATTACCCCTGTTAAAGAAATTTTCTTACATGGCTAACTCTTAATTTCTTCTTAATGATCAAGACTTTTCTCTTTCCCCTAAGGATATATTGGGTGATTTTTTATTGTATATTTATGGTGTGTAAGGAATAAGAAAATTTCTTCCGTCAGGGAATTAAGAGTCTCATTGGGAGGGGAGATCAGCATAGGCATGGATATATAATATGTGTGTATGTGTGTGTGTATGTGTGTATAGGCCATGTATATGTATATATTAGGGATTCCTTGGTGACTCAGATGGAAATAATCTGCCTGCAATGCGGGAGACCCGGGTTCGATCCCTGGGTTGGGAAGATCTCCTGGAGAAGGGAATGGCAACTGACTCCAGTATTTTTGCCTGGAGAATTTCATGCACAGAGGAAATTGGTGGGCTGCAGTCCATGGGGTCACAAAGAGTCAGACATGGCTGAGTGACTAACACTTTCATAATGTTGCTCATTTTCAAAATCCCCCAATTGTTTTGTTATAAGTAATGAACAAAATACAATGTGAATTCACAAGGTGAGAGTGGGACTTCCCTGGTGGTACAGTGGATGGAAATCCACTTGGTGGGTGCAGGGGGCATGGGTTCGATCCCTGGTCTAGGAGGGTTCCACATGCCGAGGAGCAGTGAGGCCCGTGTGCTGCAACCACTGCGCCTAAGTGCTGCAACTGCAGGACATGACTGAAGTGACTTAGCAACAGCAGCAGCAGCAGCAGCAGCAGCAGCATGAGTTAGTCAAGGCTATAGTTTTTCCTGTGGTCATGTATGCATGTGAGAGTTGGACTGTGAAGAAAGCTGAGGGCTGAAGAATTGATGCTTTTGAACTGTGGTGTTGGAAAAGACTCTTGAGAGTCCGTTGGACTACAAGGAGATCCAACCAGTCCATTCTGAAGGAGATCAACCCTGGGATTTCTTTGGAAGAAATGATGCTAAAGCTGAAACTCCAGTACTTTGGCCACCTCATGCGAAGAGTTGACTCATTGGAAAAGACTCTGAAGCTGGGAGGGATTGGGGGCAGGAGGAAAAAGGGACAACAGAGGATGAGATGGTTGGATGACATCACCAACTCGATGGACATGAGTCTGAGTGAACTCCAAGAGATGGTGATGGACAGGGAGGCCTGGCGTGCTGCGATTCATGGGGTCGCAAAGAGTTGGACACGACTGAGTGACTGAACTGAACTGAACTCTCATGAGGGCTTCTGGGTTGCGCAACTCCAGAAAGTACTTCCTAGTCACAAATAACACTATGAGAATTATTTTCCTTAGCATCGGTGATGGGGTAGAAATGGCACCCTGTGACATGGTTTTACATAAGTTAACTCATTTTATCATCTCAATAATTGTATGAGTTGGAGATTTTTATTTTTAACCCAGTATTAGTTTCTCTCCAGAGATACACAACCAACAGAAGATCTCTTTAACTGTCTTCTATTTGTAGATGCACATGGCTAATAGAATTATGAAATTTGAGGACTCCAGTGATGTGCCATTGCAAGGGCTTCCCTGGTGGCTCAGATGGTAAAGAATCCACCTATAATGTGGGAGTCCTGGGTTTGATCCCTGGGTCAGGAGGATTCCCTAGAGGAGGGCACGACAACGCACGCCAGTATTCTTGCCTGGAGAATCCCGTGGACAGAGAAGCCTGGCGGGTGACTGTCCATGGGGTTGCAAAGAGTTGGACATGGCTGAGCTACTAAGCACAGCAGAGCAGAGCACAGCCCAGCATAGCACAACCATCTGCAAATGAGAAGAACAGGAAAGCAAGTGGTGTAGTCTCACACTGAGTACAAAGGGCTAAGGGCAGGAGATTCAGTGGTACAAGTCCTGTTCTGAGTGCACAAAAAGACTGATGATCCAGCTCAGCGGTAGGCAGAGTGAGTAGATTCTCCCTTCCTCTGCCTTTTTGTTCCCTTCAGATCTCCTGAACAGAGTGAATGAAGCCAACTTATGTTGGGGAGTGTGCTCTACTTTACTTTCTACAAATTCAAACACTAAGCTCATCTTGAGACATATCACAGACACATCCAGAAATAATGTTAGCCAAACATCTGGTCACCCTGAGATTCTATCAAGCTGACACATGAAGTTAATGATCACTTCCTCATTTTGCAGAATCAAAAACTAAAGAGTGGAATTAACTAACCTGCAAAAGTAAAACAGCTATTATCGGAGCCTGGATTTTTATTGTGGCGAGTCTATTTTCATCATCACTGTTCTTAATTAGGACACTATACTGCCTCTTCAAATTAAGACTTATTGAATAGTTTCAATTCTTAGTCCTAGACAATAGCAGTGAACATAAAAGCAAATCTCCTGCTCTCATGAGCTTTCATTCTGTAAGGGTATTCAGACAAGTAACAGCTAGTACATACTTTGTTTATTGTTTGCCAACTACTGTTCAAGGCTCTTTATAAATATTAAAACATTCAAACTTTAAAACATCCTATGAAATAATTATCACCATTATATTACCATTATTATCCTTCTTTTACAGACAATAGAGTGAACAAGAGGATTAAGTGACTTGCCCAAGGTTATGGAGCTAGTAAATGGCATTTCTCCCACTCATAAATACTTTGTCACACTCTCTTAGCTCTGTTGCAATAACCCAAGAACACTCTTATCACTAAACTAATGATTCAGAAAAAAACTTTCTAAAACAAAAAACAGAACTTTTTTGAAATTCCTGAATTTGTCTTATTATCTGTTTCTTCTCTCATACTTTTCAAAATCCCATGTTGAAAATGCTTTTGTTGTTCTTGCCCATGTGAAAAAGGAGTAGAAGTAATAAAAAATAAAATAAAAAGTAAAATATGTTTGTGAGTATAAACATAAGTCTATACACTTCTGTGAATTTCATAATTGATGAAATAGATGCATACAGCCACCAAGACTTATAATTAGCACTCTTTCTTTCTTCCTTCTCTCTTTATTGTCTCCTCATTTCTCTTCTCTTTTCAGCAAAGGATATTTGAGTAAATGGATTTAGAAATGAATTAATTAGACGGATCAATAGGTATGTAGGTTGGTAGGTAGGGAGAAAGAGATAATTACAATATACCAATAAACAATAAAATAAATATATAACTGAAGAGAATTGAAATTGAATTTGAAAAAGAACATTGTGTCAACATATTACCCCCTTTTTTCCTCATGATAATAAATACAGGAGAATTAACTAGTTTCATATGTCATTATCCAGATAGCTTTCCTCTTTGAAAAAGAAAAATATCTAAGACTTTTTGGCCTTCTTGGATGTCACCTTCAATTTGGGTGACTTGTCATACCCAAGGTCAGGAGCAGCTACATCAGACAGCTTGGAAGATAATGCATTTCTGAAGGGAATGAATCTGGCATGAGGTTTGGAAAACGGTACCAAAAAATAAATGCCATCAAGACTGAGTGAACTATGAGTCATTGTAGTCTGAGATCTCCATTCTTGGAGCAAAGAAGTGATGGACCTGCTGTGTGTGTGCCTGCATGTTAAGCTGCTTCAGTCATGTCCAACTCTTTGCAACCCCATGGACTGTGGCCCACCAGGCTTCCCTGTCCATGGGATTCTCCAGGCAGGAATACTTGAGTGGGTGGCCATGCTGTCTGCTAGGGGACCTTCCCAACCCAGGGATCCCACCCACATCTATTATGTCTCCTGCCTTGGCAGGCAGGCTTTCTAGCAGACTTGTCATGGATCAACGTAAACAAGACACAAAATGGGATTGGAGCCTGAACGATAAAACAAGAGGAAGACTGGTATCAGATCAAGATGTATTTGGCATCAGCCTGCAGTTTAATCTAAGAAGTTCTGCAATTAAGTTCTGGATTATACCATCCTCATACATACTTATGGGTTTCCCTGGTGATTCAGTGATAAATAATCCACCTGCCAATGCAGGAGACGAAGGTTTGATCTTTGGCTGGGGAAGATCCCCTGGAAAAGGAAATGGCAACTCAGTCCAGTACTCTTGCTTGGAGAATCCCATGGACAGAGGAGCCTGGTGGGCTATACAGTCCATGGGGTTGCAGAGTTGGACACAGCTGAGAGACTGAGCAACAGCAAAAGTTCATTGTTAACAATATTATAGTATGGGGACATCTGAGAGAATTGGAGTTACATTTTCATTTCCATATGCAAAACATACTTCAAGACAAATCTATACAAAACAAACAAAAAAGCACTTTAGTAAACAATTAAGTTTTTGAGGACTCTGAAAAATCTTAAGAGTTACATAAAATATCCATAAATCAGACTGAAACTTGACTTTTTCTATAAGAATACAAATTATTTCACAAAGTATAAATTGCAAGCTTTTATTGATTATGGCATACTATTTAGTAACAGAGTTTTTTTAAGTATTTTTAATAGGTACTTTTGCAAGTGAAGTTCTTGAGATTTATGTAACTGTTTCTAGTTGACTAGAAAATATTTTTCAGAAATAGCTCTTTTAGTGTTTTGAGAAGCGTGCATTCCAGCATCAGAATACAACACTTGCTCAAATGAAGGTTTAATAGCTATTTTGGAGTTTTTATTTCTGTTGCCATTGTCATCTAAAATCATGAAAGGAAGAGTTACTTTGGATATTGCAGCTTCTGAAAATGAGATTATATACATTTTCAGTTCAAACTTCCATCTCATATTCCATACTGGAGGCCAGTATAGATCTATCTTTGTCTTCTTTCAGGAAACAATCCTGTAATTCAATAGAAGACAAAAGGAAAAAAAAATTTCATAAAGAATATTACAATTTTAGTTCTTTCAATTTTAATAGTAATCTGGTAATTAAAATATACAAAATGTTTTACCTGTTAACTTAATGACAAAGAACTTTAGATTAAAAATCAGTGTTCTTTTATTTTTCTTCTGCAGGCTGAAGAACACCCATGGGAAGTCAAGTGGGGTATTTCCAGTACATCAGATTTTAACCTGATGACCTTGTTCTACTCCACCAAGATTCTACCAACTTTGCTTATGGCAAAATTGCATAATCTGATTGTATCTGTTCTCCCAAAGGCTGCCTTCCTGAAAATGAGTTCTTGATCAACTCAAAAACTTCATATTGAACCAAGATTAGTTTTCAATTTTTTTCAACCCTAACATATGTGAAAGTTCACAATTCTCTCAGTAAGAAAGGCAAGATGGTGGAGGAATAGGAAGGGGAGACAACTTTTTCCCCCACAAATTCATCAAAAAATCATTTGAATGCTGAGCAACTTCCACAAAACAACTTCTGAACACTGGCAGAGGACACCTGGCACCCAAAAAGGCAGCCCATTCTCTTCGAAAGGAGGTAGGACAAAATAAAAATACAAAAAGAGAGGCAAAAGAGTTAGGAATGAAGACCTGCCATGAGGAGGGAGTCATGAAGGAGGAGAAGTTTCCACACAGTAGGAAACCCTCTCACAGGAGGGTCTGTGGGGAGTTTTAGAATCTCAGAAGGCAACATAACTAGGAGAAAGAAAACACACACACACGCACATACAGAATACATGCCTAACTGCAACTGCGGAGAAGAAAACTTTCCTGTGAAAGCCTCAAACCTAACAACCTAACTCTCAGCCTGGCTCACTCACAGAACACAGCAATGAGCAAATATCAAAGAAGAGCTAGTCAGCTGCATACCAGCCCCTCCCCGCCCAGAGGCAAAGAGGCTTGATTGTGACAGCCAGAGCGGGAAGGCAAGGGGTTGCTAAAATCTCAGCCCCAGAGAGGGCATCTTCCATCAAATTGTGAGCAGGCTCCCAGCTGCTAACCACATCTTCCTGAGATCCTGAAGGGTTGACATCCTCCAAGATGCATGGCCCACCTGGGACAGTGCGCTTGCCAAGCATCTGGTCATCTGAGCTGCTCAGACCTGGGAAGGGCACAAAATGCATGCCCAGCCTACAGAGACTGAGCCAGAACTGTGACTGAGTGTCCACTGTGGAAGTTTTGGTCATCAGTGGCCTTCCACAGGGGTTCTGGGTGCAGTAGACCTGGGTATGACATGACCTCTCTTGGAGAAGGTCACGATTAACTCCACCATGGAACCACCAGAACTTAAACAAGACTGGAGAAACAGACTCTTGGAAGGCACAAACAAAAACTTGTGTGCACCAGGACCCAGGAGAAAGGAGCAGAGAACCCACAAGACACTGACCCAGACATGCTCATGATTGTCTAGGAGTTTGCAGCAGAGGTGTGGGTCAGTAGAGGACTGCTAAAGGGTCGGGGGAACTGAGTGAAGCATGGGACCTTTTTAGAGTTTGCTATTATCTTCATTACCTCCTCCATTGTTTGAGAGCCCCAAATATCAATAGAAAATTGAATTAAATATTTATTGAACATGGCCCCACCCATTAGAACAAGATCCAGTTTCCCCCTCAGTCAGTCTAGCCCTTCAGGAAGCAACCATAAGCCTATTATTCTTATCCATCAGAAGCAGACATAATGAAAATCACCACAGAAAACTAACCAAACTGATCACATGGACCACAGCCGTGTCTAGCTCAAGGAAACTATGAGCTATGCCATGTAGGGGCCACCCAAGATGAATGGATCATGGCAGACAGTTCTGACAAAATGTAGTCCACTGGAGAAGGCAGTACCCAGCTGTGGATGTGACTGGTGATAGAAGCAAGATCCAATACTGTAAAGAGCAATATTGCATAGGAACCTGGAATGTCAGATCCATGAATCAAGGCAAATTGGAAGTGGCCAAACAAGAGATGGCAGGAATGAACGTCGACATTCTAGGAATCAGTGAACTAAAATGGACTGGAATGGGTGAAATTAACTCAGATGGCCATTATATCTACTACTGAGGGCAGGAATCCTTCAGAAGAAATGGAGTAGCCATCATGGTCAAAAAAAGAGTCCGAAATGCAGTACTTACATGCAATCTTAAAAACGACAGAATGATCTCTGTTCATCTCCAAGGCAAACTATTCAATATCACGGTAATCCAAGTCTATGCCCCAACCAGTAATGCTGAAGAAGCTGAAGCTGAATGGTTTTATGAAGACCTACAAGACCTTTTAGAACTAACACCCAAAAAAGATGTCCTTTTCATTATAGGGGACTGGAATGCTAAAGTAGGAAGACAAGAAAAGCCTGGAGTAACTGGCAAATTTGGCCTTGGAATGTGGAATGAAGCAGGGCAAAGACTAATAGAGTTTTGCCAAGAAAATGCACTGGTCAGAGCAAACACCCTCTTCCAACAACACAAGAGAAGACTGTATACATGGACATCACCAGATGGTCAACACTGAAATCAGATTGATTATATTCTATGCAGCCAAAGATGGAGAAGCTCTATACAGTCAACAAAAACAAGACCAGGAGCTGACTGTGGCTCAGATCATGAACTCCTTATTACCAAATTCAGACTCAAATTGCAGAAAGTAGGGAAAACCGCTAGACCATTCAGGTATGACCTAAATCAAATCCCTTATGATTATACAGTGGAAGTGAGAAATAGATTTAAGGGCCTAGATCTGATAGATAGAGTGCCTGATGAACTAT
>SJYX01014669.1:240295-281957 GCA_006410675.1 Oreotragus oreotragus
GGGCTCCAAAATCACTGCAGATGGTGACTGCAGCCATGAAGTTAAAAGACGCTTACTCCTTGGATGAAAAGTTATGACCGACCTAGATAGCATATTCAAAGCAGAGACATTGCTTTGCCGACTAAGGTCCGTCTAGTCAAGCCTATGTCTTTTCCAGTAGTCATGAATGGATGTGAGAGTTGGACTATGAAGAAGGCTGAGTGCCGAAGAATTGATGCTTTTGAACTGTGGTGTTGGAGAAGATTCTTGAGAGTCCCTTGGACTGCAAGGAGATCCAACCAGTCCATTCTGAAGGAGATCAGCCCTGGGATTTCTTTGGAAGGAATGATGTTAATGAAGCTCCAGTACTTTGGCCACCTCATGCGAAGAACTGACTCAATGGAAAGGCTTTGACACTGAGAGGGATTAGGGGCAGGAGGAGAAATGGACGACAGAGGATGAGATGGCTGGATGGCATCACTGACTCGATGGACATGAATCTGAGTGAACTCCAGGAGTTGGTGATGGAACAGGGAGGCCTGGCATGTTGTGATTCATGGGGTTGCAAAGAGTCGGACACGACTGAGTGATTGAACTGAACTGGAGAAGGCAATGCAAACCATTTCAGTATTCTTGCCTTGAAAACCCCATGAACAGTATGAAAAGGCAAAAAGATAGGACACTGAAAGATGAACTCCCCAGGTCGGTAGGTGCCCAATATGTTACTGGAGATCAGTGGCTAAATAATTAAAGAAAGAATGAAGAGATGGAGTCAAAGAAAAAACAACACGCAGCTGTGGCTGTGACTGGTGATGGAAGTAAAGCCTGATGCTGTAAAGAGTAATACTGCATAGGAACCTGGAATGTTAGGTCCATGAATCAAGAAAAACTGGAAGTGGTCAAACAGGAGATGACAAGAGTGAACACTGACATTTTAGGAATCAGTGAACTAAAATGAACTGGAATGGGTAAATTTAACTCAGATGACCATTTAGATACTACTGTGGACAAAAATCCTTAGAAGAAATGGAGTACCTATCATAGTCAAAAAAAGAACCTGAAATGTAGTACTTGGGTGAAATGTCAAAAACGACAGAATGATCTCTGTTCATTTCCAAGGCAAACCATCCATTATTACAGTAATCCAAGTCTATGCCCCGACAAGTAATGCTGAAGAAGCTTAAGTTGAACAGTTCTATGAAGTTCTCCAAGGCCTTCTAGAACTAACACCCCCAAAAGATGTCCTTTTCATTATAGGGGACTGGAATGCAGAAGTAGGAAGTCAAGAAACACCTGGAGTAACAGGCAAATGTGGCCTTGGAGTACACAATGAAGCAGATCAAGAGCTAACAGAGTTTGCCAAGAGAAAACATTGGTCACAGCAAACATCGTCTTCCAATAAAATAAGAGAAAACTCTATACCTGGACATCACCAGATGGTCAATAGTGAAATCAGATTGATTATATTCTTTGCAGCCAAAAATGGAGAGGGCTTTATATAGTCAGCCAAAAACAAGACAGGGAGCTGACTGTGGCTTACATCATGAACTTCTTATTGCCAAATTCAAACTTAAATTGAAAAAAGTAAGGAAAACCACTAGACAATTCAGGTATGATCTAAAGCAAATCCCTTATGAGTATGCAGTGGAAATGACAAATAGATTCAAGGGATTAGATCTGATAGACAGAGTGCTGAAGAACTATGGATGGAGGTTCATGACATTCTACAGGAAGCAGTGATCAAGACCATCCCCAACAAAAAGAAATGCAAAAAGGCAAAATGGCTGTTTGAGCTGGTCTTAAAAATAGTTATGAAAAGAAGAGAAGTGAAAGGTAAATGAGAAAAGGAAAGATATACCCACTTGAATGCAGACTTCCAAAGAATTCAAGGAGAGATAAGAAAGACTTCCTCGGTGATTCATGGAATGAAATAGAGGAAAAGAATAGGATGGGGAAGATTACAGATTTCTTCAAGAAAATTAGAGGTACCAAAGGAAAATTTCATGCAAAGATGGGAACAATAAAGTATAGAAATGCTATGGACCTAACAGAAGCAGAAGACATTAAGAAGAGGTGGCAACAATGCACAGAAGAGCTATACAAAAAAGATCTTCATGACCTAGATAATCACGATGTTGTGATCACTCACCTAGAGTCAGACACTCTGGAATGCGAAGTCAAGTGGGTCTTAGGAAGCATCACTATGAACAAAACTAGTGGAAGTGACGGAATTCCAGTTGAGCTATTTCAACTCCTAAAATATGATGTTGTTAAAGTGTGGCACTCAGTATGCCAGCAAATCTGGAAAACTCAACAGGGGCCACAGGACTGGAAAAGGTCAGTTTTCATTCCAATCCCAAATAAATACAATGTCAAAGAATGCTCAAACTGCTGCACAATTGCACTCATCTCACACACTAGCAAAGTATTGCTCAAAATTCTCCATGCCAGGCTTCAATGGTACATGAACCATGGATTTCCAGATGTTCAAGCTGGATTTAGAAAAGGCTGAGAAACCAGAGATCAAATTGCCAACATCCATTGGATCATTGAAAAAGCAAGAGAGTTCCAGAAAAATATCTACTTCTGCTTTATTAACTATGCCAAAGCCTTTGGCTGTGTGGACCACAACACACTCTGTAAAATTCTTAAAGAGATGGGAATACCAGACCACTTGACCTGCCACCTGAGAAATTTGTATGCAGGTCAACAAGCAACAGTTAGAACATAGTTAGACATAGGAAAACAGACTGGTTCCAAATCGGTAAAGGAGTACCTCAAGGCTGTATATTTTCACCCTGCTTATTTAACTTATATGCAGCATATATCATACAAAATGCTGGGCTGGATGAAGCACAAGCTGGAACAAGATTGCTGCAAGATATATCAATAACCTCAGATATGGAGATGACACCACCCTTTGGCAGAAAGCGAAAAAGAAATAAAGAACCTCTTGATGAAAGTGAAAGAGGAGAGTGAAAAAGTTGGCTTAAAACTCAACATTCAAAAAACTAAGATCATGGCATCTGGTCCCATCACTTCATGGGAAATAGATGGGGAAATAATGGAAATAGTGATAGACTTTATTTTGGGGCTCCAAAGTCACTGCTGATGATGACTGCAGCCATAAAATTAAGATGATTGCTCCTTTGAAGAAAATTTATGACCAACCTAAACAGCATATTAAAAAGCAGAGACATTACTTTACCAACAAATATCCTTCTAGTCAAAGCTATGGTTTTTCCAGTCATGTATGGATGTGTAAGTTGGACTCTAAAGAAAGTTGAGCACCAAAGAATTGATGCTTTTGAACTGTAGTGTTGGACAAGACTCTTGAGAGTCCCTTGGACAGCAAGGAGATCCAACCAGTCCATCCTAAAGGAAATCAGTCCTGAATATTCATTGGAAAGACTGATGTTGAAGCTGAAACTCCAATACTTTGGCCACCTGATGTGAAATACAGACTCCTTGGAGAAGACCCTGATGCTGGGAGAGATTGAAGGTGGGAGAAGAAGGGGATGACAGAGGATGAGATGGTTGGATGGCATCACTGATGCGATGGACATGAGTTTGAGTAGACTCTGGGAGTTAGTGATGGACAAGGAAGCCTGGTGTGCTGCCATCCATTTGGTCACAAAGAGTCAGACATGACTGAATGACTCCTCTGAACTGAGCTAAAGAATGGCAAAGCAGGATTTTCTAAAACATGAGAAGCACATACACTGAAGGGTAAAGTTTGCAAAACCCTGAGGAAAATCTGACACACATATTATTCTTAGTTTATTACCAGGACATTAATTTTTTGAATGTTGAGTTTTAAGCCAACTTTTTTACTCTCCTCTTTCACCTTCATCAAGAAGCTCTTTAGTTCCTTTTTGCTTTCTGCCATAAGAATGGTATCATCTGCACATCTGTGGTTACTGATATTTCTCCCAGCAGTTTTGTTTTTAAGCTTGTGTTTCATCCACTCCAGCATTTCATATGATGTACTCTGCATATAAGTTAAGTAAGCAGGGTGACAATATACACCCTTGAGGTACTCCTTTCCCAATTTGGAACCAGTCTGTTGTTCTATGTCCAGTTCTAACTGTTGCTTGTTGACCTGCATACAGGTGTCTCAGGATTCAGGAAAAGTGGTCTGGTATTCCCATCGCTTTAAGAATTTTCCACGGTTTGTTGTGATCCACACAATCAAAGGCTTTAGCATAGTCAGTGAAGCTGAAGTAGATGTTTTTCTGGAATTCTCTTGCTTTTTCTATGATCCAGTGGATGTTGGCAATTTGATCTCTGGTTTCTCTGCCTTTTTTATATCCAGGTTGAACATTTGGTAGTTTCTTGTTCATGTACTGTGAAACCTAGCTTGGAAGATTTTGGGCATGACTTTGCTAACACATGAAATGAGTGAAATTGTGTATGTATATACAGACACATATAACATGCATGGGAAATGGACAGTGTACATATACAAAACATGTAAATATATATATATGTGCTATATTAAAGTCACAATTTTGTATCTGTAAACACGAAAAATATTTAAGCATTGAAGATAAAGTGAAATGGATACTATTGGGGACAGGTTCTCCTTTTGGGCATGTGGTCATTGAATGGAATGGCTAAATCATCAGTGGGTTTGTCCTCGACCTTTTCTCCTCTCTTTTTCTTTCCATTTTCCTTTTAAAATTTCCAGTTGATCTACCCTATTGTCACCCAGAAGTTCTTCTTGCTGTTGTATATGTTCTGTTACACTGGGTGACCATAGCTCAGGCCCTCCATACTTTTAGCCGTGGATAAGATTTCTTTAACCTTCCAGATACTTCTTAACCAGGAGTGACTTACAGAGCCAATAGTATACCACTGTTTGAGTCCTGTGTTTTCTGATGCTGTTGACAAAGCATCTTTCTTATCAGAGTGTGACCTGCATTTCTCCTCTATCCACTCTCATCTTACTACCCATATTTTTTGGTCATCCTTCTGCCAGTAGCTATATTTAAGTATTCTGCTTTCACCTAAAGTGACTGCTTTGTCTTTCACAATCCTACTCCTTTCCTTTGGCTAGGAAAGTTACTTCCTTCATGGCTCAGACTGTAAAGAATCTGCCTGCAATGCAGGAGACCCAGGTTTAAACCCTGCATCAGAGAGATACCATGGGGGAAGAAATATTAACTCACTCCAGTATTCTTGCCTAGCTAAGTCCATGGACAGAGGAGCCTGGTAGGCTACAGGTTGCAAAGAGTCAGATGTGACCAACACTTTCATTCACTCTGTCTCCTATTGCTGACGATCCTTCAGCTCTACCATCTCCCACCTCCTCTCAGTCCTCCAGTCAGTATCTCTTCTTGCCTGTTCACTCAATGCTGGCCCCTGTATGCCAGCTGTTATGCTGTAAGATTGTGCTTTTTAGAACTACGTTTGGGTTTCCCTGGTGGTTCAGATGGTAAAGAATCTGCCTGCAATGCAGGAGATTGAGTTTGATCCCTGAGTTGGGAAGATCCCCTGAAGAAGGGAATGGCAACACATTCCAGTATTCTTGCCTGGAGAAGTCCATGGACAGAGGAACATGGCTGGCTACAGTCCATGGGGTTGCAAAGAGTTGGACATGACTGGGTGATTAAAACTTTCACTTTCATAGATAATTCATCTGAGCTAATTTACCTCCTTCCATGGGGTCGCAAAGAGTCGGACAGGACCAAGTGACTAAACTGAATTGAACTGACTCAGGCTTTTATTATACATTCATGTTTTGATTTGTTCTTTAAAGTTTCCTTTATATTTTTGACTTTTCTATTTTATTTTGATAATCAGGGGAAGAGGCAACATATATTTGCCTGATCAACAAATAGAACATTAACAAAATTGGAAATATATGAAGTGCTATTAAATCAGCAGCAAAAGAGCTTAAAGGATTATCCCTTTTGAGTATGCCTCAATCTGCTTATAAAAACTAGTCAGTGAATACACATATGCACACACACTTCATGTACCATGAATTCAATCGGAATCAAAACACTGCAACCAGAGGTTAACATTACTGCTTTAATAACAGTGGATGGTTGGCGTTGTATATTCTACTCAAAATGAATAGGTGTGAAGAAAGAGAAAGAGACATTTATTAACTGAAGGGAGGACATATTAAAATAAATACACTGCCCCATAAAGTTAGCTTCCTAGTGTGAGTACGATTTAAAATACAATGTAAAATTTTTAGGTAATAAGATAAAAGTGTTTAATTCTTGGAATAGGCTTATGCTTTCTGCATGGAAATATCTGTGTATTTTTAAAACAAATTATACATGAAACCTGGCTATAAATTATGTAAATATATCTTAGGCATTCAACTTAAAGAAAAAAAATTAAAAGTAAATAACATTTCGTTGATGGAAATAGAAATCACTATTGTTTCTCTGTTATTCAAGGGAACGACAGAGGGAGTGTGTTTTGTAATGTAAGATAGTTTTAGTACTTCACACTGGAGAAAATATATGTGGTTACTGTTGATAAGGAAGCAGTAATAGTGAAATAAGAATAAAATTTTTGAAAAGTTCCTAGATGATGGATTACATTCCAAAACACATCCTAGTAACCTATAGATGTTAAAGAATAATATGTAGCGAAACGGTTTTCGTTGCCATTGATTTGTTGCCATGGTGACTTTTTGGGATGATGGGAAGGCAGCTTAGTCAAAGTGATTTAAATATGAGAGTCTGTGATCCAAACTAGAGAATGAGCTATCATTGGACAAAAATCAAGGGCCTCATTTTTAACCTCTCAAACATCCTATTTATCATAGCATCACATTTATTTTGATAGCTCTGTTTTTTTGTCCCCATGAATTTACAAATTCATCAGGAATCCAGCTTTCTGTAATATTCAAGAGAATAGTGTTCATCTAGCACAACTGATGACACTGGAGAGCAATGTCTGTTACAGCCCCTGGAGCACAAAACAGGAATTATCTGTTATTTGGGAACAGGAATTGACTGAATTCTGGGTTGGCATCTCAGTGACATTTTGCACTATTGCTGTGAATACAGGTCTTACATTGAGGCTTTGCTCAATTTCTCAGTTACAGGAAGGGCCAGAGAGAGCACACTGGCTTCTAAACATATAAAGAAAAAAAAAAAGAGATCTACACAGATAAGATTAGCTATGCTGAAGTACCTTCTGTTACCCTAAAACAACATTATTGAGTGCAGGAGGTTGTAGACTATCTCATGGGACCTGGTATAGAAAAAGACAATTGAGATGGTTGCTTAAAATCATCATTAAAAAAAAAAAAAAAGCCTACATTGTGAAGGCTCCATGTTACTAGAGAATGGAGACATTATATAGGTCATTACAGTTTGTGCAGTGTGCTCTCTAAAGGACCCTTGCCCAGCAGGAGATCTTAGTAGCAGAATCCTTGGCAGGCACTTTTCAGCAGTAAAAGTATTTCTGTTGGACATGCTGTGAGTCATGCCTAGATGCTTTATGAGAACCCTCCTTTAGAGCTGTCATGAAGTGGGCCACAGCACAGTATAATCAAAAGAGCACTGGACTGAGAACCAGGAAATGGTCTTTCTAATTCTGGCACTGCCATTAAACCAGCTGTGCAACCTTAGACTGCCCTCAATTTCCTCATCTGCAAATTGAGGACTCCTGACTGAACCCTCTCTAAGATCTTTTCACCACTAGAATCCTATGATTCTTTTCAGCATTATCATATGTCTTTATTTTCCCACTGGGATGATTCCTTTGACTAACTGGAAATAAAGTAAAAGCTTATACTGAAAAAAAGGAATTGGTAGGCAACAACTCATTTGTCTTACTATATTTCTTCAGAGACATTCTAGAGCATATCTTTCTGTCAAATATGAGGTCTTCTTCAGAGAGATTTAGTACTGACATGCATCAACCACAGTAATGGCATCTTCTGAAAAAATAAACACTCCAGTGCAGTTGTAAATGGTAAATTATAAATTTTACTACAAAATTATTAAAAGGAAAGTTTAATATAAGGATCAAAAACTATTGCAAATGATACAAAATATATGTGAAACTTCTCTTTACATAAATACCTTTTTTTGAGGGGGTTGTTCATTATAAAAATCAGTGGTGTGGGGAAAAATGAGAGGCTGTTTACAAACCCAAAGTTAATTTGAATCTTTCAATAGCAAAATAATTCTAACATGTTTGACTGACTTTACTCTTGATTTGTTCTTTTTGGCACTTTAATCTTCCATAGACTGAATGCTTATGTCCCCTCAAAATTCATATGTTGACACTTAACCCCCAATAAGTGATGATAATGGAGGTGAGCACTTTGGAAGATGACTGGGTACTGATGGGAGGCCTCACAGATGGGACTGGTGCCCTTTAAAAGGTACTGCCAGAAAGCTCCCTGGCTGCTTCTGCCATGCGGGGACAGTGAGGCGTTGGACCAGAAAGCAGGCTTCATCAGTCACCAAGTATGCTAGCAACTTGATCTTGAATCCCCAGCCTCCAGAGCTGTGAGCAATAAATGTTCGTCACTTAATCCACTCAGCCTCTAGTATCTTGTTATAGGAGTCTAAGGGCTTCCCTGGTGGCTCAGATGGTAAAGAATCTGGGGTTCGATCCCTGGGTCAGGAAGATCCCCTGAAGAAAGAAATGGCAACCCAATCCAATATTCTGGCCTGGAGATCCCCATGGACAGCCCATGGGGTTGCAAAGAGTCAGATGTGACTGAGCGACTGAGCGCAAGCATGATAGCAGTCTAAATGGACCAAGGGAGAAATTGGTACCTGGAAGCAGGGATGCTACTGCTATAAAGCTGTAAAAATACAGAAGTGATTTTGGAATTATTTAATAGACAGAGGCTGAAAGAGTTTTGAGCTGCATGTTAGAAAACCAAACAAAACAAAATGACATTGCTAAATAGACCTTTACAAGGTATTCTTGTGAGACCTCAGAAAGCAGAGAGGGGAGCTGAAGAGGGAGCCTCCGTCTTCTTAGAGACTAGCAAAGTACTTGTGGATAGAATGTTGGAGAAGTGTGGACAGTACAGGCCACTCTGATGGGGTTCAGATGGAAATGAGAAATACATTATTGGATACTTGAGGAAAAGTAATCCTTGTTATAAAGTGGCAAAGAGATTGGCTGAATTGCGTTTGTCTCCAAATGTTTTATGGAAGGTAGAATTCACGAGTGAAACCAGACACTTGGCTGAGGAAATTTCTAAGCAAAATGTTGGTAGCCTGGTTCCTCCTGACTATGTGTAGTTAATCATGAGAAGAAAGAAATGACTAAAAATTTGGATTGTTGATCAAAATGGAAGCTGAATTTAGAGATTTGGTGAGTTCAAAGAACTCTGTATCTTCAGCATCAGCTCCTGGGCCTCCACAGTGTTCCCTTGGTGGTGTCATGGTTCCCTGATTTCATGAGCTCTGCAGCGCTGTGTCTGTCTGTGCATTTGAAGAAGCACTCACTGTTTCCAGACTTCTCTGGACTGGCTTTGGTAAGAAGACGCTTCACTGTGGATGGGAGCATCCTAGAGTGTGCTTTGACCTGCATCTAATAGCAGGGGGTACCAAGTACAGGGGTGCATGGCAACTTTCCATCTTGGGGGGGATATGATGTCTCCCTAGCTCAAGAAGTTGGGGTCCATGACATCACAACTGCATGATCCTTGATGCTGAGAGCTGCGGAAGAGGGAGTCCTCAAGGGCTGTGTACCTGTATGCTGCTGACCTTGACTCATGTCACCAGCCTGCACTACTGTACTTGAGCCTGCACTTAGTCCCTGCAGCCACACAAGTGCATGCTTGGCATCTGGACTGTTCATGTACACACATCGGCCCCAGTCAGTGTCACCATCATGGGCCAGCACCAACCCCTGCACCATGCAGGCAGCTGAAGCCAAACATGTGCACACCATCAACTCCAGCATCAATGCCACCTGCTCTAGGCCCTTGCCATTGAACCCAGAGGTATCACCGAGGATCCCGTGGCCATTGCAGCCACTTCTTCCAGATTTTATGTATCCCAGTATAACATCTGTAACTAACAACAAATTAGTCTCTTCTTCATCTGAATTTTTATCACTTATTTTTTTGTCTTCTCTGATTTAAAAATTTTAAATTAATACAGAATTTTAGTAGCTAATGTGGGTATCTTTGTCTTATTCCTAATTTTATTGAGAAACTATTTAGTTGTTTTTTTTTTCAGTCATAGAGTGTTTTCTGATGCTTTCTAAAGGATAATCTTTATTGTGTGAAAAAAATGTAGTACTAACATATATAAACTACAGGTTAGGCATCTTCAGGGAAAAGAGAAAACAGGTTCTAAATGTTAAATTATAAGATTCAGTACAATTCTCAGAGAGCCTAACATAAATATCAGATTATTAAAACGATGTGAAATATGTTTAGACTCTTCCTCCTTTATCTGAAGAATTGTCTGAAGAATTATCAACAAATTTCTGAAATACTCTGTGCAGTTTTATTGCATTTTCATTCAAAGAACCATTCTCTAGAATCTCTATATTTTTAATACATTGCATTTATTTGTAGCAAACTTCTTGCATATGTTTCATAGGCATAATGCAATAACATATAGATATAGCTGTGAATTTAAACTATTGTAGGATCAATAAAACACTGTGTGTACATTTGTCTGTATTAGATTGAACTTGTTTGCTTTTAATTAAAATCTTTGATGTTCTTCCTCCTCCATCTCCCACCCAATCATTAGATCATCAGTTCACAGGGAAATATTTTTAAAATCCAATTTCTTAGGAAGATATCTGTTGATTTAACAATGCAGGAGACTAACTGCAATGCATTATACTTCCTGCAATGCAGGAGATGCAGGTTTGATTGCTGAGTTGGGAAGATCCCTGGAGAAGGAAAAGGCAGGACAACCCACTCCAGAATTTTTGCCTGGGAAATCCTGGGAGACTACAGTCCATGAGGTTGCAAGGGTGGGACTTGACTTAGAAACTGAATTACTGCCACCAGTCTCTTAAAAACTGAAAGCCATCAATGTCTTTAGACTCTTCTTCCAGGCCCATTAGTTAGGTCATCTGGGCAGAAGAAAAAATTAGCATGTATTTGCCTTGCATTCCTAGACTCTTCCTAAACTGTATTTTCTTAAACCCATAGCCACAAATTATTGTTTAATTTACTATTGGATAACAAAAATTCAGATTCATCTTGTTTCCCCAGTTGCAGTAATTTATCTAAAAAGTTAAACATGTATCCCCCAGTTTCCTCTTTCCTATAAAGTGTCACATAAAGTACCAAACCAAATTAGCTCACAACAAAACTATGAAAAAACAAAAGGAAAGCATTTAAAGTAAGTTGAAGTGCTAAGCTCAGGCGTTATTTTAATTCTTTATGCTAAAGCAGGGATATTGGAAAAAAAAATTTGCCTCAAATGTTTTCAAAAAGATTTATTAGGAAGGAAAGAACAAAAGCAGTAGCCTTGAATAACAGCTATTTCCTAAGAGTTGAGTAAATGAGGCAGAAACACAAAACCTTGACATATAATTGTCAAAATTTCTTAACATGAATATAGTGATGGGTTGTTAACCACTTTTCCTCCACTGACTCCATATATTAACATTACCCTGAGAATCCTCAGGATATTTTGTTTTATGGGAAGTATTAATGAATTTCAATATCACTAGCCAAATGCAAAAGGAAGCAGAACATAAAATGGCTAATCAGGCAGGAAGAATTTAAGTATGAATGACAGTATCTCGAGACTAGTAGACTTTGTCCTGAAATGGCTGGAAGTTAGGCAACTAACAAACAGCAAACACAAAGAAATAATGAGATCTTGAAACTCATAGCTTTACACCTCCTCTCTCATTTTATGTGATTGACCTAAAAATCTACAACTTAAATACAGAGTTTCAGGGAAAAAATTATAAAAAGATGTTTCTTGACAAAGGTATGTTTCTGGGTCCTGATAGCTCGATAAGGACCCTTGAAGTGTATCACATCTTGATACTGCCACAGAAGTTTCACATAACCTGTAAGTGAATGCCTCTGGCATTCACCAGACACACAAAGACATTATGAGAAAGAAGCTAGCCTTTCCTTTATCACATAACAGTTCCCTAGAGAGGACCCCCAAGGCACTAAGCCATACTCCCCAGTTTCACAGGAAGAACTTGAAATTGTTTTTCCTTCTCTTTTTTAACTTCAAGAAGTAAGTAGAGCTTTTCCCTTGTCAACCTACAATAACCCTTGGCTTTCTAGTCTTCTCTGATATATGACAGGATAAAAATATTTGCCAAAGTGAAAAGGAATCTTTGTGTTTTTTTTTTCTCATTGCAGATCATATTTCTCTCAAATAACCACACAATCACCCTGGTTCACATAAAAAATCAGTCATTACAGGCTATGAAAAAGAATTTAAAACTTGTCTTTTAGTATGCAAGAGCAACTATCATGTTACTGCACATTCCACTACCATGTTTGATTAGGCAATAATGCTCATACAACTTGGAAGTAAGATGCAGGTAAGATATCCTACCCTATTCTTCTATTTATATTAAAACTGAGGCTTAAAGAGTTTATGTGATTTAATTTCTCAAGCTCATCATTATAATTAGAGATTGAAAATATTAAAAAGGGAAGTGAAAATATTATATTAACATTGGGGATTTGTATATGTAGAACACGTGTGCCCTAGGAAAATATTAGCACTGATTCATATAGATTCATTTTAACTAAATTCTCAGTTAATGCTGTATTTTTGGATTTCAAGTAAACTCTATTTTCACCTTAAATTAACCATTCTACTCAAAAATAGATCCAGAACTTCCCTGGTGGCAGAAGCCACCTGCCAGTGTAGGAGACCCGGGTTCCATCTCTGGTTCGGGAAGATTCCACATGCCTCGGAGCAGCTACACCCATGTGCCACAGCTACTGAGCCTGCATGCTGCACCTACTCAAGCCTGTGACCTGGAGCCCGTGTTCCATACCAAGAGAAGCCAACACAATGAGAAGCTGCCCACCGCAAGGAAAAGTTGTCCCCGCTGGCTGCAACTAAAGAAAGCCTGCAACCAAAATTAAATACACAAAATCTTCAAAAAAGATGAGATCCATTTTCCCTTTGCTATTATATTTAGTTAAGCTGAATCTTTAGTGCTGCAGTGTGTGAGTGCCATAGAACTATAACAGGAACACACCATCTCAGAGACATGTGATTGCTCTTTTAACCCAACATATAAAGCTATCTCTCATGATCCCCTCCATCCTCCAACAAACCTTTGTTTCCATGCTCTCGTCTACCATGTAATATCAGAGGCAAATGAAGATACCCTTCTTTCAAAGCTAACCCTGAGCTCTTTTGTTCTCTCCTTTATAACCTTACTTTTTCTACCATTAAATATCTTTTATTAGTATGTCACTTTCTACTCACTCTTTAAAACTAAAGTTCTCTTATTTTTCACACCTTCCTTGACTTTCTTGATTTTGCATATAGAACACTTTCTCTCTTCGTTCAGCATTCTATCAAATCATTTGATAGTATGTTTCCCCTCTCCCCTGCAACTGGCTCCTGAAGTTCCTGATAGACAAAACTTTCTCAATAGCCATTTGGTAGAAATGACCACACAGAAAATACCAAGATATATTTAGAATTCACGTTGCTTCTCATTAATCATTTCTTTGGAGTTTAATATGTGAAATGATTTTGCTATGTCCTATAAATTATGCACAGTGCTTAATAAGGAAATTACATTATGAGGTTAATACCTAATAAAAGGCATTGCTCATATTATAGTGCAAAAATTATTGGTTTAGGAGACTGTATTGAGCACAAATCTCCAGGAGTATTAGGTGCTTTTGAAAGTGAAGGAAAGTGAAAGTGTTAGTTGCACAGTTGAGTCCAATTCTTAGGGACTATGGACTGTAGTCCGCCAGGCTTCTCTGTGCATAGGATTTCCCAGGCAAGAATACTGGAGTGGATTGCCATTCCTTTCTCCAGGGGATCTTCCAGACCCAGGGACTGAACTTACATCTCTTGCATTGCAGGCAGATTCTTTACCATTTGAGCCACCAGGGAAACCCTGGGTGCTCTTGAATACTATCTAACTTCTAAATGCACTATTTTTATAATTTCTAAAACACTACTTGACCCTATTTTTTTTTAATTTACCCCAATGTTCATTGCAGTAATATTTACAATAGCTAGGACATTGAAGCAACCTAGATGTCCATCAACAGAAGACTGGATAAAGAAGCCGTAGTACATCTGCAGGCTTCTGTGGTGACTCACATGGTAAAGATTCCGCCTGCAATTTGGGAGACCTGGGTCCTATCCCTTGGTTGGAAAGATCCCCTGGAGGAGGGCATGGCAACCCACTTCAGCATTCATGCCTGGAGAATCCCCATGGACAGGGGAGCTTGGCGGGCTACAGTCCAGGTGGTCACAAAGAGTCGGACTTGACTGAGCAATTAAGAATAGCATAGCACAGTAAATATATGCTCCTATTACTTTCAGTTCAGTTCAGTTCAGTTCAGTCACTCAGTCGTGTCCAACTCTTTGTGACTCCATGAATCGCAGCACTCCAGGCCTCCCTGTCCATCACCGTCTCCTGGAGTTCACTCAGACTCACGTCCACCGAGTCGGTGATGCCATCCAGCCTTTACTACCTCTTTATTTTATAATTTCTTCCCTTCCTCTGCCCCTTTATTCTGACTGGTAAATGATTCTAGATCTTCTGCTTTTTCCTGCTCTCCTTGCTCAGTATCCTATAAAGTGCATCATTGAACAAATAGATATAGATGAGTTCTGTATTTCTAGCTCTACCATCTATGGATACCTCTAGAATCATTTCACACAGGGGATATTTCAACTCTATTATCATATCCCCTAATATATCCTAATTAAGTATTCACATTTTATACATACTCCTAAGGATACTTAAAATTAGTTGAGATAGTTTCCTGTGCTGTATTTCTGAATATGTATTTAATTTTTGTCATCTTACTTTTGATTTTAAAAGAATGCTTTAAAAGTACTTTTTATACTAATGTACAATATTTACCTGGTTTTGATGTCTTAGCTGCCTGTTCTAGTCCTTTAAATGTATTTCCTCTTATTCACAACTATTTTTAGAATTTTATACATATATTCGCAAATGGAGTACATCACATGAAATGCCGGACTGGATGAAGCACAAGCTGGAATCAAGACTGCAGGGAGAAATAGCAATAACCTCAGGTATGCAGATGGCACCACCCTTATGAAAGCAAAGAGGAACTAAAGAGTCTCTTGATGAAAGTGAAATAGGAGAGTGAAAAAGTTGGCTTAAAACTCAACATTAAAAAAACTAAGATCATGCATCCAGACCCACCACTTCATAGCAAATAGATGGGAAAACAATGGAAACCATGACAGATTTTGTTTTCTTGGGCTCCAAAATCACTGCAGATGGTGATTTTTGCCATAAAATTAAAATACACTTGCTCCTTGGAAGAAAAGCTATGACAAAACTAGACCACACATTAAAAAGCAGAGCCATCTTTACTGACAAAGGTCTGTATAGTCAAAGCTATGGTTTTTCCAGTAGTCAGGTATGGACATGAGAGTTGGACCATAAAGGAAACTGAACACCGAAAAAATTGATGCTTTTGAATTATGGAGTTGGACAAGACCCTTGAGAGTCTCTTAGACAGCAAAGAGATCAAACTGGTCAATCCTAAAGGAAATCAACCTGAATATTCCTTAGAAGGACTGATGCTGAAGCTGAAGCTCCAATATTTTGGCCTTCTGACGCAAAGAATTGACTCACTGGAAAAGACCCTAATGTTTGGAAATATTGAAGGTGGGAGGATAAGGGGACGACAGAGGATGAGAAGATTGGATGACATCACTGACTCAATGGACATGAGTTGAACAAGCTCCAGCAGTTGGTGATGGACAAGGAGGCCTGGCCTGCTACAGTCTATGGGGTTGCAAAGAGTTGGAGATGACTGAGCAACTGAGCTGAATTGTATTATTTAGGAATGGTAATATTTTGTTCTAGATATTATCTATACATTAATGCTTTTATGAAAACTACTAGCTTCTTTGGTTTTTTGGAGGGAAGGGAATAGGAAGACTATTTCCTAATTTTTCCTGCCTATGAGCAATATTGAAATTAGCTAGTAATCACCCCCTTCTCTCCATCTCTGTACTAGTAAGATTAAAGTAACGTGTTACTTCTTGCTAATTCCTGTAAGTCAAGTATTAAGCTTGTTTTGGTTTTCTTATATCACCCCTTCACACATAGTGTTGCAGTTTATTATGTGAATATGAGGTGTTTAAAAAGTAATAAGTTGGAGGAAAGTAATAAGAGAAACAGAACATATATAAATTTTATAGAAAATAATTTGGCTTGAATTTGCTCTTTCTTTGCCAGAAAATCTTTACATTGACTTTAGAATAACAATGCAACTGATATCATATTGCAATATTGGATACTAACATAATATGCAAATTATTTACTGCTTCCCACATCACTTCTAGCCTTTACTTTTTTCAATAGCATAGGGAACAAAATTTATTACATTTTTTAGTTTGTTTAATGGAAATGGCTTTGACCTGAAGGCACTGCATTTACAAATCTGGGGAAACGTATCTACAGAAATACATACTGCAAGTTAGAATATAGAGTATATATCTTTGGTATCTGACTTACTATAGATGCAGAAATTTCGTTACACTTCTGTATTTAACTTATCAGAGATAGTATTTAATAAAAAAAGAAACTAGATAGGTGTGTTTAAGTCCCTTTAATTCATTTAAAATTAGCCTATTATTTTCATTATTAGGAGTAATTTCATGAGAAATTTTATTCAAACTAGTTCTACAACAATGGAAAACCACAGGTACCTACTAAGTAAGAAATGTTATCTACCTTGAACTGTTTGTACTCTATGCCATTACTGCATCTTCCCCTGAAAATGCAGTTGCTTTTCAACCACTGAATGTTTCATTTCCAAGCTAATTCTAATTAGAATTTTAGTAAAATAGAAGGCTGCAATCTGTCATTTGACACTTATACTAATGGAAGAAACATTTGCTTGAATTACATTTAGTATCAGTTGATAGACTCTTCTTCCACATTTTTCAAATACTGCTTTGTTTAGAAAACCATTTCCTAGGAGAAGCATTTTCTGTACTTAAGTTATATTGCATATAATACACAATATGCAATGTCTACTAAGGGGTAAAAATATTCTTATAAAAGAGTTAAAATGATTTTACTTTATCACCCTCTATTCTCCTTTTACCTGGCCCTTCATTTTTGTTTTCCTTTTCTAAATATCAATGCTGGAACATGGATATCATGGTATTGTATTTTCCAGGTAATCTGTTTTTTTGTTCCTTCCTTGCTATCAGTTATGAAGCTGCCCAAATAATTTGACCCCATGCTATGAGAAAATTTGTGATGCCACTTTCTGAAAGTTTCCATTAAGTTGGAAATATCGAGACATGTGTGAGTGAGTGCCAGGGGGCCGGGATTCTGGCACAGTCATATATTGCCTTCATTTCATGCATTGTTTTATTTAGGTTTGGCTTGCCACCACAGTGTGTGAATCGCTAGAAGGCAGAGACAATATATTAGATGCTTTATGTAATCCCACTGTTTCTATCACAGTTTTAGGAGACATATAAATAACTCAACCCTCTTTTTCTTCCTCTCCTTGATCAGTAATATCTGTACAGTTAATCCTAATTCTTTTCCCATACACGTCTAATATATGCAGACAAAGACCTTATAATGTAAAAATGGGATACATATATATTTTTACACAAACACACTTATGTACATAAATATATTTCTATAAACTTTTTGCTATTTTTAACTTATATATTTCATTTATTTGGAAATGGCTACAAACTACTTCACATAACATTTGTCTAAATTACATATATATGAGCAGACCAATTTTATTTTTTCAAGCAAATAACAATTTTCCATAAGTCATTGCTTTCTTTACACAGAAAATCATGCATACCTATGCTGTGAAAATTCAAATGTCAAAATATTGTTCAGTGACAGAAAACTTTCCTTTTCACAATAGTTCAGCATTTATTGAAATTCTACTCTTTTAAAATAAATTATATTGTACTTTATATGACAGTTTATATCTGAATTCTCAAATTACTTATATTTTTTCTATGCTTGTGCCATAACAGATTCATTAGTTTTATGGTATAAACATATTTTTATAGTTTGTGCTTAGAGAAAATTTATACAATTTGCCATGTTCCATGAGAGTGGTGCTTCACTATTTTAAGATCGCTTCATTTCTGTCAATAAAGATAAATATTTTAATTTATTTTTATATAGGACTTGCATATTTCTTTTGAAGCTTATTATTAACTATATCCGAAGAGGCAATGGCACCCCACTCCAGTAGTCTTGCCTGGAAAATCCCATGGACGGAGAAGCCTGGTGGGCTGCATGAGATCCCTCCATGGGGTCGCTAAGAGTCGGACACGACTGAGCGACTTCACTTTCATTTTTCACTTTCATGCATTGGAGAAGGAAATGGCAAGCCACTCCAGTGTTCTTGCCTGGAGAATCCTGCGGATGGGGTAGCCTGGTAGTCTGCCGTCTATGGGCTGGCACAGAGTCGGACACGACTGAAGTGACAGCAGCAGCAGCAGCAGCAGCAGCAGCATGAACTATATCATGGTTTGTATGAGCCCATGAGTCTTTTTATTTGAAGTTCTTTCATTTCTAAAGATTTCATCGTTTTTCCATTCTATCAAAGCTAAGATTTTATTTACAAGAGAATTTCACTTTAAATATTTTTCATGTATATGCTTTCTGCTGTTTTTCTATACCATCAACTTCTAATTTTTTATTTTTATTTTTTGCATAAAATATGAGAGGTGTGTTTTGTGTACTTCAGGTATGCTGCAATAATCTTGTGTTTGATACACAGTTAATTTTCATGAATATTTCACTATATCTTTGAAAATGTATATTTTCAAAGGAAACTATAAACAAGGAGAAAAAATAGCCTTCCAAATGAGAGAAGATAATAGCAAACGAAGCAACTGACGAAGAATTAATCTCAAAAATATACAAGCAACTCCTGCAGCTCAATTCCAGAAATAAACAACCCAATCAAAAAATGGACAAAGAACTAAACACAGAAGACATACAGATGGCTAACAAACACATGAAAAGATGCTCAGCATCACTCATTATCAGAGAAATGCACATCAAAACCACAATGAGGTACCATTTCATGCCAGTCAGAATGGCTGCTATCCAAAAGTCTATAAGCAATAAATGCTGGAGAGGGTGTGGAGAAAAGGGAACCCTCTTACACTGTTGGTGGGAATGCAAACTAGTACAGCCACTATGGAGAACAGTGTGGAGATTCCTTAAGAAATTGCAAATAGAACTGCCTTATGACCCAGCAATCCCACTGCTGGGCATACACACCGAGGAAACCAGAATAGAAAGAGATACATGTACCCCAATGTTCATTGCAGCACTGTTTATAATAGCCAGGACATGGAAACAACCTAGATGTCCATCAGCGGATGAATGGATAAGAAAGCTGTGGTACATATACACAATGGAGTATTACTCAGCCATTAAAAAGAATACATTTGAATCAGTTCTAATGAGATGGATGAAACTGGAACCAATTATACAGAGTGAAGTAACCCAGAAAGAAAAACACCAATACAGTATACTAACACATATATATGGAGTTTAGAAAGACGGTAATGAGGACCCTGTATGCAGGACAGCAAAAGAGACACAGATGTGTAGAGCGGATTTTGGACTCTGAGGGAGAGGGAGAGGGTGGGATGTTTTGGGAGAATGGCATTGAAACATGTATACTATCATGTAAGAAACGAATCGCCAGTCTATGTTTGAGGCAGGATGCAGGATGCTTGGGGCTGGTGCACGGGGATGATTTGGAGAGATGATGTGGGGTGGGAGGTGGGAGGGGGGTTCATGTTTGGGAGCTCATGTACACCCGTGGTGGATTCATGCCAATGTATGCCAAAACTAATACAGTATTGTAAAGTAAAATAAAGTTAAAAAAAACTTTAATACATTTTGTTAGATTATATCAATTTTTCTTCATTACTTAGATTAAATAAAACTGTATATTGGTTTTTATGATTCTTACATAAATCAAGAAACACTTTATATGTCATTTATACCAACTTGAATTGTTGGAAATGAGTTTTGTTTCATTTCGCAAAACAAAGAAAAGACTCACACTGACTATAGTGCTTCAAACCTATTTGTGTCTGTATCTCCCCTGGTGGCTCAGAGGTAAAGAATCTGCCTGTAATGTGGGAGACCTGGGTTCGATCCCTGGGTTGGGAAGACCCTGTGAAGTAGGAAATGGCTACCCACTTCAATATTCTTGCCTGGAGAATTCCATGGATAGGGGAGTCTGAAGGGCCACAGTCCATGAGTCAGACACGGCTGAGCACACACACATGCCTTAGAAATATATGCCATCACCTCTTCATCTTATTGACATAAGTGACAATCATTTTGCTTCCAGATCAAGCTTTGCAGTTGTTGACAAGTAGATCTGCCACATCCTTTACTCTCCAGTGAGCATTTACTAACTACCAGTTAGAATAATATAGCAGGTACTGTGATAGATCTGGGGTAATTAAGGTGAACTGATTCCCAAGCTTAATCAAGGTTGACAATATCAGATACAAAGGCTCCTTTAAAAATTCATTGTCTATTAGGGTAGCAGAGGAGATGGAGTTATTAAAAAGGTGTGTGAGAAAGCTTTCTTCAGTATTTGTTAGAAAGTTTATATTAGCTGCAATCAGGATGAATTTTTTTTGAAAGGGACATTATCTTATGTTTTAGAGTTTGTAGTGGAAGAAGTACTGGGTTGGGAGACAGAAGTTCTGGGTTTTAGTCTCAGCTCAGTCTATTATATTTTGGGAACTTCAAAAGATCCTGTTTCCTTATTTGTAAAATACAAGAGTTAGAGTAAATGATCTTTTGATTAACTTTAAGTTTTAAAATGCTGTAATTCTACTTATGTGGTTGTATAATTAAGAGATTTATTCAATGAAGATGCAAAAGAAACTGGATTGCAAACTGAACATTTTGTAAATAGGACAATAAATATATTGTGGTCTCTTGATTTTGAATATAAAGACATTATTCTTTTTATAGTTTAGTTCAGCATTCGGCATCTTGCCAATGTGATAGGCACAAAACGGCCCCTTACATACAAAATAATGCTTTGAATACCATAACATTCCAATCCACTGCTATTCGTCACTGTTAAATTTCTTGGTAGGCTAATTGGCTTGGTGATGGAAAAATATGGAATATCATTCCAAGAAATTATATTTTGTAATGAATATTCAATACCGTGGTGGTTGCTGAGGACTTCCTTATTTTCTTGTCTATGAAAATAAGAGAAAGTGTTAGTTGCTTAGTCATGTCTGACTCTTTGCTACCCCATGGACTGCAGCCCACCAAGCTCCTCTGTCCATGGAATTCTCCAGGCAAGAATTCTGGAGTGGGAATCCATACCCTCCTCTAGGGGATCTTCCTGATCCAGGGAACGAACCCAGACAGATTCTTTACCATCTGAGCCACCAGGGAAGCCCAGTTTACTTCAAAAATATTTATTATGGAAAATGCCAAACATAAATAATGAGAGTGATATAGTAAATTTCCACATATGCATCATACAGTTTTAACAGTTATCAATCTACAACCAGTCTTCATTACTCTATGCTGTCTACTCCTGATTAGTTTCAAGGAAATTCCAGTATCGCATTATGTCATCCATAAATACAGTGGCAAAGCAATCCCAATCATTTAAACCAAACTCAGGCTGTTTCCCGGAGAAGGCAATGGCACCCGACTCCAGTACTCTTGCCTGGGAAGTTCCATGGGTGGAGGAGCCTGGTAGGCTGCAATCCATGCGGTCGCGAAGAGTCAGACATGACTGAGCAACTTCACTTTCACTTTTAACTTTCATGCACTGAAGAGGGAAATGGCAACCCACTCCAGTATTCTTGCCTGGAGAATCCCAGAGACAGGAGCCTAGTGGGCTGCTGTCTATGGGGTCACACAGAGTCAGACATGACTAATGTGACTTAGCAGCAGCAGCAGCAGGCTGTTTCCTGTTATTTCATTTGTTTGTATTGGATCTTCCTCCTNGTATTCTTGCCTGGAGAATCCCAGAGACAGGAGCCTAGTGGGCTGCTGTCTATGGGGTCACACAGAGTCAGACATGACTAATGTGACTTAGCAGCAGCAGCAGCAGGCTGTTTCCTGTTATTTCATTTGTTTGTATTGGATCTTCCTCCTCTCATATGACCATCAGTGTGAGCTGAGGGCGCAGCGCTAGTCCAAGTATGGCGGGGGATACAGGATTATGGGATGCCTGCTCTAGTGTCTTATTGTGTGCTTTAGGTTTGTTTGAGTTAGAGCCCAGATGTACCACTTCCATGCTACTATGATGGCTGTTGGGTCTGTCTGACTTCATGATGAAATGGACTGAATACCAATAGAATACAGCTCCTGATAGGAGGTTCCTTAGGTGTGCCCACTTGGTGTTCTATTGTCAAGTGTTTCATCTTTACCAGGGCTCAATAGTCCACCAGGAACTGTTTTACAAAATGTATATAATTTTTCACTGTAGATGGCCTGACTTTGTTCTATCGTCCCAGCTGCGTGAATTGTGATTCACCTGCTGGGACTTTCCATAAATCTGTCACTATCTTTAGCTACCACTGAGACTTCTACTTTAATGTAAAGTCTACTAATTTGTAAAGCCTAAGCAGTAGGCTCATTACACCATGCCTGAACCCATCTCATATCCCCCATCTGCTCCAGCTCTAGTCAAAGTTAGCAACATGTCATGGTATCCAGTATATGAACCATATCAGTATTCCTCAGTGAGAAATGTGTTGCCTCAGTTTGTTTTCTATCCTCAGTTCAGTTCAGTTCAGTCGCTCAGTCATGTCTGACTCTTTGCAGCCCCATGGATCATAGCACGCCAGGCCTCCCTGTCCATCACCAACTCTCAGCGTTCACTCAAACTCACATCCATCGAGTTGGTGAAGCCATCCAGCCATCTCATCCTCTGTCATCCCCTTCTTTTCCTGCCCCCAATCCCTCCCAGCATGAGTCTTTTCTATCCTAGGGAGGCAGAAAATTTCCTCTACTCTTCTAGGTTCCCCTGGCTGGTCTAAGAATTAAATTGGCATAATATAAATTAATAGAAAAAACAAACAAAATTTTATTAACATGTATACAGAGTAGAGACCAGGAAAACTGAATAACTCACCAAAAAGGACAAAATCTTCATCCCAAATGCCATTCTCAATTGAAGACAAAAGATGTTGGAGGTAGTGGTTTGGGGCTACAGAGCAGAGAAGACACTTCTATGGAGATGGAAAAGCAAATATTCCTGGGCCATTCAGAGACACGGACACTCTAGGCCCTGCTGAGTTTCCCCCTTGACACTATGAGTATTAATGAATTAAGTGTGTTTGTTTCATAGGGTAACAAATTGCCACAAATTTGTTTCTACTGTAACAAATTACCACAAACTTAGTGGTTTAAAACAGTAAAATTTTATTGTCTCACCATTTCTGGAGGCCAAAAGTCCAAACTCAAATTGTGAGAAGGGCCAAATCCCCTCCAGAGACTTCTAGGGAAGATTTCATTTTTTGCCTTTTCAAGTTTCTGGTGTTGGTTAGCATTCTTTGGCATCACATCAGCGCTGCATTACAACTTGCTGTATCACACCAATGTCTGCATCTATGGCATTCCTTGCTCTGTATATTCTCTTCTGTCTGTGTAGGGCACACTTGGATAATCCAAGATGCTCTCATCTCAGTCAGTCAGTTCAGTCGCTCAGTTGTGTCCAACTCTTTGCGACCCCATGAATTGCAGCACGCTAGGCCTGCCTGTCTATCACCAACTCCTGGAGTTCACCCAAACTCATGTGCATCAAGTCAGTGATGCCATCCAGCCATCGCATCCTCTGTCGTCCCCTTCTCTTCCTGCCCCCAATCCCTTCCAGCATCAGAGTCTTTTCCAGTGAGTCAACTCTTCACATGAGGTTTTGGCCACCTCACCTCCACATGAGGTATTGGAGTTTCAGCTTTAGCATCAGTCCTTCCAAAGAACACCTAGGACTGATCTCCTTTAGAATGGACTGGTTGGATCTCCTTGCAATCCAAGGGACTCTCAAGAGTCTTCTCCAACACCACAGTTCAAAAGCATCAATTCTTCGACGCTCAGCTTTCTTCACAGTCCAACTCTTACATCCATACATGACCACTGGAAAAACCATAGCCTTGACTAGACAGACCTTTGTTGGCAAAGTAATGTCTCTGCTTTTCAATATGGTATCTCAGTTGGTCATAACTTTCCTTCCAAGGAATAAGTGTCTTTTAATTTCATGGCTGCAATCACAATCTGCAGTGATTTTGGAGCCCCCCAAAATAAAGTCTGACACTGTTTCCACCGTTTCCCCATCTATTTCCCATGAAGTGATTGCACCAGATGCCATGATCTTCATTTTCTGAATGTTGAACTTTAAGCCAACTTTTACACCCTCCTCTTTCACTTTCATCAAGTGGCTTTTTAGTTCCTCTTCACTTTCTTCCATAAGTGTGGTGTCATCTGCATATGTGAGGTTATTGATATTTCTCTCAGCAATCTTGTTTCCAGCTTGTGCTTTTTCCAGCCCAGCATGTCTCATGATGTACTCTGCATATAAGTTAAATAAGCAGGGTGACAATATACAGCCTTGACGTACTCCTTTTCCTATTTGGAACCAGCCTGTTGTTCCATGTCCCGTTCTAACTGTTGCTTCCTGACCTGCATATAGGTTTCTCAAGAGGCAGGTCAGGTGGTCTGTTATTCCCATCTCTAGAAGAATTTTCCACAGTTTATTGTGATCCACACAGTCAAAGGCTTTGGCATAGTCAGTAAAACAGAAATAGATGTTTTTCTGGAACTCTCTTCCTTTTTCCATGATCCAGTGAATGTTGGCAATTTGACCTCTGCCTTTTCTAAAACCAGCTTGAACATCTGGAAGTTCATGGTTCACGTATTGCTGAAGCCTGGCTTGGAGAATGATCCTCAGTTGCATCTGCAAAAATTCTTTTTCTCAGTAGAGTAACACTTATGGGTTCCAGGGATTTGACATGGAAATCTTTTGGATGCCGTTTTTTCATTTTTAAAAACATTTTTATTATGAAATGTGATCTATCACCCAATCATTAATATTTTGCTAAACTTGCACCATCTATCTTCCAATTATTTATACTAAAGTATTTCAGTCCAAATCCCAGAATTCATGTCGTTTCAACCTCTAAATACATCAGTGTGTATCTCCAAAAAGGGGAGGCATTTTCTTACACAACCACAGTGCCATTATCACATCTTATGTACTTATAATTTTATTATGATCTAATTCCCTGGTGACTCAGAATCTGCTTGCAGTGCAGGAGACCAGGTTGGATATCTGGGTTGGGAAGATCCCCTAGAGGAGGGCATGGCAACCCTCTCCAGTATTGTTGCCCAGAGAAACCCCATGGACAGAGGAGCCTGGCGAGCTGTAGTCCATGCAGTCGCTAAGAGTTGGACATGGCTGAGCGACTAAGTATAGCACAGCATTATCCTGTTCATAGGGCTTCCGTGGTAACTCAGCTGGTAAAGAATCCACCTGCAATTCAGGAGACCCTGGTTTGATTCCTGAGCTGGGAAGTTCCCCTGGAGAAGGGATAGGCTACCCACTCCAGTATTCTTTTGCTTCCCTGGTTGCTCAGATGATAAAGAATCTGCCGGCAATGTGCGAGACCTGGGTTCAATCCCTGGGTTGGGAACATCCTCTGGAGAAGGGCATGGTAACCAACTCCAGTATCCTTGCCTGAGGAATTCCCATGGACAGCAAAGCCTGGCAGGCTACAATCCATGGGGTCGCAAAGAATTGGACACAACTGAGTGATGAAGCACACACATGCATCCTTTTCATATTCAAATGTTCCCAAATTAAAAAAATATATATCTCTTTGCAGTTGAGTTTGAGTTAGGATAGGATCCAAGCAAGAATACTCACTATGTTTGCTTATTATGTTTTTTAGATTATTTCTAATGGGGAAATCCCATGGACACAGGAGCCTGTTGGGCTACAGTCCATGAGGTCTCAAAAGAGTCGGGCACAATTTTGTGACTGGACAACAATATGGAATGGCTCTTCTATATAGTTTTTCATGATGTTGACTTGTTGAAAAACCTGAGTCAAGTGTCCTGAGGAATTCTGAATTTGTTACATTTCTTCCTGTGGTATCATGTAATTTGCTTCTCTATCTGCAGTACTACCTTTAGACTCAAATTTATATGCAGAAGCTTAGAAGTAGGTTCAAATTATTTTGAGGTGCCATCTGTTGGACTACCTCATTTAGTATCAGTTTTTACTCCCTAATTCAGTATGAAATAATTATAATGTATCTATACTTTTAAAGTTATTTTGCCTATACTATTTTCTTTATAACCATCATTTAGTTTTAGTTCTTCAGATAAATATATCCTTACAATTTCTTCCAGAACATCTTGCTGATGGCTCCCAATTTGCTTAGGTTGCCTGAAACTTCTGTTTTAATTGATTCCTTCAGAATGCTCATGGAAGTAATTCTCTAGGTTCTTGATGCCTCCTAATAGTTGGATGCTTTTCAGCTTGTATATATAGTATACTTGTATGTATGCATGGCAATTTGCCTGAATATAAAAATTACTGGCTTACATTTCCTTTCATCGTGTTTTTCAGATCGGTTTCTTCAGTTATCTTCTGGCATAAAGTACTATTGTCAGAAAGTCTAACAGCAATCTAATTTTATTTGCCTTTTAGATATCTTGATGTTTTTGCCTAAATGTTCAAACTACCGCCCACCTCTCCACCTCAGTTTTTCCATTTTCTTAAAAATTCCTTTGTTTTCCCAATTGTGACTGAATAGATCCTATTCTAGGTCATTTATCCAGATATACAATATGCCTTGCAATATATATTTTCAGCCTTTCTTTTTTTCAAAAAGTGTTTTTGAATTGTGGTTTTAGTATTCTGTTTTATTGCCATAGTTTTCATGTTGGATCTTGCCTACCTTCCAGTGATCTTTATCATTTTCTTTTGAATTCCCTTTTATTTCTATTTTATTTTGCTGTTTAAACATTAACTCCTCTATATGTTTTCTTTCTCTTAAGCCATTATTCATGCTCGTGTGTGTCCCCTCTAGTTTAGTCATCATTTTGGGAGTGATTTTTTCTTTTATTTAGAACTCTTTCTAAGTTTTTTCAGCAATCTATCAAATCGTAATTTTTTCTACTCACCACATTTATGAGCTCCTGTAATTCTTAATTAAGCTATTAATGTATAATTTGTAACAATTTCTTAACTTCTTTGAACTAATTTTTATTGATTAGGTAACTTTTGTGGGACTCTCTTGTGCACCTTCATTGTCTGTGGAGACATAAACTTTCCTTTAAGTTTTGCTACAATAAGTTTATCTATGATTTGACTGCAGTTCTTTTCACTGTGAATACTTGAGGTTAGTTTTCTTAGGAGAGATAAGTGGATAAGATTGTACTTCCTAGCTTCATGGTTCTAGACCTCCTTCTGTTAGTGTAGTGGAGTGCTGAAAAAATATCTTCCTATTCTCTTGAGATTTTATGTCGATTTCCCCTCTCCAAGGTGAGATGACCTTTTTCTTTCTTTGCCCCTGCCCTATTTTCTGTTCTACTCTCTAGCAGATTTTGGAAGGAGCTTTGATTATTTTGTTTGTTTTTTAGGGTTCAGAGGACTCGGGCTACTCCAATACCATAATGATCTTACCATGTTTTCCTACATTGTACACCCAAATTGGAACCTGTCAAATCCTTTCCCAAATCAGTTAATGTCCCCGTATTTCCTTACCAAGCTTTTCAGAACTTGACAATTTGTGGGTTGTCTAGGTCTTATGACTCTAAAAAATCCATGTGCCTTTCCTCTACTTCCAATGGCACCCCACTCCAGTACTTTTGCCTGGAAACTCCCATGGACAGAGGAGCCTGGTGGGCTGCAGTCCATGGGGTCCCTAGAGTCGGGCACGACTGAGGGACTTCACTTTCACTTTTCACTTTCATGCATTGGAGAAGGAAATGGCAACCCACTCCAGTGTTCTTGCCTGGAGAATCCCAGGGACGGGGGAGCCTGGTGGGCTGCCGTCTGTGGGGTCACACAGAGTCGGACACGACTGAAGCGACTTTTAGCAGCAGCAGCAGCACAGTCACCGGACAGGACTATCTGGATCTTGTTCTCAGGGTGTCATCACTTAGTAGCATTTTAAGCTTTGTGGGGATAACTTGTTACTTAGTATTGATGTAGAGATTTTCCTCAGTGTTTAATTTTGCAACTCTGAGTGTTTTATCTGCTTTTATGGGAACATTAACAAAGATTCAGAAATGACATATATAAGTTTGCTAAAATGTCCTAACAAAGCGCTGCAGACTGGGTGGCTTAAACAATGGAATGTATTGTCTTATAGTTCTAGAGGCTAAAAGCCCTAGAAATGAGCCCCACAGCCTAGAAAGGAGAGAATGTTCGTGGCTGTACAAATTGTCCTGAGAAGATTTAGAAATTACCGTAGACCTCAAGAAGTACTTCGGAAATTATTGAGTCGGGACAATGTGAACAGCTTTTGGTGACCTTGAAATTCAGGTGGGGGATCTAGACTACCTTAGAAAAAATAATGGAAACTTGATCAAGGTTTTGAGGCATATTGTGTATTAAAACAAATTTAAAGAGATTAGCCTATCTGCAATATGCTTGATGGATTCAAAACAAAATTAAAATTACTAGATTAATTTACAGTTTACAAAATATGTTTATATCATTTTCTCAGTGCCAGTGGAGGATAGGAAATAAAGGCTTATTTAGACTTGATAATTTCCCAGAAGACTTGCACAACTGTTATCTCATTTACTCCCTGCAAAAACACTTTGATACAGGTGTTAATGTTCATATATTACAAATGATAAACTTAAGGCCAGGGAGTTGAAGTAACTTCTTCAAAAACATGTATTTCATGGGTTGTTAATATTTGAATCTACGTCTTCTGCTTTCAAAGATCATGTTCTTAATACATAATGCTCAGCCTCACAGAAACTTGCTCCTAATATTTTAGAGGTATTATAAAATGTGTACTAGAGATTCCACAGTGAGAATAGAGAGGCAGGGATAGACATGAGATTTGGGGAAGGGGGATGAGTTATTGAATGAAATGTATTTTATGAGGTAAAGGATTACACGTAGCTCATTTTTGCATCTCTTGTACTCAACATAATGTGGCAACATATTAATCTCATGAAAAAATTTTATGGAAATACAATGCTGAACCTCATTCTTGGTATTATGGCAGTCAAAATAGCATTTTGTGATTTTGTGTTTCCCCTAAATGGTGTAAAGTTAATAATGTGAATTAATCATTTGCAGATTTAATTGTCCTATCCATTAAAGGGAAACATTTCTTTGGTCATTTTTCTTGAGTTTGTGGTCAGTTTTTGGTCCTGTGTATTGTGGGTCTAAGATGTCTATTTAATAGTTGAAAGTACCAATAGAAAATTGAGGGAAGGAAAAGGAGGCCAGTAGTCCAGTTAAGTCTCTCTTTGAGGGGAATAGAATTTAGCTTAATAGCAGCTCTTTTCACCTTTACGTTCTCCCAAGTCTGATTTCTAGTCTTTTATGTCTCTACATGCAGAATGATTTTTGGACCTCTCTTTACACCCAATTATGGCTAATGTAAGGAGGTTACTGTGTTGTCTATACAAAACAGAAAGAAAACTGGGGATGCTAATGAAAATAAAAACATGGACAGACTGAGGCATTTCTTGCATATATGGTTATGCTTTATATGATGTTAAGTTAAACTGGTATGTTAAAATTATGGAATTATGTTAAAAATGTATATATATTTGAACATCACTAATAGTTTTGAATCTTGTTATTAGAAATGCTTTTTGCTTATAAAATTTAAAACTTCATAAAATTAAACTTTAAACATTAAATATGAGTGAATTTATTATTATAATAAATAAAATTAATATATAGAAATCATGAAAGGGCTTGCACTATGGAAATATTTTTTAACCAATAGAACACTGATTAGAGTTTGCATTGTCGTAAGTGAGTAATGTTTATCAGACTTTTCCTCCTGTTGATAACTGTTGTAACTCTGGATTTTAAAACAAGTGTTAATGCTATTAAGACCAAAATAACTTTGGACCTAGAGAGCATGCTCAAAAAACGTGTTTATGAATATCACAATGACCCTGACCGTAGTTCTCTTCCAGAAGAACTCCATGCCATTCCTCTTGGTTAGTCTGGCCTCTAATTTGAGACACAGAGTTACAGTTCTATGACTTTAACATTTCAAAAAATGAAAAAGTCAAGAAATCATATTACAAAGAAATTCTATAAAAATTTGTGAAATCAACCTTTCTTTTGGCTTAGCATTTATAGAATTCTGTCTAGGTGATGGCTGAAACTAGTCCCTTCTAGTCTTATGATTTATCTTAAATGAAAATAAAAATTAGTCTATTTACTGATTTGCTAACATAGAAGACAAATTCCTTGGGCTCATTTCCAAGACCAACAACTGACTTACTTGTATAAAAAGTGCACAGTTTTATTTGCAGCCCAGCTTCTCCCCGTTTAAAGTAGCAAACAACTATTTTCTTTGTGATTCTTTAATATGGTTTTTGAGAGGATTGACATCCCTGAAATATTTTAAAATAAAAAATTAGGAAAGTGTTCATGTTACATTGCAGAAATAAAAGCACCAGCAATACTTGGCTGGGTAAAGGAGAGGATATGAAATTATATTTATGTCATGTAAAAGAATACTATATTTGATATACAAAGTAAATAAATGAAGTTGCTTCAAAGTTAAAATGAAATTTAAAACTAGTGTGCAATGAAGACAACCATATGATAGTGACAAGTCAGATTGATTTGCCCAAGTTTTACTGGTGAAAATTACAAATGGATCTGGAATGCAAATTAGTACTTCAAATTGTTACCTAGTCTAATAATTGAAGAATTTAACCAGGACAGCAGCATTTTGACTGGCACAAGATGGTTCTAATACTAAAGTTTGATAGTTTGGATTAAATACTGTAGGAGCAATTGTGAGAAACTAGAAGGTATAGTGAGATGTCTAAACAACGAGAGGATGCTTTTTGAGAAGGAGGGAAAGACTCATTTGAGACCTTGGAAAGTAAAAAGGGGATGAAGTTTCAATATGAATTTTTTGAACTTATGTTCATTAATTTTCTGGATATATATTTCTTCTCATATTATTTTCATGTAGGTTCATAAAAGTCTTAATATTTGATAGAACTGATTTTTATCAACCTGTACCCATTTTTCTTTTAAAAAATTCCATGGATACTGGGACAATGTACAATAATGGAAATAATTTAATACTAGAGAGGAAATTGTATCCAGACAAATCAATGGATGTAAAGTCCATGAAAAGGATTTTCTTTTAATGATAAGTGTGGTTGGTGAAATTAGTGATGGGAAAAGGGTGTCAATAAAGTTAAACATCTTGATAATTATTTGAAAAAAAATCTGAAATTTCTATTTTACTCCTTGCCCAAATAGGTTAAATTAGCAAAAAATTTAAAGATTAAACTGTAAAGGTTTACAAGATAGATGAAATAAGTATGGGGTTAAAAAGGACTTGCAGAGAAGACCATAAAACTCAAAAGCCATAAATGAAAAATATTTAAAAATTTGAAAATACTGCATGAATATTTAAACATCTCTGTGTCATAATTCAAAGTTAAAAGACATATAAAATCGTGAAAAAAAGTTGCAAAAAAGAAATTAAAAGAGATATTAGACAGAAAGTGCTTATTTTTAGTTAAGGAATTATGTCATAATCATGTACCAGAATATAAAAATAGTAAACATATATTGCAATATAAATTTAGTAAATTGATGAGAAAGAATACAAAAAAGAATACAAAATGACATCAGTTGTGTTGCTCCAGAAAAATAATTGTCCTGCAATATATGTATTTTGCATAATACATGTGTCCCTGACCTGTGTGAGAGAAGAGGTGATGAGCAGAAGCTACTTTAATCTTCCCCAAAAAACATGTTTGACTCGGGAGCTGAAGTGACAGCTTGTTACAGAAAACTGATGGAGACAGAACTCATTAAATGCAAGTTACTTTTTTCTTTCAAAAGTTAAGAGTGTATAAGAAACAGAAGTTTCCAAAGCTTAAAGATCCAAACCTTAGAAGAGAGGTAAACAGAAACTGTTTACTTACAGTGAAAAGTAAAAAAGATACAGAATGAACATGTTTTAGGATTAGTGAAGTTCTTTGTTCTCTCTCAGCCATTTCCCAGTTCCCAGAGAAAGAGGACAGATGTGTTAGATAGTGGGTAAAACAATCCAGAAGTAAAAAATAAACACCAACTACTTCCCTCTGGACAAAAACTCAACGTACTTATGAAGAACACTTGAGAAGGAGGGCAGAATTGAAGTTAATAAATAAATAAAAATAAATCATTTATCAAATGGCTTATAATATTTACAATCCTTGAAGTATTTCCAGAGGAAATGTATCCTTTCCACATATCTTTGATATGTGAAAAGTTTGGTTTATTAAATGTGATTCCACCAACATTGACTGATGGCCATGCTTGCTTGGATGCTGAATAGCAAAACTGTTCTGGGTGCTTTTCTAGGCACCAGAGACCCTTAGGTAACAGTCCTGGTACTTGCTATTAAACTGCTTATAATATAATGAGAAAGAGACATGGAAACAAAAAAATACATTGCCGTGTAGTTTGTAGAGGTGTGCTTGGTATATACATGAAGTATTGATGAAAAAGCTCTAATCTCTCAAATTCTCAGAACAGATGCTAAATTTGTAAGAGCAGAGAGACCTTACCTGTTTTGTTTGACACTATATTTCCGGTTTCTGGAAGATTGGCATAAACTAGTACTCAGAATGTTTAAAAAAAATTAAAAAAAAATTAAATCTGCCTTGGGGAGTTAGGTTAAATTTTGTGATAGAGGTAATGATTCTTTAGAGAAGACAGTCAAACAAGGTATCAATATCCCCAGTGGTACAGAAGCACCTTGATTGTCTTGATAGTCAACAGTCAGTAGTGGCTTCCAATCTTGTAAGAGGAGATGAAGTCTCTAGAGTTGGAAGAGCCTGGAATGGTAGATAGCAGTCATCACATTAGATGGATCAGAGTGTGGAGGATTTGGTACAGATATTTACTGAGATAATGGAAGCAAAATGAAGATGGAGCAAAATGGAGATAATGGATGAAAAACAAATTTCTTTCCTCAAGGAAATAAGTTTCAACACTGTTAAGTCTGCTTTAGACAGGGTCTGGATGGTACCTCAATCATGGCAGAGAGATTTCTGAGGCTTGGAGGTGCCAGCAGAGTTTTGAGAGACGAACATGCAGAGACAGGCCAGGGTAAACTACTCCTAGGGCCTGGACTACTGTGTATTGCGGTATATATGTTAGTTATTGTTCAGGAATTCTCTTCTGTTATCACTTAGTCTTTAGGGAGAGTCATGTCCAAAATTACAACCTGGTCTTGGTTGACTGTGCAATATTAAGACAATACTTAGGGATGCCATCAGGGATGTCTGGAGAATAATATAATAAAACGATTGATACCCAATTTAGCTGTAGTTTAATAAGACAATTAGCACATTGTTTGGGCAGAGAAGTCATGCATAAATATTCGTTGTTTTTGTCTCCTCTGCCCTATACACAGGCGACCTCCATCAGTTTGCCTCTAACTGCTCTGTACCAGAGAACCTCTCATTTAGTGTTTGATCTTTTTCTTTTCTATAGACATTTTTGTTTTTCTTTTCCCTGTGTCCTAAAATGTTTACCCACATTCTCTCCAATAACCATGTTAATCAACTCCATTAGAAATTTGAGGATTATCTCTATTAGGACACCTAACATTAACCTAACCCTCGATCAGGGCAGGTATATGTTTATTTCCAGTGCCTGGAATTGTTCTCCCTTTAGTTTTGCAACACTCTCTGCCAACACGTAAGCCCCATCACAGACCCTGCCTAGTAAATGAAGATAACCCCAGCCCTACTGAGTTTACTTGGATTCAGTCTACTATTTCCTTTCGACAAGTACCACTCATTAGACCTTGATGATTTTTTGTATCTTAGCCAGAGCATCACAAATAGATTGTAAACTCCTTGCTGGTCAAGCCTTGTTGTGTATTTGAATCCCACATAGTGCAAACTCCAAGGTAAGAACATAGCCAATGTTCATTAAGTGCTTGTGCTTACTGACTTAAAAAGAGGCTTCATATGGGTGGAGGAAGGATTCTTGAGTCTCTGGACAATACAAACTGGACTCTTTCCTAATAGGGAATGGTTGGTAGATTATCCAATGTTGGGAAGCACCTCTTCCACTCCTCTGCCCTGTCAGACATCTTTATGAACTTCCTTTTGTCATTCCACCATTTCCCTTCTGCCATCAAGGATTTGCTCAGCTCTGCATCTCTGGGATCTTTATGATTATAAAATGACATGAGGTAAGCATGGAAAAAATGTGTTGCATATCACTGAATAAGAGATATTGCACATCATGAGGTAAGGTGATATGGCAGTCCCCTAATCACTGGAATGTTCTGGGTATATTATTAAACACAACAAAAATGGAAGAGTTACACCATGCACACATGACTTTACAAATTTATTCTCAGAACTGGTGAAGCAGTAACCATAAATAGTTGTTGTGTTTTGCTCTGTTATATATAAATGGAAACTAAGTATAGACATCTCCAGTGTCTCTGGGTTTGTCAACTGGTTATCAGATACCCATGGATTTTGCTGTTAAATAAATACAAGATGGAATAGTGTTTGGTTGAACATTTCTTCTATGCCCTACAAAGATAAAAAAAATAAACAAGAACATGGGGACACTTATGAAAAATATAAATATTGCACAAAAATCAGTATAATAAATTTAAATAAAATTTATAAATTTTATTTAAACCTATATAAAATTGTTCCTCAGTATTCTTATTACAGAGCTTTCTGAACAATAAATTTCTAAGATATTCTAAATAGCAAATGAGAATCATATATCCAGTTAATTGGCAATTTGATTAACTGAATTATGGTAGTATTTTCCTAATGAGTAACTGTGAAAATTAGGAAAGGCAAGATTATGTATTTTCTGCATTTGTTATCCAGACAGAGTTGTGTTTTTATTTCTACTGATCATAAGAGAAGTTTTCTCCTTGAGTTGTGACAGGGAAGGAAAGACAGTCTTTTTTTTTCTCTAAGAATATCTGTGATTGTTATTCCCAAGAGAAGTTGCCTAAGGGTCCTCTTCTCCAGTTATAAGCTTTCTCAAAGAAGAAAAAACAGTCTTTCAAAAACCATGGAGAGCTGTGAGCAAATGAAACCTTTCCCATGGGCATTGCCACTGTGCTTCAGGTCTAATGTCTCAGCTCTGCTACCTCAACACCTTTCAACTGATTCTTATCTTGAAATTGAAGAGGGTTAGAAATTAATACTAGAAAGACCGCTTGGAAATATTGGGTGAGATCAATTTAAGAGTGACCAATGTGCAGTTATACGCTTCTTAAGTGCTATTGAAAGTTGATTAAATATGATAAAGTGAAGCAGAAGTCTGAAAGGAGAAAGACTGAATCTGATTGACTGATATATTTTTTTCATTTTTAAATATTTATTTATTTATTTGGCTGCATCAAGNCAATGTGCAGTTATACGCTTCTTAAGTGCTATTGAAAGTTGATTAAATATGATAAAGTGAAGCAGAAGTCTGAAAGGAGAAAGACTGAATCTGATTGACTGATATATTTTTTTCATTTTTAAATATTTATTTATTTATTTGGCTGCATCAAGTCTTTAACGGCTGCCCTGGTGGCTCAGATGGTAAAGTCTGCCTGCACTGTGGGAGGCCTGGGTCCATTCCCTGGGGCTGGGAAGATTCCCTGGAGGAGGGCATGGCAACCCACTCCGGTATTCCTGCCTGGAGAATCCTGATGGACAGAGGAGCCTGGCAGGCTACAGTGCGTGGGGTTTGCAAAGAGTCAGCCATGACTGAGCAACTAAGCACATCAAGCCTTAGTTGTGGCATGTGGCAACTTTGTTGTGTCATGTGGAATCTTTTGTTGAGGCAACAGGGACTCTCTAGTTGTGCTGTTCAGACTTAGTTGCTCAGGGACATGTGGTTCCCCAACCAGGGATCTAACCCGCATCCCCTGCATTGCAAGGTGGATTCCAAACCACTGGACCACCAGGGGAGGCCTTATAGTACTGGCTTTGGTTGTTGGTTTTTTTGCAATGACAAACATGATGGTGTGAAGTTTTGCTATTGTTTTAGTTGCTAAGTCGTGTCCAACTCTTTTGCAACCCCATGACCTGTAACACTTCAGGATTCTCTATCCATGGGACTTCCCAGGCAAGAATACTGGAGCAGGCTGCCATTGTCTTTCTTCAAGGAATCGTCCAGACCTAGGGATTGAACCCACATCTCCTGCATTGGCAGGTGTGTTCTTTACCATTGGGTCACCAGGGAAGCACAAATGTGAAGTTTACGTCTAGATTTTTTTGTGTAGCACTTGCACATGCTACACTTAACTCTTCAATAGTTTGGACTGATCCTTCTTGTTAATGAACAATCACATCATCTTTCCAATAGCTGTTCAGTTCAGTTTACTCGTTCAGTCGTGTCCAACTCTTCATGACCCCATGGACCACAGCACACCAGGTCTCCCTGTCCATCACCAATTCCTGGAGTCTATTCAAACTCATCTCCATTGAGTCGGTGATGCCATCTAACCATCTCATCCTCTCTCGTCCCCTTCTCCTCCTGCCTTCAATCTTTCCCAGCATCAGGGTCTTTTCCAGTGACACAGCTTTTTGCATCAGGTAGCCAAAGTATTGGAGTTTCAGCTTCAACATCAGTCCTTCCAATCAATATTCAGGACTGATTTCCTTTAGGATGGACTGGTTGGATCTCCTTGCAGTCCAAGGGACTCTCAAGAATCTTCTCCAACACCACAGTTCAAAAGCATCAATTCTTTGGTGCTCAGTTTTCTTTATAGTCCAACTCTTACATCCATACATGACTACTGGGAAAACCATAGCCTTGACAAAGAGGGACCTTTGTTGGTAAAGTAATGTCTCTGCTTTTTAATATGTTATCTAGGTTGGTCATAACTTTCCTTCCAAGGAATAAGTGTCTTTTAATTTCATGGCTGCAGTCACCATCTGCAGTGATTTTGGAGCCCCCCAAAATAAGTCAGCCACTGTTTCCATTGTTTCCCCATCTATTTGCCATGCAGTGATGGGACTGGATGCCATGATCTTAATTTTTTTAATGTTGAGCTTTAAGCCATTTTTCACTCTCCTCTTTCACTTTCATCAAGAGGCTCTTTAGTTCTTCTTCACCTTCTGCCATAAAAGTGGTGTTATCTACATATCTGAGGCTATTGATATTTCTCCCAGCAATAGCTGACTTCCTGCTTATGGATTCAAAGAAGCCAGTAAAGAGACTTTTTGAAAGAAAGATCACAACCTGTGAGAAATACATTGGTGCTGAGAATTTGTTGTTACTTTCTTTGTGTTTCTTCATCTGTCCTCAGAAATTGTATACCAGCCTCCAGGACAAGCTAAGTCTAGAGCAAGAGTAACGGAGACATCAGTCTGTAAGTCCTCACCTAACATTGTCAGAGAGGCCCTGGCACTCTGCTGGCTCATTTACTTATGTTTTCAGTTTCCCATTCTCTGAAAGCCCTTGTAATCTTTTACTGTGGTGATTGTTTCCACTACATTGAAAAGCTCCTGCAAGACTATTACAAGGAGTCACCGTTAGATCTCCTTTCCCAGTCTTTATCTTATAGCTTCCTCTTCTTTTCATAAATGTCAGATTTTCATTATTGTGATCTCAAGTCTTTCTCTGCAAGATTCTACCGCATCCAGCTTTGTCTTTTATAGGTATTATAGTTCAGCAAAGCCCTGTATTTCAGAGATGACTTCCCAGGGCACTCAGTTGACAGAATATTTTAACTGGTTTGTTTAATGCTTAGAGAATTCACCATGATTTATAATCTAATTTCCCTTTTACTCTCTTAAGTTACCCATGAAGCAGAGCTTAAGGCAAGAACTTATGTCCAAGTAGCTTGTTTTGCTAAATAATTCTAGGGAACAAGGATGGGGCAATGGACAGAGTGAAACAGATAATCCAAGGATAGTTAAGATGATCACTGTAAGCTACTAGGTCTAAGTCCCATTAAAAGAGGAGGCTGCAGAATTGTCTCCTGAAGGAATGGAAAAGAGGGTAGCTTTCAACAACCCGTCTCTCACTAGTCAAAGAATGCCATTAGGCTATCAACTGTCTTACACTATCAGGTTTGCCTGCGTCTCAGAATGGCTGAATGGATTCTTACTGACAACCCAACTGAGGGACAGCAGAGTATCATCCTCTTAACAGTACATGAGAGAGACGAGGACCAGCTGAAGTAAGATGCAAGAGTGAACCTCTGCACACCTGGTGGCGGCAACAACAGCTACAGTAAAAAGGTGGGTCTAGTGGATGTGAGGTGTGGAAGGAGGTACCCTATGTATCCCCTCTAAGAACCTAATTTCCTATCAAGTTAGATTCAGTTTCTTTCATCTTAAGGGCTTCTTCCAACTTTTCAATTTTAGGCATCAATTTATTAAAAAAATTCTAAAATCCTCAAAATTATAATTGGTGATGTAATAGGTAGAACCCCATGGATCCAGCTTTAAAAACCACCAATATACTGCTACTTCTATTTCATCAATACCTTCTTTTTTCTTTGTGTCTTTTAAAGCAATGCCAAGGTAACATAATTTTCATCCACTGTAGTTTCAGTATATATATATGAGATAAGAATTTTTAAACCTGATCACAATATCATTGTTATACTTAGTAAAATAAACTAAATCTAATACCCTGTCCATGTTCATTTTTACTTGACAGTTTCCTGCATTTTATAATTGATTTATTTGAATTACAAATGCCAAGGTAACATAATTTTCATCCACTGTAGTTTCAGTATATATATATGAGATAAGAATTTTTAAACCTGATCACAATATCATTGTTATACTTAGTAAAATAAACTAAATCTAATACCCTGTCCATGTTCATTTTTACTTGACAGTTTCCTGCATTTTATAATTGATTTATTTGAATTACAGTCTTAACTTTACATTTGTTTGAATGTCCCTTAAGCTTAAAAAAACTGTTATATTTGTGTTTTTTTTTTAAGTTAAAACCAGAAGTAACTGAATCATATAACCTGTGGAATTTCCCACACTTTGCCTTTGACTGATGATAACTTCATGGTATTGTATACTGTTCCTCCACTCTAGAGTTTTTGACCTATGGGTCCCACTCAGATTCATAGAATTCAAGTATTCTGTGACATGGGTTAAGAAAAAAGATATCTTCTTCTGGAATTCCTGTGATTCAAATGTTGGGGCGTTTAACATTTTCCTAGAAGTCTCTGAGATTGTCCTCATTTCTTTTAATTCATTTTTCTTTTTCCCTCTCTGATTCATTTATTTCTATCATTCTATCTTCTACTTCTTCACTAATCCTATCTTCTCCCTCCATTATTCTACTATTTGTTCCCTCCAGAGTGTTTTTTATATTATTTATTGCATTATTCGTTATATACTGACTCTTGTTTATTTCTTCTAGGTCCTTGTTAAACCTTTCTTGCATCTTCTCAACCCTTGTCTCCAGGCTATTTATCTGTGATTCCATTTTGATTTCAAGATTTTGGATCATTTTCACTATCATTATTCGGAATTCTTTATCAGGTAGATTCCCTGTCTCTTCCTCTTTTGTTTGGTTTGGTGGGCATTTATCCTGTTCCTTTACCTGCTGGGTATCCCTCTGTCTCTTCATCTTGTCTATATTGCTGTGTTTGGGTGGCCTTTCTGTATTCTGGCAATCGGTGCTTCCTCTTTATTGTGGAGGTTCCTCACTGTGGGTGGGGTTGGACGGATGGCTTGTCAAGGTTTCCTGGCTAGAGAAGCATGTCTCAGTGTTGTGGTGGGTGGAGCTGGGTTTCTTCTCTCTGGAGTGCAATGAAGTGTCCAGTAATGAGTTATGAGGTGTCAGTAGGTTTGGAGTGACTTTGGGAAGCCTGTATATTGAAGCTCAGGGCTGTGTTCCTGTGTTTCTAGAGAATTTTCATGTTATGTCTTGCTCTGGAACTTGTTGGCCCTTGGGTGGTGCTTGGTTTCAGTGTTTGTATGGAGGCGTTTGGTGAGCTCCTGTTGATTAATGTTCCCTGGAGTCAGGAGTTCTCTGGTGTTCTCAGGATTTGGACTTAAACCTCCTGCTTCTGGTTTTAAGTCTTATTTTTACAGTAGCCTCAAGACTTCTCCATCTATACAGCACCACTGATAAAACATCTAGGTTAAAGATGAAAAGTTTCTCCACAGTGAGGGACACCCAGAGAGGTTCACAGAGTTACATGGAGAAGAGAAGAGGGAGGAGGGAGTTAGAGGTGACCAAGATGAGATGAAGTGGAATCAAAAGAGGAGAGAGCAAACTAGACAGTAATCACTTCCCTATGTGCGCTCCACAGTCTGGACTGCTTAGAGATGTTCACAGAGTTATACAGAGAAGAGAAGAGGGAGGAAGGAGACAGAGGTGGCCAGGAGGATAGAAGGGGGGAATCAAAAGGAGAGACACAGATCCAGCCAGTAATCAGCTCCCTAAGTGTTCTCCACAGTCCAGAACACACAAAGAGATTCACAGAGTTGGATACAGAAGAGAAAGGGGAGGGAGGAGATAGAAGTGACCTGGAGGAGAAAAAGGAGAGTCCAAATGGGGAGAGAGCAGTCAAGCCAGTAATCTCATTCCCAAGTAAAAATGGGTACTGAAGATTACGTTCTTAAATGTACAAAATTGATAATAAATACTAAAAAACAAAAGATTAAAAATCTATAGTAGAGGTTGGATTTTCAAAAATAAATTAAATAAAATTTTAAAATTAAAGAAAAGAAGAAAAAAGTCACAAAATTATTTTAAAAATATATATGAAGTTTGCTTTAAAAATAGGGTCTCTTTTTTTTGCAAAGTAATAATAGGTTACAAAAATGAAAATTAAAGGAGTAATAGAGGACTTATATATAGAGTACTTCAAAAGACACACTGGGCTGGAAGAAGCATAAGCTGGAATCAAGATTGCCGGGAGAAATATCAATAACTTCAGATATGCAGATGACACCACCCTTATGGCAGAAAGTGAAGAGGAACTAAAAAGCCTCTTGATGAAAGTGAAAGAGGAGAGTGAAAGAGTTGGCTTAAAGCTCAACATTCAGAAAACAAAGATCATGGCATCCGGTCCCATCACTTCATGGCAAATAGATGGGGAAACAGTGGCTGACTTTATTTTTGGGGGCTCCAAATTCACGGCAGATGGTGATTGCAGCCATGAAATTAAAAGACGCTTATTCCTTGGAGGAAAAGTTATGACCAACCTAGATAGCATATTCAAAAGCAGAGACATGACTTTGCCAACAAAGGTCCGTCTAGTCAAGGCTATGGTTTTTCCACTATTCATGTATGGATGTGAGAGTTGGACTGTGAAGAAAGCTGAGC
>SJYX01014669.1:288874-322404 GCA_006410675.1 Oreotragus oreotragus
GGTGACAATATACAGCCTTGACGTACGCCTTTTCCTATTTGGAACCAGTCTGTTGCTTCCTGATCTGCATATAGATGTCTCAAGAGGCAGGTCAAGTGGTCTGGTATTCCCATCTTTTTCAGATTATTCCACAGTTTATTGTGATCCACACAGTCAAAGGCTTTGGCATAGTCAGTAAAGCAGAAATAGATGTTTTTCTGGAACTCTCTTGCCTTTTCGATGATCCAGCAGATGTTGGCAATTTGATCTCTGGTTCCTCTGCCTTTTCTAAAGCCAGCTTGAACATCTGGAAATTCATGGTTCACGTATTGCTGAAGCCTGGCTTGGAGAATTTTGAGCATTACTTTACTAGCGTGTGAGATGAGTGCAATTGTGCGGTAGTTTGAACATTCCTTGGCATTGCCTTTCTTTGGAATTGGAATGAAAACTGACCTTTTCCAGTCCTGTGGCCACTGCTGAGTTTTCTGAATTTGCTGACATATTGAGTGCAGCACTTTCATATCATTATCTTTCAGAATTTGAAATAGCTCAACAGGAATTCCAGTACTTCCACTAGCTTTGTTCTTAGTGATGCTTTCTAAGGCCCACTTGACTTCACATTCTAGGATGTCTGGCTCTAGGTGAGTGATCACACCATCATGATTATCTTGGTCATGAAGATTCTTTTTGTACAGTTCTTCTGTGTATTTTTGCCATCTCTTAATATTTTCTGCTTCTGTTAGGTCCATATCATTTCTATCCTTTATTGAGCCCATCTTTGCATGAAATGTTCCCTTGATATCTCTAATTTTCTTGAAGAGATCTCTAGTCTTTCCCATTCTGTTGTTTTCCTCTATTTCTTTCTGTTGATCGCTGAGGAAGGTTTTCTTATCTCTTCTTGCCATTCTTTGGAACTCGGCATTCAGATGCTTATATCTTTCCTGTTCTCCTTTGCTTTTCACTTCTCTTATTTTCATAGTTATTTGTAAGGCCTCCTCAGACAGCCATTTTGATTTTTTGCATTTATTTTCCATGGGAATGATCTTGATCCCTGTCTCCTTTACAGTGTCACAAACCTCCATCCATTGTTCATCATGCACTCTTATCTGATCTAGTCCCTTAAAACTGTTTTTCACTTCCACTGTATAATCATAAGGAATTTGATTTACATCATACCTGAATGGTCTAGTGGTTTTCCCTACTTTCTTCCATTTAAGTCTGAATTTGGCAATAAAGAGTTCATGATTTGAGCCACAGTCAGATCCTGGTCTTGTTTTTGCTGACTGTATAGAACTTCTCCATCTTTGGCTGCAAAGAATATAATCAATCTGGTTTCGGTGTTGATCATCTGGTGATATCCATGTGTACAGTCTTCTCTTCTGTTGTTGGACGTGGGTGTTTGCTATGACCAGTGCGTTCTCGTGACAAAACTCTATGAGCCTTTGCCCTTCTTCATTCCATATTCCAAGGCTAGGTGTTTCTTTACTTCTTACTTTTGCATTCCAGTCCCCTATAATGAAAAGGACATCTTTTTTGAGTGTTAGTTCTTAAAGGCCTTTAGATCTTCATAGAACCATTCAACTTCAGTTTCTTCAGCATTACTGGTTGGGGCATAGCCTTGGATTACTGTGATATTGAATGGTTTGCCTTGGAAACAGACAGAGATCATTCTGTCGTTTTTGAGATTGCATCCAAGTACTGCATTTCGGAATCTTTTGTTGATCATGATGGCTACTGCATTTCTTCTAAGGGATTCCTGCCTGCAGTAGTAGATATAATGGTCACCTGAGTTAAATTCACTCATTCCAGTCCCTTTTAGTTTGCTGATTCCTAGAATGTCAATGTTCACTCTTGCCATCTCTTGTTTGACCACTTCCAATTTGCTTTGATTCATGGACCTAACACTCCAGGTTCCTATGCAATATTGCTCTTTATAGCATCGGACCTGCTTCTATCACCAGTCACATCCACAGCTGGGTATAGTTTTGGCTTTGGCTCCATCCCTTCATACTTTCTGGAGTTATTTCTCCACTGATCTCCAGTAGAATATTAGGCACCTACTGACCTGGCGAGTTCCTCTTTCAGTATCCTATCATTTTGCCTTTTCATACTGTTCATGGGGTTCTCGAGGCAAGAATACTGAGGTAGTTTGCCATTCCCTTCTCCAGTGGACCACTTTCTGCCAGACCTCTCCACCATGACCTGCCCATCTTGGGTGGCCCCACAGAGCATGGCTTAGTCCCACTGAGTTAGACAAGGCTGTGGTCCTAGTGTGTTTAGATTGATTAGTTTTCTTTGATTATGGTTTCAGTGTGTCTGCCCTCTGATGCCCCTCGCAACACCTACTGTCTTACTTGGGTTTCTCTTACCCTGGACATGGGGCATCTCTTCATGGCTGCTCCAGCAAAGCGCAGCCACTGCTTCTTACCTTGGACGAGGGGTATCTCCTCACAGCCACCCCTCCTGACCTTAATGTGGAGTAGCTCCTCTCGGCCCTCCTGCACCTGTGCAGCCATGGCTCCTTGGAGCATTTCATTCACACTGAGTATAAGTATCAAGTCACAAAAGTATTAGCTCTATAGATTTTTATTTCTACTTGTCATAAATAGAAATTTTAATATTCATATTACATTGCAGTTGTTAAAGGGACCTTGGAATATTATTTTCCTTCATCATTACTTTAAAATTTTACTTTAGTTACCAAATACTCCACTATACTCCAAGTAATCACAGTCTTCTTGTTCACAAGCCTGGCTGGTTAACTAAGGGTCAAACCTGGGGCTAGTAATTACTCAGTGATAACAGTGACCTTAACAAGCCACATGAAAATTCTCAGTTTTCACTTTATGTTACAAAAATACATTACCCTTTTGTAACATAAATGAGTAAAAATGCTATAATTTAAGAGCAAGTTTAAAACATTTTACCATTGAGGTAAATATGATATTTGCTACTTAATGTAATTTATTAGGACTATAAGCAGATTGAGTTCAGTTCAGTCGCTCAGTCGTGTCCGACTCTTTGCGACCCCATGAATCGCAGCACGCCAGGCCTCCCTGTCCATCACCATCTCCCGTAGTTCACTCAGACTCACGTCCATCAGATTAGATAGTGGATTTTTCACCAGCTCTAAATTCTGTAAGAGAATTTTCTTCTTCAGCTCCTTTTAAACACTAGATTATGTAATGAAAACGTTCTTAGTCTGAAAAATTAATAGTGAAACTTGATTACAGGGAGACTGTTTACATATATGAAAGATTCTTAGAAGTGTTCATGTGGAAGTGGATTTAATGTATTTCCTTTGATAAATCTAAGTTAGTTAAAAATCATTGCTCCTAATTTCTGTCATTTTGAGATGAAGAAAATAAAGAATAGTGAAAATAAAAAAAACTTTTGTTACAGGTAATTCCTTTATATTATTACATTTGAAGATTTATAAAAGTTCTTAATTTGTTGAAAACCATCCATCAAATTATAGGTGACATGAAAACATTAGGGACTCATTTTTAAAATTTATTTATTTTAATTGGAGGATAATTGCTTTGCACTCTTGTGATAGTTGTTTAAGTCTCTCCTTTCATGTAATTGTTAAGTGAATAATATTGGATGAACTAGGACTAGTACTAATGTTGACAAATGCTACTAATGGTCTACTGTATAAATATGATGTATTACCTTGTATATTTTTTGGAAGATCATCAAAAATATTTTAATGTTACTTCAAATTTAGATGTTTAAGAACTTATAATTTATTAATATATTGTCAATATTTAATATTAATGAGTAGTTATTTACAAGATTTGGAATTAAAATAATTAATAAAATACTTTTCATTTTAATAAGCATCAATTGTTATTAAAATAATATGTAGAAGAAAAATTCATTTATAAGATAAGGAATGCTTTCTCCCCACACACATTTTCAAAATCCATTTATTGCTGAGACACTTGNTAATTTATTAATATATTGTCAATATTTAATATTAATGAGTAGTTATTTACAAGATTTGGAATTAAAATAATTAATAAAATACTTTTCATTTTAATAAGCATCAATTGTTATTAAAATAATATGTAGAAGAAAAATTCATTTATAAGATAAGGAATGCTTTCTCCCCACACACATTTTCAAAATCCATTTATTGCTGAGACACTTGGATTTACGTGATGACAAGCAGTGGTTCTCAAACTTTAGTCTGCATCAGAATCACTTGAAGGCTTTTAAAACTCAGATAGCAGGGTCCCAGGAGTTTCTGATTCAGTAAGTCTAGAGTTAGATTCAGGATTATGCCTTTCTAAGAAGCTCTTAGGTGACTTTAAAGCTGATGGCCCAGGGACCACACTTTAGGAACTACTTCTGTGAAATATAATATGAATTTATTCAGTTATCAATTCAACCATTGTATAAAAATTTGAGTACTTACTATATGGTAAAATCTGGTAATAAAAAGTGGAGAAGCTACATTTTCTTAACTGGAGGGAATTATCCTGAGTGTCCATGGCTTACTTTATGTTGCAAGTAATTGTCAGTGTTTAATTCTACTTGCGGTTTCATGTATCCACATGGTTTTTGCTTCACTTAAATTTTTTTCATAGGAAATGAAACAGTATTTTCTTTAACAATTTAGATAATAGTTTTAAGATAAAATTTGACTGATCTACCTAAGCCACCTCAGTGAATCTGAAAAGCCAGGTAGCCTTGAAAATCTTATCGTAGTGGACTAAGGCACTAATTCCCTGAGGGCTGCCATAACAACCTATCAGAGCTTTAACACCAGAAAATTGTTTCTCACAGTTCTGGAGGCTAGCAGTCCAAGATTAAGGTGTTGCCAAGGTTGGTTGTTTTTTGGGACCTGTTCTCTTGGCTTGCAGATGGCCGTCTTGTCACCATGTCTTCACGTGGCCTTTTCTCAGTACCTGAGCATTCCTGGTATTTTTCTCTTCTTATAAAGACATCGATCATGTTGGATAAGGGTACCACCCTGTCAACCTCATTTCAATAAAACCACTTTTTTGAATGCCTGTCACCTAATATGGTTACATTCTGAGGTACTAGGGATTGGGAATTCAGAATATGAATTTTAAGTGGACATATTTCATTTCATAAAAGATGCTTACAGTTGTTACAAGAAAACATACCTTTGACGATACAACTTTAAAATTGTATCTAAGACATCGTCTTTTCTTTTTCCCACAATCACCCTCCCTATAATGAAATATTAAGAGGCTGTATTTCCAGGACTATGGTAGAAGCAAAAGGAATAAAGGAAGCTTATTTGTCTTCAATTTCAAAGGTTGTTTCTACATGTGTAGTTGTAAATTTGTCTCTTTGCAAATTGTTATTTTGGCTGAGGATAAATTTCCTAGAAGAACTCAAGAAGTCTATTTAATCTATAATGAAGTTAAACTACTGTATAATTCAAACATAAACTATCTAATTCTAATTTGTACTAAATGTAATTCAGATTTTCTTCATGCAAGTGGTAAAATCAGGATAGTTTTAATCACAGAAGCAAATGTTTTATTTCTTGATCTTTTAGTTGAAACTTCCATCCATCCTTCAACAAACATTTACTGGACTTCGTGCTCAGGTATTTTCTGAGAACTTAAAATATAGCATTGAATAAGGACAGATACGCACCTCAGTGGATCTGTGGTCTAGGAAGCCATTGAAAAGTTAAAGTCCAACAGCAGAAGGAAATCAAGCTATCCATAGCAATATTTGAGGAAAACTGTTTTGGTAACCAAATGGCTGTATCAGGAAACAATTTCACCCCAAATAACTAAAAATGAGGTTCACCTAAAAAGTTCTGCTTAGCCAGGTGTGGGCAAGGTTGAAGAAGCAAACAAGTTATATTAAGATTATCAGAGCCTAACCATTACCATCCCTAGATCTGAAGGGTACAAGTAAGGAATTCCTGGTACTGGAGCCCAGCTGGAAAAGAGATCATGAAGGAAAGGACAAGGGGGTATTGATGTGGGGACAAGGGGGAGAGAAAGCTATTGTTAGAAACAGGGCCCAAAGTAAGGAGGTAAAGAAGTGGTTAGAATGCTGCTGTTGCTGCTACGTTGCTTCAGTCATGTCTGACTCTGTGCTACCCCATAGACGGCAGCCCACCAGGCTCCCCTGTCCCTGACATTCTCCAGGCAAGAACCCTGGAGTGGGTTGCCATTTCCTTCCCAAAGCATGAACGTGAAAAGTGAAAGTGAAGTTGCTCAGTCATATCCAACTCTTAGCAACCCCATGGAGTGCAGCCTACCAGGCTCCTCTGTCCATGGGATTTTCCAGGCAAGAGTACTGGGGTGCCATTGCCTTCTCCAGAGAAGTGGTTAGAATAAAATGTCTTAATTTATCTCCTGCTGTCTATTTTGATGGTGCTTTCCTTTGTCCAAATGCTACGAGAAGTCAAAGAAAGAGAAAAAAAGATAGGAAGAGAAGAGGTCCAAAGAAAATAGCAAATCACCATCACAGAGGCTTCAGAAGGCCTAAGATTATGGTCAGTAGAGTCATTCTGACACATTATCTACAAGCAAGAATATTTGTATGTCAAGCACTGTTATGAAATAGAGTTTATATTTTGCATTTAAAATCAAATTATGGAGAAGACTAAGTAACATATACAAAAAATCAGAGAGCTATAAAGAATAGTGAACAATCATGAGCTAAGTAATCTATTGAAAGTGGAGGCTCAAGCAGAAAGATCACTGGGTGTCACAAACTTATATTTTATAAAATAATCAATTTTTATCAATTGGCCAGTTCATTTAATTAGGGCCTAGTTATTTTTTCTAAGCTTGTATTCAGTCATGATGATATTTTTGCAATCTGTGCAGCAGATATGCCCTATTAAAATATATTTCTTTGAGAAGGCTTTGAAGGTTAGGTCTTGGCAGTATCCCTAGAATGACAAAATCTTTCTATCTTTGGAAATAGTTGTACAATTTCAGAAACTGCTAAGGTGACTGGGTGGTACTTGGACTCAACATAATTGGATAGTATTTTTAGGACACTATTGAGCATGAAATGTATTAAGTGATAAGGTAGATGAATCTGTGAATCTTGATAGAATGATAGGAAATCACCAAGTGTTTATGAACACAAAACAGCAAAAACTATAAGTAGTTTTAAAAATTTAATCATTTATCAAATCACATCATTTATCAAAATAATTAAAACACTTATAAATAATAAATCTTTTATCTGATTACTTTATTCCCATCTCTGCATAGATTTTTGGCTTTCTATAATGCAGTAAATTATGATTAAGAAAATTCATACCTTAAATAGTTTCTAAAATCTCATCCCCTCAGACAAATATTTCTAACTTCTCTGTGAACATGCAAACCTTGTAACTCTTTATTTCCTTGTGTGTCATTTGCACAAAATGCATCACTACTGAAAATAATTATCTTTTAAAATTTTTAGATTTAATTCTGTTCTTTAATTGCCTATCATGTGTCTCATATATTTGTAGTAATTAAAAAATTATTTTACTTTATTTTTTCTTTATATATGTATAATTGAAGTATAGTTGACATAATTTTTCAGGTACAGGCAAGATGATTCAATTATACCCATACACATATATTATTTTTGAGATTATCTTCCATTATAGGTCATTACAAGATACTGACTATAGTTCACTGTGCTATACAGTAAAACTTTGTTGCTTGTTGAATATCTATTTTTTTTTAATTGGAAATTAAGCATTCTATTTATACTAAGTCAAACAAGTAGAATAAAAATGTCATAAATTTTTAGTTAGGCAGAAATTCATAAGTTTTCTAAAATATATATATATTATACATGGTGTTAATATTGTTGTTGCTGTTCAGTCACTCAGTTGTGTTCGACTCTTTGCGACCCTATGGCCCACAGCACACTGGGCTTCTTGTCCTTTACCATCTCCCAGAGTTTGCTCAAACTCATGTCCATTGAGTCGGCAATGCCATCCAGCTATCTCATCCTCTGTTGTTCCCCTCTCCTCCTGCCTTCAATCTTTCCTTGCATCAAGGTCTTTTCTAATGAGTCAGCTCTTAGCATCAGGTGGCCAAAGTACTGGAGCTTCAGCTTCAGCACAATCCTTCCAATGAATATTCAGGATTGATTTCCTTTAGGATTGACTGGTTTGATCTCCTTGCTGTTCAAGGGACTCTCAAGAGTCTTCTCCAACACCACAGTTCAAAAGCATCAATTCTTCGGTGCTCAGCCTTCTTTATGGTCCAACTCTCACATCTATACATGACTACTGGAAAAACCGTAGCTTTGACTATATGGACCTTTGCTGGCAAAGTAATGTCTCTGCTTTTTAATATGCCATCTAGGTTGGTCACAGCTTTTCTTCCAAGGAGCAAGCGTCTTTTAATTTCATGGCTGCAGTCACCATCTGTTGTGATTTTTGAGCCCAAGGAAATAAAGTCTGTCACTGTTTCCGTTGTTACCATTTTTGCCATGAAGTGATGGGACCAGATGCCATGATCTTTGTTTTTTGAATGTTGAGTTTTAAGCCAGCTTTTTCACTCTCTTCTTTTACTTTCATCAAGGGGCTCTTTAGTTCTCTTTGCTTTCTGCCATAAAGGTGGTCTATGTATCTGAGGTTATTGATATTTCTCCTGGGAGTCTTGATTCCAGCTTGTGCTTCATCCAGCCCGGTGTTTCACTTCATGTACTCTGCGTATATGTTAAATATACGTGTTTACGTATACAAAAGCTTTTCTACTTTGCTTGATAAAGGCTATAGAAAGAACATTAGAAAAAAATGAATGATGGAGAAGTTGGAAAACATAAGCTCAATGAAATGGGAACACTGATTATGAAATAGAAAAAGTGAAACAAACTAGGTAAAAGCAAAAGATCATTGTTCAGTCTTTTTTTTTTTTTTTTTTTTTTNTATAATCTTCACCACTAAACATTTGAAAATGTGAATATACTTGCCAGAATATCTGTCAGCAAACGATAGTCTTCTATTTCACCTTTGTCAGGATTGCTTTTGGTGACCAATCCTATTGCCACACCTGCCACAGCAGATGAAATTGGAACTCCTATAATTGAAAAAAAGAACTTGTGTACAATGTGTACGTATCAGCCGAACATAGGTTATTCATCGTTCTGTTGACATTTATTTTAATATAACTGGATGGTGTTCTATATTGACAATTATCAAAACTAAGCTAGAGGAAGTCAAAGTGAAAGTCACTCAGTCGTGTCCGACTTTTTGCGACCCTATGGACTATACAGTTCATGGAATTCTCCAGGCCAGAATACTGAAGTGGGTAGTCTTTCCCTTCTCCAGGGGATCTTCCCAACCCAGGGATTCAACCCAGGTCTCCCACACTGCAGGCAGATCCTTTACCAGCTGAGCCGCAGTGGAAGCCTTAATAAATCATCTGCCTGCCTCATTTCTTCTTAAATATATAATAAAAGTCCTTTAACATAATTCTTTGTTCTCAACAAAAACTTCTCTAATAATGGCAAACTTAACTTTGAAAGTAATCCATTTCTTTGTGCTTTGCTTTTAGAGCCGTCTTTTTGAAAAATAATCATGTATTTGATAAATCTTTTTAGCCTGAGTTCTTCGGTCCACTTCCCCATGACCACCATTAGATTTTGTGTATCCTCCTAAAACTTATACTCAGGGAATCTAAATGTGAGTCTAATCTTTTCTTTATCTTATTCTTTTGAATAGTTGCAGAGTACTCCCTGGATGTGTTTATAAGCTACACAGTAGAAGTGGGGTTACTGAGTTGAAACGAGTATGGATTTACATTTCTTATAATGTCAAACTGTCTTCCACAATGTGTAGTATTTTATATTTTTACCAGCAGTATATGATGCTCCTTGCTATTCTACAGTCTTGTTAATTTTTGTTAAATCTTTTGACCTTTGCCATCTGGATGATAAAGATGGTAACTTACTCTTTTAAACTTGATTTCTGTTTTTATGATTGAAGTTGAACTTTTAAAAAATGTTTTTAAATCATTTATATTTCTTCATCTATGAACTGGCTCTTCATGGCCTTCAGCCTTTTTCTTACATGGTTGTTAGTCTTACTGTTATTGATTTATAAGAGTTTTTAATATGGACCGACCTTTGTTAAATATGTAGACTGTTACAATAAATAAAATACAAATATGAAATACACGATAAAATATTATTTTCCAGTCTGTTGATTTTCTTGTGTTTTTTCTTGTATAGGATTTTCTATGTAATCATAGTTCCTGGATTTTGCTTAGACAAGCAATAAATGCTGGAGAGGGTGTGGAGAAAAGGGAACCCTCTTACACTGTTGGTGGGAATGCAAACTAGTACAGCCACTATGGAGAACAGTGTGGAGATTCCTTAAGAAATTGCAAATAGAACTGCCTTATGACCCAGCAATCCCATTGCTGGGCATACACACCGAGGAAACCAGAATAGAAAGAGACACATGTACCCCAATGTTCATTGCAGCACTGTTTATAATAGCCAGGACATGGAAACAACCTAGATGTCCATCAGCAGATGAATGGATAAGAAAGCTGTGGTACATATACACAATGGAGTATTACTCAGCCATTGAAAAGAATACATTTGAATCAGTTCTAATAAGATGGATGAAACTGGAACCGATTATACAGAGTGAAGTAAGCCAGAAAGAAAAACACCAATACAGTATACTAACACATATATATGGAATTTAGAAAGATGTTCAGTCATTTTTAAACATGGCTGCTTATTAGAAATATGTCTGGAGCTTTGGGGAAAAACACAAAAGGAATTCTTGGGCATTTGTATTTTTCAAAAAAAATTCCAAGATAATTCTGATGTGTATCTGGATTTTAAAAAGTGATTATAGGTTTTTTCTAGTAAATAGTTTTGGTGATATAGAATTATATTTTCTGTTGACCAGTCATGATACAATGGTATTAAGTGAGTGCTGCTGCTGCTACTGCTAAGTCACTTCAGTTGTGTCCGACTCTGTGTGACCCCATAGACAGCAGCCCACCAGGCTCCCCTGTCCCTGGGATTCTCCAGGCAAGAACACTGGAGTGGGTTGCCATTTCCTTCTCCAATGCATGAAAGTGAAAAGTGAAAGGGAAGTCGCTCAGTCGTGTCTGACTCTTCGCAACCCCATGGACTGCAGCCTACCAGGCTCCTCTGTCCATGGGATTTTCCAGGCAAGAGTACTGGAGTGGGGTGCCATCACCTAATAGTTGCATAATAACAATAGTGAAAGATGTTTATCAGTTATCACAATCAATAGCCAGGCAAAAAATAAATGGCAATTATAGTTGCAGGCCATAATGGTAACATGATTAACCTACAATATAAAATAATTACATAAAATTTGGGGGGTCAAGCAGAGAAAGTGGAAGTGTATACATGCACATGTTTTCCTCCACCCAGCCAGTATGTGTCTTTTGGTTGGCACATTTAATCCATTTCCATTCAAGGTAATTATTGATATGTATGATCCTATTACCATCTTCTTGTTTTGGGTTTATTTTCTGTAGTTCTTTTCCTTCTCTTGTGTTTTCTGCCTAGAGAAGTTCCTTTAGCATTTGTTGTAAAGCTGGTTTGGTGGTGCTGAATTCTCTTGACTTTTGCTTGTCTGGAAAGTTTTATTTCTCCATCAAACTGAATGAGAGTCTTGCCGGGTAGAGTATTTTTGGTGGTAAGTTCTTCCTTTTCATCACTTTAAATATATCCTGCCAGTCCCTTCTGCCTTGTAGAGTTTCTGTTGAGACGTCAGCTGATAGCCTGATGGGAGTTCCTTTTTATCTTATTTGTTGTTTCCCCTGTTGCTTTTTATATTTTATCTTTGTCTTTAATTGTTGTCAGTTTTATTACTATGTGTCTTGTTGTGTTCCTCCTTGGGTTTATTTTGCCTAGGAATTTATGTGCTTTCTAGACTTGGTTGACTATTTCCTTTACCATATTAGAGAATTTTTCAGGTATTATCTCTTCAAATATTTTTCAGATCCTTTCTCTCTTTCTTCTGCTCTGGGACCCCTATAATGCGAATGTTGGTGCGTTTAATGTCTGCTGTCCCAGAGGCCTCTTAGGCTCTCTTCATTTTTTTTTTTTTTCATTCTTTTTTCTTTATCCTGTTCTGTGGCAGTGATATCCAGCATTCTGTTCCCTAGGTCATTTATCTATTCTGTTCTTCTGCCTCAGTTATTCTGCTATGGATTCCTTCTAGTGTACTGTTTATCTCTGTTTATTCTTTAATTCTTCTAGGTCTTTGGTAACCATTTCTTGGATCTTCTCCATTGTTTTCCCAAGAATCTGGATCATCTTCACTATCATTATTCTGGATTCTTTTTCTGGATGTTTGCCTATCTCCACTTCATTTAGTTGTTTTACTGGTGTTTTATCTTGTCCATTCATCTGAGATATAACTTTCTGGTTTTTCATCCTGATGAACTTTCTGTAATGTAGTTTTGGCTCTAGCCACTGTGGGATTGTGGTTCTTCTTGCTTCTTCTGTCTGCCCGCTGATGGAGAAGGCTAAGAGGCTTGTGTAAGCTTCCTGATAGGAGGGACTGGTGGTGGGAAAAACTGGGTCTTGCTCTTGTGGGCAGGGCCTTGCTCAGTAAAGCTCTAATCCATCTATCTGCTGATGAGTGGGGTTATGTTCCCTTCCTGCTAACTGTTTAATCTGAGAGCATCCAGCCCTGGGGTTTACCAGGCTCTGTGATAGGGTTAATGGCAAACTCCAAGAGTGCTTATGTCAAGGGGGACCTTCTGGGACTGCTGCTGCCAGTGCCTCCATCCCTCTGGTGAGCCCCTGCCAACCCACGCCTCCACAGGTGACTTTCCAACACTAGCAGGTAGTATTGGTTCAGTATGCTGTGGGGTCACTGCTCCTTTTCTCTGGGTCTTGGTGCATGCAAGATTTTGTGCCCTCAAGACTGGAGTCTCTGTTTCCCGCAGTCCTGTGAAAGTCCTATAATCAAATCCTGCTGGCCTTCAAGGTCATATCCCTACTGTATTGCTGCAGCTTCTTCTTTGTCTTTGGGGTATCTTTTTTGGTGGGTTCCATCATTCTCCTGTCACAGTGGTTGTTCAACAGTTAGTTGTGACTTTGGTGCACTTGCAGGAGATGAGCGCACGTCCTTCTACTCTGTAATCTTGAACTGGAAGCCTCTTATTTTGCTAAATTTTAAATTGAAAAAGTTCTGATATACTGGGGAGAAATATGTGGTGATTAATCCCATAGTCCTGAAGTTGGAATCCACGGATTTGTGCCTTGGCTCTCTATTTGCTAGCCATTTACCTTAACCAAGTTATTTAACTTTTATAACCCTTAGCTTCTTAATTTGTAAATAAGGAATAATAACCTCCAACAATTATTATAAGGAATACATGAGACTGTGTTCCTGAGTAATCACCTATTTAAAAATTTAAGTTGTTATTGTTTTTATTATTTTTTAAACTTTTGTTTATGTTTTTATTACTTATGGTTTGGTATTAATGAAACTATTTTATTATTATTGTTTTTAGCCCAAACAGTTCAAATTATAAACATTTAAAATATCTAAATGTTATAAGATTTAAGTGTATATAAGTATCAAACCTCCTGATTTTTATATAATTTAATATTATTCATCATGATACAACATTCTCATACTTTAAAATATGACGTTTACCTAATTTAATGTATGATATTCCTAAGGATAAGAGTAAATTAAATATTTAAAAATTTTGATATTTATCTCTTGTAATTACTGATCTCTTACAATAATTCATTATTCAATAATAATGTTTTAATATTAAGAAGTTCATCTTTTTATCAAAGGACACAGTAAGTAATTTGGGTGAGATTTTGGAGAAAAAAATCCTTAGGAGTTGCCTCTAATCAAATTCTAAAAAAGTTTTTAACATATTAACATCTCCATCTGCTTTTTTCATCATTAGTCAAACAGGTGGTACATGTAATCTCCAAGGTAAAGGAAAACTCGTGTGAGCTTTCAACAGCTCTAATGTAAATTTAAAAGAAATTATTACTATTTCCATTTGCAGAAGTATTTTAAAAGTGGAAATAAGTAGATAAGGTAATTGATACTTTACCTGTTATCTATAAAAATGGCAGAGAAGTAAAGCTGTTTGTACCTAATGCCATATTTTAAAAATATAACCTCCAGGGAAAGAAATCTCTAGAGCTCAGCAATTCATTTTCATAGCTAATATATCTTGTCTTTCTGTATTATGCTCTGTGTGTGTGTGTGTGTGTGTGTGTTAGCCGCTTAGTCATGTTCAACTCCATATGACCCCATGGACTGTAGCTCACCAGACTTCTTCTCTGTCCATGGAATTCTCCAGGCAAGAATACTAGAGTGGGTAGCCATTCCCTTCTCCAGGAGATCTTCTTGACCCAAGAATCAAACCCAGGTCTCCAACATATACAATAATGTATTTTTATCTTTCATATAACGAAAAAAAAAAAAAAAACAGTGAATGTGACATAAATATTAAAGAGGATACATTGGCTTCCATAAATATATAAATCTGGAAACATGCTGAGTTTATTTTGATTCAGCAACTTACAGATATGTTTAAAGACCTCAATATTTTTCCATTTTTCATTGCATTGTCAAGTTTGTGTTTGAGGTTTCCTCATATTAATAACATAGCTCCAATGCTTCCAATCTTTGTGAACATCTGTTCTCCAGAAATAGAAATGTTTCTTTGATAGGGTTCTAAGCCAGAGTCCTAAAATTTACTTTTAAAAACTTAGTTTCTAGTTGGATTGACTAAGGTCACATAGAGCTGAACCAGTCATTGTGCAAGAGAACAGAGATCTGCTGATTGGCTTAGATAAATCAAATGCTGCCCTGTGAAATTTAACTTTCCCCAGAACACATGAGCTGCATGGTGAAATGGTAGATACCCAAACCGAAATTAATAACACTTTTAGAAAGGATAAAGGAGCCAAGAGAAGCTGACTAGGTAACCAGCAAGGGGCTTCTTGGGTGGCTCAGACGTTAAAGAATCAGCCTGCAATGAAGAATACAAGTGTTCAGTCCCTGGGTTGGGGAGATTCCCTGGAAAAGGGAACAGCAACCCACTCCAGTATTCTTGCCTGGAGAATTCCATGGACAGAGGAGCCTGGCAGGCTATAGTCCATAGGGTCTCAAAGAGTCAGGCACACCTGAGAGACTAACACATTTAACAGTTCAGTTCAGTTCCAGTCACTCAGTCGTGTCTGACTCTTTGCAACTCCATTGACTGGAGCACGCCAGCCCTCCCTGTCCATCACCAACTCTTGGAGTTTACTCAAACTCATGTCCATTGAGTTGGTGATGCCATCCAACCATCTCATCCTCTGTCATCCCCTTCTCCTCCTGCCCTCAATCTTTCCCAGCATCAGGGTCTTTTCAAATGAGTCAGCTCTTTGCATCAGGTGACCAAAGTATTGCAGTTTCACCTTCAGCATCAGTCCTTCCAATCAATATTCAGGACTGATTTCCTTTTGGGTGGACTGGTTGGATCTTCTTTCAATCCAAAGGATTCTCAAGAGTCTTCTCCAACACCACAGTTCAAAAGCATCACTTCTGCAGCACTCAGCTTTTTTTTTTCTTTTTTTAAAAGTTTATTTTTTAATTGAAAGATAGGGTGGGAGGTGGGAGGGGGGTTCATGTTTGGGAGTTCGTGTAAAAAAAAAAAAAGACAATTCTCAATAAAATCCATTTATATCAAGCAAAAAATAAAATAAAATAAAATAAAGAAAGATAATTACTTCACAGAATTTTGTTATTTTCAAATGTCACATGAATCAGCCATAGGTATACATGTGTCCCCTCCCTCTTGAACCTCCCTCCCATCTCTCTCCCGATCCTACCCCTCTAGTTTGATACAGAGCCCCTGTTTGAGTTTCCTGAGTCATTTAGCAAATTCCCACAGCTATCTATTTTACATATGGTAATGGAAGTTTTTATGTTACTCTTTCCATACGTCTCACCCTCTCCTCCCCTCTTCTCTGTGTCACACTCAGCTTTCTTTATAGTCCAACTCTCACATCCATACATGACTACAGGAAAAACCATAGCTTTGACTAGATGGACCTTTGTTTGCAAACTAATGTCTCTGCTTTTTAATATGCTGTCTAGGCTAAAGCTGAAACTCGAGTACTTTGGCCACCTCATGTGAAGAGTTGACTCATTGGAAAAGACTCTGATGCTGGGAAGGATTGGGAACAGAAAGAGAAGGGGACGACAGAGGATGAGATGGCTGGATGGCATCATGGACTCGATGAACGTGAATTTGAGTGAACTCCGGGAGATGGTGATGGACAGGGAGGCCTGGAGTGCTGCAATTCATGGGGTCGCAAAGAGTCGGACACGACTGAGTGACTGAACTGAACTGAGGTTAGTCGTAACTTACCTTCCAAGAGTAAGTGTCTTTTAATTTCATGGCTTTTTAATTTCAGTCACGATCTGCAGTGATTTTGGAGTCCAAAAAATTAAGTCTGTCAGTGTTTCCACTGTTTCCCCATCTATTTGCTGTGAAGTGATGGGACTGGATGCCATGATTTTAGTTTTCTGAATGTTGAGCTTTAAGCCAACTTTTTCACCCTTCTCTTTCACTTTCATCAAGAGGCTCTTTAGTTCTTCACTTTTTACCATAAGGGTGGTGTCATCTGCCTATATGAGGTTATTGATATTTCTCCCAGCAATCTTGATTCCAGCTTGTGATTCATCCAGCCCAGCGTTTCTCATGATGTACTCTACATATAAGTTAAATAAACAAGATGACAATATACAGCCTTGACGTACTTCTTTCCCTATTTGAAACTAGTCTGTTTTTCCATGTCCAGTTTTAACTGTTGCTTCCTGACCTGCATACAGATTTCTCAAGAAGCAGGTCAGATGGTCTGGTATTCCCATCTCTTTCAGAATTTTCCACAGTTGATTGTGATCTACACAGTCAAAGGCTCTGGTGTAGTCAGTAAAGCAGAAGTAGATGTTTTTCTGGAACTCTCTTGTTTTTTTGATAATCCGACGGATGTTGGCAATTTGATTGCCAGTTCCCTTGCCTTTTCTAAAACCAGCTTGAACATCTGGAAGTTCTCAGTTCATGGACTGTTGAAGCCTGACTTGGAGAATTTTGAGCATTACTTTACTAGCGTGTGAGATGAATGCAGTTATGCCATAGTTTGAGCCTTCTTTGGCATTGCCTTTTTTTGGTATTGGAATGAAAACTGACCTTTTCCAGTCCTGTGCATACTGCTGAGTTTTCCAAATTTGCCAGCATATTGAGTGCAGCACTTTCACAACATCATCTTTTAAGATTTGAAATAGCTCAACTAGAATTCCATCACCTCCACTAGCTTTGTTTGTAGTGATGCTTCCTAAAAAGCACATATAAAGAAACTATATACAGATATTACAGTAGTTCCTTAATTTTTTTCTTAAATAGAACCTCTATTTCCCAAAATTTTATTTATTCTTCTATGTGNTAAGATTTGAAATAGCTCAACTAGAATTCCATCACCTCCACTAGCTTTGTTTGTAGTGATGCTTCCTAAAAAGCACATATAAAGAAACTATATACAGATATTACAGTAGTTCCTTAATTTTTTTCTTAAATAGAACCTCTATTTCCCAAAATTTTATTTATTCTTCTATGTGGATTTTGTTGAAGTTTATGGATCTGGAGATTCCAAGAGCTTCATCTGGTTCTTTGAGTACTGGATAATGTGTCCCTGCCAAGAGCATTGTCAATTATGAGAATTATACTCTTGTTTTGAAAATACACCTCCTGGTAACTTAGTGGCATCTGGAACACACTTGTTGTGTGGTTTCATCATGTGCAGCTCAGATACTTTTTCATGTGGAAGCGTGAGAAATATTGCATTTATTTGTTGTTCAGTCATAGTCATTCAGTCATATCCTGCTCTGCAACTGATGTGGACTGCAGCACATCAGGCATCCCTGTCCTTCACTATGTCCTGGAGTTTGCTCAAACTCATGTCCATTGAGTCAATGATGCCATCCAGCCATCTCATCCTTTGTCCCCTGTTTATCCTCCATAAATCTGGTTAAATAATGAATGGTTTAAAAATGCTAGAGCATAGTACACACCAAAGTTGCAGATGATTTTCTCTCTGCCATTTCTCAATAACCACACTGCCTTATTTAAAATTGGCTTCCAGAATTGACAACTGTGTCTGAAAATGGAAAAAAAGGGTTAACGTTCTTTTTTATCTTTTTGGTTTTAGCAAATTACTCTGGGTGAGCTGAGGCAAAGCTACAGTTAGAACAAGCTTGGGAACACTAGGTAAATATTGCAGTACAAGTTCAGTGTGGTTTCTGTTCAAAGTTGACAGATATTTTAAGTTCTCTAGGGACTGAAAAGGCAATTCTGTTTATACTTAAAGTGAATAAGATATAAGGGTTTTCTGCAGACCTTTTAAGGTTTTAGAGTCAAATTCATCATTTTTTTAAAAAATACATTCTAAACCACATATAACAACTACACAGAACAAATAAACTTAGGTTTGTATATGACTGTCTTGAAGGAAAGAATTAGAAGGATTAGGGATATATGAAACACTGTTTAGCAGGGAAAAGATTTCCAGGAAGGACAGCTCCATAGTGTACTTATCTTCAGGCCAAAGCATGCTTAAGATTTTCCAGAAAATTATGGTTCTAATATTTCTTAAACTCCTTCACAAAATCAGGCCCAACCAACAATAACCCAGTAGTCAAGATACTGTGTGCTGCTGCTACCAAGTCGCTTCAGTCGTGTCCGACTCTGTACGACCCCATAGACGGCAGCCCACCAGGCCCCCCCGTCCCTGGGGTTCTCCAGGCAAGAACACTGGAGGTTGCCATTTCCGTCTCCAATGCATGAAAGGAAAAGTGAAAGGGAAGCCACTCAGTCATATCTGACTCTTAGCAATCCCATGGAGTGCAAGCGTACCTGGCTCTTCCATCCATGGGATTTGCCAGGCAAGAGTACTGGAGTGGGTTGCCATTTCCCTCTCCAATGCATGAAAGTGAAAAGTGAAAGTGAAGTACTGTGTACCATATATTAAAAGAGTTACTGCTCAGTCAGGACATTCACGAGTTTACTTACATGAAGGAAAAAGGACTTGGCGGTAGTTTGTACTTGGTTAGGGTGGAAGTGTGAAGCAGTGCGGAGATAGACCTGTGGACTCTTCATGAAACATTCCCTGAGCCAAGGGAGGCTCTGGAAGCAGTTCAGTGTTTTGGTTTAAAATGTGTCAAAAGAGGCACATTCTACTTTTTTTTTTTTTCCAGAGCAACACAGTATGAAGCAGACACAGTGAAGATGAAAGTTAATGAAGTATCATTTTGTTCTCTAGTGGCTTTGTAGCTTTGTAAGCAACAAGATAAGCTACACTTATGCTGAAATAATATTTTCATGAAGGGCAGACAGCAGAAGCAAAGTGAAGGTGACCACTCAGAGAGCCTTGGTAGATACCAAACTTCGGAGAAATGTTGGACTAACCTGAAAATTATTTGTGAGTATATACTTCAGATGACATAGGAGGTTGGCAACTAGTGAGACTGTTGAGTGTTATTCACAGATAAAAGGAATCGTAATCCAGTGATATTTAAAAGTATTGCTACTGCTGTTAAGATTATTTCATACTAGTAAGGGGTGAATAGTAATTGTAGCCCATTTCTTAGCTCTGTGATCTTAGGAAACTAAACAATCAAATGAACAAAGAAAGATGATTAATAAATCTCAAGGCAAAGAATGGCACATTGTATTTACAGTATGTATTTCAAGAGTTGTTTCCATCCTACTTTGTTTTTGTTGTAGCTACTTCCAACTTTAGTTGTAATGATGATAGTCAATTACTTACGTTAAGTTTAGAGATTAGTTTGGTCACTTGAAGTCTGAAAAATTCAGTCCATAAAAGAATACTCAGAGGTCTTTTTTATACTGTGGGAAGCTAGCATTACATTTGGAAACCTTGAGAAAATAATTCCTCAGATTTCTTAAAGTCAATAGATTTCAGAAGTATTTATTTATGAGAAAGACATGGAATGTCTTTGATGGGTTGGCATAAATGACTTTTCTACCATTGTCACTGTTCTGATGTTTTTGGATGATTTTAAGTAGAATATTTATGTTATATTTTAAAATTGATTTTTATTGGCTTATAGTTGATTTATAATGTTGTAGTAATTTCTTCTGAACAGCAAAGTGAATCAGTTATGCATGTAAATATATTCACTCTTTTTTAGATTCTATTCCCATATAGGCCATTATAATGCATTGACTAGAGTTCTGTGTGCAATACAGTAGGTTCTTATTAAATGTTATCTATTTTATATATAGTGTGTATATATGTCAATCCTAGTCTCTCAATTTATGCCTCCCTTGCTTTCCCCCTTGGATACCATGTTTGCACTTACTCCTTATTGCAAAATTCAGACTTAAAGAAAGTAGGGAAAACCATTAGACCATTCAGGTATGACCTAAATTAAATCCTTAATGATTATATATGGAAGTGACAAATACATTCAAGGGATTAGACCTGATACACAAAGTGCCTGAAGAACTATGGATGGAGGTTTGTGACATTGTACAGTAGGCAGGGATCAAGAGATCCTCTAGAAAAAGAAATGCAAAAAGGCAAAATGGTTGTCTGAGGAGGCCTTACAAAGAGCTGTGAAAAGAAGAGAAGCCAAAAGAAGAGGAGAAAAGGAAAGATATACCCATTTGAATGCAGAGTCCCAAAGAATAGCAAAGAGAGATAAGAAAGCCTNAAAAGAAATGCAAAAAGGCAAAATGGTTGTCTGAGGAGGCCTTACAAAGAGCTGTGAAAAGAAGAGAAGCCAAAAGAAGAGGAGAAAAGGAAAGATATACCCATTTGAATGCAGAGTCCCAAAGAATAGCAAAGAGAGATAAGAAAGCCTTCCTAAGTGATCAATGCAAAGAAATAGAGGAATATAATAGAATGGGAAAGACTAGAGATCTCTTCAAGAAAATTAGAGATACCATGGAAACATTTCATGAAAAGATGGGCATAATAAAGGACTGAAATGGTATGGACCTAACAGAGCAGAAAATAATAAGAAGAGGTGGCAAGAATAAACAGAAGAATTATACTAAAAAGATCTTCATAATGCAGATAACCATGATGGTGTGATCACTCACCTAAAGCCAGACATTATGGAGTGCAAAGTCAAGTGGACCTTAGGAAGCATCACTACGAACAAAGCTAGTGGAGGCGATGGAATCCCAGTTGATCTATTTTAAATTCTAAAAGACGATGCTGTAAAAGTGTTGCACTCAACATGTCAGCAAATTTGGAAAACTCAGCAGTGGCCACAGGACTGGAAAAGGTCAGTTTTCATTCCAATCCCAAAGAAAGGCAATGCCAAAGAATGCTCAAACTATCACACAATTGCACTCATCTCACATGCTAGTAAAGTACTGCTCAAAATTTTCCAAGCCAGGCTTCAACAGTGTGTGAGCCAAGAACTTCCACATGTTCAAGCTTGATTTAGAAAAGGCAAGGGGAACCAGAGATCAAATTGCCAACATCCGCTGGATCATGAAAAAAGCAAGAGAGTTCCAGAAAAACATGTATTTCTGCTTTATTAACTCTGCCAAATCCTTTGATTGTGTGGATCACAACAAACTGTGGAAGATTCTCAAACAGATGTGAATACCAGACCACCTGACCTACCTCTTGAGAAATTTGTATGCAGATTAAGAAGCAACAGTTAGAACCAGACATGGAACAACAGACTGGTTCCAAATAGGAAAAGGAGTATTTCGAGGCTGTATATTGTCACTGTGCTTATTTAACTTATATGCAATGTACACCATGTGAAATGCCAGGCTGGATGAAGCACAATCTGAAGTCAAGATTTCTGGGAGAAACATCAATAACCTCAGATATGTAGATGACACCACCCTTATGGCATAAAGCTAAGAACGAAAGAGCCTCTTGATGAAAGTGAAAGAAGAGACTGAAAATGTTGGCGTAAAACTCAACATTCAGAAAACTAAGATCATGGCCTCCAGTCCCATCACTTCATGCAAAATAGATGGGGAAACAATGGGAAAAAGTGACAGATTTTATTTCCTTGGCTCCAAAATCACTGCAGTTGGTGACTCCAGCCATGAAATTAAAAGACACTTACTCCTTGGAAGGAAAGCTATGACCAACCTAGACAGCGTATTAAAAAGAGACATCACTTTGCCGACAAAGGTCCATCTAGTCAAAGCTATGGTTTTTCCAGTAGTCATGTATGGATGTGAGAGTTGTACTATAAAGAAAGCTGACCTCTGAAGAATTGATGCTTTTGAATTATGGTGTTGGAGAAAACTCTTGGGAGCCCCTTGGACTGAAAGAAGATCCAAACAGTCCATCCTTAAGGAAATCAGTCCTCAATATTCACTGGAAGGACTGATGCTGAAGCTGAAGCTCCCATACTCTGGCCACTCATTAGAAAAGACCCTGATGCTAAGAAAGTTTGAAGGCAGGAGAAGAAGTGGACGACAGAGGGTGAGATGGCTGGATGGCATCACTGACTCAATGGACATGAGTTTGAGCAAGCTCCAGAAATTGGTGTTGGACAGGGAAGCCTGTCATGCTGCAGCAGTCCATGGGGTTGCAAAGAGTCAGACAAGACTCAGCGACTGAACTGAACTGAACTGAGCCATGTTTGTTTTCTACATCTGTAACTCATTTCTGTTTTGTAAATATGTTCATTTGTACCATTTTTTAAAACTCCACATGCAAGCAATATCATATATTTGTCTTTGTCTGACTTACTTGACTCCATATGACAGTCTCTATGGCCACCCATGTCACTGCAGATGGCCTATTTCATGCCTTTTAATTCTATTGTGGGGCTCCCCATGTGCTCAGAGGTATGCTTGATAATGCAGGAGACCTTGGGTTGGGAAGATCCCCTGGAGAGGAAAACGGCAACCCAATCCAGTATTCTTTCTGGAGAATCCCATGGACAGAGGAGGCTGGTGGGCTACAGACCATGGGGTTGGATAAGAGTTGAAGATGATTTAGTGACTACAACAACAGCAAATATTCCATTGTATATATGTACTGCATCTTCTTGGGAGAAAAAATTTCATAGTATAAATTTCAAGTATATGAAAGGCTAAGCAATAGCCTCCAATATATGTTTTGTTTTTCTTATAATGTTAATTTCAGGCATTGAACCAAGAACTTGTCTGGAACAACAGACATTGAAGTAAGTTGGATCCTGTTTTCTATGTAACTGCTAAAAGGCACATATATCTTTAATGATATTATTAGAGTGTTAAACTAGAGGTCAGGATTGGACTGATCTACAGGCTCTGCAGTTTTTCTTCTCTCACAGTAAGTACCTCCTTGAACTTAGTTCTAGAACTGGTTTAAGTATAAGGGGAGTAAAAGTAACGATCACTCATTCAGTAGATTGAAACTCAGCATCATCTCCATGACCACCAATCTCTCTCTCACCTTTTCATTTCTGAATGCTGGGATTCTGATGGCCACTGTTAGTAGGATGCATGGATTAATTTAAATAACTCACTGTTTTTGTATGGGTGCAATATATTTTTTCAAATTCAGTATCTCAGTAACACCTCTGACATGGATATCCATGTAAGAAAATTTGGAATTGTTCTTAACTCTACCCTCTACTTCATATCTTTAATTTAGTTGTTCCTGAAGTTTATATCCTTTTTACTTCAAAAGTTGGTCTCAGCTATTCATCCAAACTCTTTTTCTTGTAGTCAAAGAGTTGCACCATCTTTTGTCTGACCCTTTCATATTGCCTCTTTCGAGATCCATTGCTGTTGGGCTTCCACTTACAATTTATCTTTCAAACCATTCCCAGAAAAGTTGGAGTTAATATGTGAAGTGGCAAAGATTCTTGACCCAGCTGTCAGACCACTTGAGATAAAATTCTAGTTCTACCTTGGCAGCCTAACCTTGGATAAGTTACTTATCCACTCTGTGCCTGTTTCTTATTCTATCAATTGGGGGAGGAGAAAGGAGGGAGGGGAAGGGAGAATAAAAATAAGAACAAAAATAAGAAAAAGGTGAAAATGGAGATGAATGTTGAGAGTTCATGTTAGATGCTCTTTCTTGTTTTAAGAGGAAATTAACTATTGAGGTAAAGGGACAGGAAAACTTCAAGCTTGAGTGGAATGGAAAAGAGGCTTGGAAAACCAGGTAAGACTAGTTGTGGATAGATAACCAGTGATAAGTCAAAGTATTAGCATTCTTCAATTAATAACAATTAAACCTATAATGTTTCATATCCTATATTGAGCAGGATTGAGACCATTATATATGACAAATAACACAAATTGACAACCTTATATCAGTCTTTTTATTCTAATCTTTTGATTAAGTTACCTCAAAATATGTATAAATACTATCAACCTAAAACATAAAAATACTCATAAACAAAATACTACATTGAAAAGTTGTGAAAGTGTTGCTTTTTACCATTTAGCTATTATCAATGTGAGAATCTTGCTTTGCTATTTAGTCGTCCAGTAAAGAGAAAAGTACCTCTGGCAATATCACTTTCTTTATTATCTCTGCTGATGTTATCCAGGAAGCAGAATATTGAGTCATTGTCCTAAGTAGAAAAAAATGTCTGCTGAGGTCTGCCCAGAGGTTTACAATATATTCTAAAGTAAAGTCTAATTTTGTAACTAGGGACTTCTGACCCAATTTCACAATCCTAAGAAATTTTAGGCCCATGGCAAAAGTCTTAATCTAGTGAGTTGGGTTTTAAATTCAATCACAATCTTATATTTTTCTTCTTTCATATGACATTTCTTTACCTTTTTATCAATTTTCTCTAAAAACTAAGCAATATCATATGTCAAAGTTACTATATATTTTTGGACCTTGTGAGAAGTTAATTATGCAGTTTTAAACAGTGTCCATAACAGGTAAGAGGGTGAATTTAGCATTAGATAGACCTGAAATGGAATTTTTTTCCTGTTACTAGCTGTGACTTCAGAGAAGCTATTTAAATTCATTGTACTTTAATTTCCTCTCCAAAATGGAGTAATGTAAGAAGAAAATAAACATGTAGAAAGTTCATAACAGCATATGGCGACGATAATAACTTGTTAAATGTTAACAATTTATATTGAATGTTTGCCTTTCTGCTTGTTTGTCTGTCATACAATCTTCCTGTGCATAGTGAATTACCCATAGAAAAACCCTTGGGCAGACAGACAGTCTACTGTCTTATATGGCAAGTATTTATGATGCTTGCGTATCTAGCCTTCTTTGTACTTAGGCATGGAAACCAAATGCATGTAGCCAGTATTTTAAATTATGAGATAATGATGCAAAGAAATACACACAGAAATGAATCATTCTGTAGAAGACCAAGACAACTGTAGCAGCAACACCCCTTGTCCAGGGCAGTGGCAGGGGTCCTGACAATGACTTCAGGAATTGTCAGTGGTGTGTTTTCCGTGGCTTTGAATGTTCAGCAGTGACAATAGCTCCATGAGAAGTGGACAGTTTCTAGGGTACGATTTGGCTGCTTCTCTGGATTTGTGGCCTCTGAAGCTAGCTCTCCAGCCCCCTCGGCGTTTCTTTCAAAACATTCTTTTATCTTGAATCAGCCAGTATCAATGTTTGCTGCTCTCAGTGAAGATCCCTGACTAATACAAAATTAGGACCAGAAATGTTTGCAGTCAACAAGCTTAAGGGAAAATAGGGGATGGGGTGGGAAAAGAGCTCCTGAACACATACATGTTGACAAGTTTGAGATTTGTTAACTGGCCTAAAGGCAGAAAAATTTTAGCAAATATTAAAAGGGTAGAACTCTGATAGCCAATGGCATATGATGCCTGAGCCACTAATTAAATTATCCCCTGGGGTCATCTGCTATAACTCAAAGCAAAGCTGTGAGGGACCAGTGGCTGTTATAGTCAAGTATGAAGGGCAATTCAGTGAGTAGGAGAGATTTTTTTCCTAATGCATGGACATCTCAAAAAAAAAAAAAGAGAGAGAGAATGGTTTGCTCAGTTTGAAAATTATTGACTTAAGGCACAGACTGTAAATAAGAGAATTTTTAGGTCTGTGTTAAAAGAAAAAAGAAACTATCATCTTTTGTTATTGTTCATTGTTCAGTCACTAAGTCCTGTGTGACTCTTTGTGACCTAAAGAACTGCACCACACCATGCTTCCCTGTCCTTCACTATCTCCCAAAGTTCGCTCACATTCATGCCCTTGAGTTGGTGATGCCAGCCAACCATCTCAAGCTCTGTTGTCTCCTTCTCCTCCTGCCCTAAATCTTTCCCAGCATCAGGGTCTTTTCCAGTGAGTCAACTCTTCACATCAGGTGGCCAAACTATTGCAACTTCAGCATCAGTCTTCTAATGAATGTTCAGGGTTGATTTCCTTTAGGACTGACTAGTTTGGTCTCCTTGCTGTCCAAAGGACTCTCAAGAGTCTTCTACAGCACCACAGTTCCTAAGCATCAGTTCTTTGGCACTCAGCTTTCTCTGTGGTCCAATGCTCACATCTTTGCAGAGGCAAACAGGGCTGGTTACCATAAAAGGCAGTGGAACTAAAAAATCTGATTGGTCATAAAGATAGGTGTTGTGGTGGTGCTTTTGTTGTTTTGAGGTGGCCAATTGATCATGGAATTTCTAGCACTGAAAAAGATGAACAGTTTTTTAAAGCCCGACTTGATTTACATATACCAACAACTCTGGGTCTGAAGAACAGAGGCCTGATTTGAACTCATAAGACCTGAGTCTATTTATAGGTTCTTAGTTCCTGGATTAAGGGAGGTGAGATCTGCAGAAGGAGAACCTCTTAGTAATAGCACAATACACAGGATACCATTAACCAGGATAACTGTGCCCTGTGGAAAGAGAAATTCCCACAGGAATGAGGAATGGATGATAGCCTGAATGAACACTGGTTTTAGGGGACTAAGTATGCTGATGAGCCACTGGGAAGAGTTAAGACTTAAGAAAGTTAATTGATGAATAAGGGTTCTGACCCATGCATATCTTCCATTAGGCTGAGATAAATCCGTCTGTATTCGTTAGGATTATGTATGCCTGCAGATAATAGAAAATCCAACTAGTGTGGTTTAAATAATCAAGCATTCATGTTGCAGTTATCCTAGGAGGTGTGGAGGTGACAGATGTCAGTGAGTGGGGCAATTCCATGATATCAGAGGCTATAGCTCTGTTTCCTTTTGACATTCCCTCATGTCAAAGGACAACCGCTGAAATTCCTGCCTCTGCATTTATGTTCAAGGCAAGGTCAAAGTAAGGGGAAAAAAAAGGCTAATCTTATGCCTATTGCCCTTTTAGGAAATAAACAATTTTCTAAGAAATAACATAAATCTAACACACTCTTGTTAAGAGATCATTTCTAGGATTGTGTTGTATGAGTCCACCCTGACAATAAAAAAGTATAGGAAAAAAAAGGGAAGGTTTGTTGTGCTGCATTCATTTGGGCTGAGCACCTTGCTCCCCTGAGTTAGAGTTAGAGTGAGGCTGTTAAGAAGGATGATGTGGGGAATGGATGTTACCAACCAATAAACTCTGCCTCATCACCCTATGTTTATTTTACCACATCCTGAGTGTATGATTGGAATACACATATTTCATAACTATTAACACCGTCTATTTACCCACCTGAACCATGAAATATAAGTTACTATGGTAGGGAGGAGAGTCAAATGAAATGCCCTGGAGCTTTCCTTTCCGAGCAAGATATTAACTTGAAACCAATATCTTCTCCCTGGTGGGTATCAGTACCATTATCAAAGACTTGAAAGAACCACAGAAAGCCCAGCAAGTACCATGCTTCGTTTTTAATGTTGGGAGGTCTAAGATAACAATGATTCGTCCTGTCCTTTCAAAAGGATCTACCTGCATGTCCCCCAAATTTCGCTAATATAGTAGAACCCTGAATTTTTATAGTTCCTTCTCCATTTTGGGAGCTCATTTGTGTTACCAAGACTTCTGATGTAGCTGCCTCCTATTGTTTCTGTGGCCCTTTTAGGATGATGTCATTGATATATTGGAAAATAACATGCCGTTCTGCGGTTAGTCCAGATGCTCCAGGTCCCCTCTAGCTATATTGTGATAGAATGTGTGTGAGAGAATGAACCTGGACTGGGGACAAGATTGCAAATGTTTATGCCAAGAATAAGATCTGTGTCCTTAAATTTTCTTTAGATTTGAAAGCTTGACCTATCACAGTCACTATGTGTGAGTGTGTGTCTGCTGTACTTAGTTGCTTAGTCATGTTCTACTCTTTGTAACTGCATGGAGTCTAGCCCACCAGGCTCCTCTGCCCTTGGGGATTCTCTAAGCAAGAATCCTGGAGTGAGTTGCCTTGCCCTCCTCCAGGGGATCTTCCCAGTCCAGGGATCGAACCCAGGTCTCCCACATTGCAGGCCGATTCTTTACCGTCTGAGCCACCAGGGAAGCCCGTGTGGTGTGTGTGTGTGTGAGGTACACAAAGACAACCCCAATATATAAGCTGGTTATTTGGACCTTGGATTATCCCTAAATAAAAGCATATTTTTTTCTTAATCAGGTTGGTTACTAGGTCAGCCCACAAAAGCTAATTTAGTCCTATTAGACTGTAGAGTATATATAGTATGATAGTATGATGTAGATTTTGGATCCCATGAAAAGATAGCCATGAAATGTAGTAGAAGAAAGAAGAGATTTCCCCTTTCTTTAGGTCTAAAAACAAAACCAAGACAAAGCCAAATTTCCCATCTTGATTATTGATCCTTTTGTACTTCTACTTCCTTGCCTGAACTTAGGTTGTTAACTTAGTTATTAAAGTGTGGCTCTGACCCAACCTTAATACATGATCTAAAGGGATCCATGTCTCAAAACTGTCAATTTTTAAAAATTAGTTTATATTAATATTTATTCCGCTGTATTGGCATGCAAAAGTGGGAAAGCATTCAATCAGGTTGATGAACACCGCGCTGGTAGACTGCTCCATCTGTATGTCTGTTCCCAAGGTTGGTCCTGCAAAGCTGTTCTGCTTTCTATAGGTCCTTCTTTTCTCCATTTCTAAATACATAGATCCCTTAATTTATTTTTTTAATTCTTCTGGAGATTCCTTTTGTGGCACAAGATTGGCTTCTGAGTCTGCAGACAGTGAGTAAAGGTAAGTGGTTACATTTTGAGATTATTTGTAAATTGAGTTCTAGTAAAACCAAGACCTATAAAATAAACATTATCTTCTCATTAGGCACATATCATCATTAGAGAGTTGTTAGTTTTATTCAGAAATGGATGATGCCCTAGATGTCCAAAAGAGGGCAAAAGAGGGACAAATAAGAGAGCTGTTGAAGGGGCAGGGCTCCAAATCTTTTCCCTCTTCCCTTCAGTGGTAACTCCTTCTGTTCAACTCCCGATCGTATTCAGGTACTTTGATCTGGTTTTACACATTAGTTAACTTTACTGGTTCTCAGTGTTTGATTTTCATTTCATACTTTATTTAAAGAAAGGATTCCATTGCACAAAGATTTTTGGGAAGCACTAGATAAGATGATGTTTCATGTCCATTCCAAATCTGAAATTCAGGTGTTTGATACTTAAAATCTCATCACTTATAATATCCTACAATATTTGAAATATATGAAGTATTTTGTTTGTATTTTCTGATGGATTTGAGAGAAATTAAATAAAATGTTTTTTTAAGTTTGATTATAAAAACAAAATTTAAATGTTAATAATAGTACATTAAATTTTAGAGCAAAAAAGTTTTTTATTTCTTGCAAGGTTTGATATTTTAAAACAGCCTTGAAATTCTATTCTATCATTTCCTAGCACTGTGAACTGGATAACTGTCTTGAACTTCTTATTCTTCAATTTCCTTATCTATAAAATCTCCTTAGTAGTTAAGACAAAATAGTAAGACATTTTAAAACTTTAGGAGGCTTACTGGAATATAGTATGACCACAATATAAATTAGTAGTCATTATTGCTTATGTTGAAAATCAAATCTGTGTTACTTGTTTGATCACGGAAAATTTGAGTAACTAATTTATTAAACTATTAAAAAAGAAAAAAGGAGTGAAAGAAAGGAAAATTAGGATGTCTAGAATAGTTTGAAGTAGAAACGCAAAAAAGGAGAACAGATGGGCAATATCCAGAAAGAAAATTTTGCTCTGTACTGCCCATCTGCTGCTCTTTGCCTGCATGCTTTGCAAGTAATATAAATTTTCAAACAGCCAAGCAATATAATCCTCAATCTAGTTTAATTTGTGTTTGCACCTCATTGGTTGCTGGCAAAGGAATGGTTAGATTCAGATTTGATGATAAAGCCACATAGTCCTCATGTTTATCCCATGAGAGGCAAAGCTGTAAAAAGATTAAAATTAGTAGGAAGCAATTATTCTCCTTATTAATCAATTCTAGACACATTTGGCAGCTTTTCTCTGGCGGCAGAGATACCATTCAAATAAAGGTGGTAGAAACCGTTTAAACAGTGTTATTTTAATTGAAAGTTTCAAGCTCTCTTTAGTAGCATAACCTTCTTTGCCCAAGAAAGTGTTAAGATTAGAGTTTCTCATTTGAAAATTACATAATTTTCTAAAAGCACCATTATCATTCATTCTCTTATTAATTTAAACTATGCTTATTCACAGTAAGAATAAATAGATGTTTGTTTGATTCAGAAATTAGAGAATAATGCAATTTCCTTCTAATGGGAAAAAGTTGGTATTATTTTGTCTTCTTTTCACTCCAGGTCAGTTTTCAGATGACAATTTTTTTAAAGGTAGTACTAAAATAAATTTCTGTATTTAGTAGGAAGTTACAAGTTTTTATAGAAATAAAGATGGTAAGGGATTAAGTCTATAGTCTAGACGAAATGACCATTTTAATCTAGACCAAATGATCATTTTCTCATATAATCAGTCAAGCACTTAAAGATGAATTTTAAAAAGTGATTTTTATTTACTTTTAATACAGAAGAGGAAAGTATACTGAAAACCTTTTCCTCCCTTCTCTTGGATGATTCTTGGTGCCTCTAGGAATGCTGCTGCTGCTGCTAAGTCGCTTCAGTCGTGTCCAACTCTGTGCGACCCCTTAGACGGCAGCCCACTAGGCTCCACCGCCCCTGGGATTCTCCGGGCAAGAACACTGGAGTGGGTTGCCATTAGGTATAGTCTAATGCAGTCAACAACAATTCNTGCTGCTGCTGCTGCTAAGTCGCTTCAGTCGTGTCCAACTCTGTGCGACCCCTTAGACGGCAGCCCACTAGGCTCCACCGCCCCTGGGATTCTCCGGGCAAGAACACTGGAGTGGGTTGCCATTAGGTATAGTCTAATGCAGTCAACAACAATTCCAAACTTTCAGGGTCTTACAACAGTAAATATTTATGTCTTATTACACTGCATGTCACTCTAAAACCCAGGCTGATGTTCCTGGCTTACTTGGAGCATTGCTAGTCCTCATGACAGAGTGGAGGAGAAGCATAATGGAGCACAGAATGACAAATATCACATTTTCCCACTTCACAGGCCAAAACAAGTCACACGGCAAGCCTGAGTTCAACACGGTGGGGAGGTGTAATCTCCTCACTGATAGGATCGATATCTTTTTCAGTACTTGTCACAAATACAGCAAAAAGAGGTCTTGACAAATTTCTTGTAGGCCTGTGTTAAAAATGTGTAAGAAGAGAAGAATTTTAATTATGAGTTGGTCATTTCTCTAGAGTGGAAGGGGTGAAAGTGAAAGTGAAGTCGCTCAGTCGTGTCCGATTCTTTGCCACCTCATGGAGGGTAGCCTACCAGGCTCTGCGGTCCATGGGATTTTCCAGGCAAGAATACTGGAGTGGGGTGTCAAATGAGAAGTGAGAAAGTTAAAATTGATCTTTTATCGTGAATATCTCTTCTAGCCTTTCCCAAATTACTCTGTTTGAGTGTTTTGAGACTATGTGTCCTGACAAGGACAGAGTGTTAGAATTTTCTAAGGGCATTTTGCTCAGTGATTTAAAATTAAGAGAGTCTGTCAAATCATTTTCTTTCTGAATACCTCTTTTGATGTGTCTTTTAGTGGAAAATGTCTGTAGTACTACACTAGTTATAATGAATCTACGAGTACTTTGTTATTCTTCATATGTTCCTTTTTATAATTTTTGCCTTCATGTAGATCATGGAAATATTTTGTTCTCAGTTAAACTATGATACAATGCGGGGCAAATAGGTTGGTAAGACATTGATCCTAAAGAACATTATTAGACATTAACATATAAATTTAAAGCCTATTTTTTCTCCTCAGAGGAGTGCTGATTCAAGGATCATTCTGTATTAAAACTCTGTAAGTCAAGGTTAATGATGCATTTTATATTTCATATAAGATTTTCAAGTTTATCTGCTGGAAAAGTTACATTAAAAAATCTGAAAGGAACAAATTTCCTCTAAAATAGTAGAAACTTTAATAGTATGCTTTATAATTTATTTCGTAACTGTGAGTTAATTATACTTTGAAATATTCCATCTCTTCTCTTAAGGAGAGAGATGGTAATTACGCATTTAAATCTCCGCTTTGTCTCCTAGTCTCTATGAGAAGGCGTGGGCCTTCCTTTTACTTACCTTCTTCTGCAGTGAGAGATGTGGTTTGACATTCCTGTCCTCTGTCTCCTCATTCTCTCTTCTCCATGGGAGGTGGAGTGAACTATCTGGTTGATAAATTGGTGAGTGGGATTCAAGCAAGTGAAGCTTAGGCTTTCTGCTCTTGGTGTTTACCTGCTCAGGTTCTCAGCCCCATAACAAAGTTTTATTTGGGTGGGCTTCATGGGGGTGCTTGTAGTTCCCCAGAGTTGACTGTCAGTAGGTGCATAAGTTATCTAACTGCCCTGAGACGGGGCTTGAGAATTTGCAGCTACACAATTAAGCTACATTCTCCAACAGTACTGTCGTGTTATGTTATACTGATTTCCCACTACTCCTCTGCCTGACTTCCTTTATAACTTTGAATTGATTCTGAGTTTAGGCAAGGAAAAGCTTGCTGTTCTTCAAACCCTAACCATCTATGCCTCTTTTAACCACTCCCACACCTTGCTCACTTCTGTGAATTAGTGGCTCTACAATATCATGTTATTCTATCCAACTTTTCTGTTCCTCTTTGCCAGATTGAACTGGAAGATCTGAGGATGGAATTGGCACCTATATTTTCAGAAAAACACATGTTTTTTTATGTGCTCCTAACTTAAGGAGATATTGACTTATATCAGCTGTATCTGTTGTATATATTTTAAAGTTTGTGCTTGTATTCTGATTTTATCTATGATTTTGAGATAAACATGAAATTTACTAAGAAAGGTTATTTGTCCTTTTTCATCTTTTGTTCATTTCTGTCTTTTTCTCTCCTAAGAGCTAAAAATTTTCTTGTAGGCTTCTAGTATTTGAATTTAAAGTAGGTTATTTAAGATCACTGCAAAATTATCCATGAATATATGCATATTGTTTTTAACAAGCTTTAAATCATATAGAAACATATTTACTAAAACTTGAAAATTCCCCACTAATAAAATTTGCATCCTTACATATAACCATTGAGAATAATCTGGTACTTGTAGATACAGTTTT
>SJYX01014670.1:0-18004 GCA_006410675.1 Oreotragus oreotragus
ACTCCAGTACTTTGGCCACCTCATGCGAAGAGTTGACTCATTGGAAAAGACTCTGATGCTGGGAGGGATTGGGGGCAGGAGGAGAAGGGGACAGCCGAGGATGAGATGGCTGGATAGCATCACGGACTCGATGGACATGAGTCTGAGTGAACTCCGAGAGATGGTGATGAACAAGGAGGCCTGGCGTGTTGCGATTCATGGGGTCGCAAAGAGTTGGACATGACTGAGTGACTGAACTGAACTGAACTTAGAGCATCTGCATGAATGATGCAAGCTGTGTAGAAATATTAATTTTAAATGTGAGATATTCTGTGCATGTATATGAAAAGAAAAGTATAGGCATATCAGCGAGTTAAAACAGATATGTTAGAAGTTATTTGTCACCTTAGTTGTTTTAAGTTATACTTTCCTGGGTTGTGGACTGTTATTGAGGTCAATTTTGTACTGCCTGTAAGGTCAGAGGGGAAATTTCTCTTATTTTTTCACTTGAATAGAAAGGACACATATCCCCTCAAAGTCCTCCAAGCTCAAATAATTAAGAATACCTTCTTGTCTCCTGGAGTTTATAAGAAGCATTAAACGGAGGAAAGAAAAAAAAATGTATTAAATATTTACTTCCCCAGATAGAAAAAAGTAAATTCATTAGATCTTCTTCCTCTGTGTCTAATGTCTACTTTCTATTCTAGCAGAGGAACCTGCAGTTTCTGAAATTTTCTAGGTGGATTCAATTTTAATAGTGGCTAATTTAGAAGTTCTCCAGAATATCCCAGGCTAGCAAAAAGGAAGGACTTTGCCTTCTGAGGAAGACTAAGTCTGGATCAGCTCTGCAAAAGGATCATTTACTCTAAAGATGCCTTTGTTGTTGCTGGAAAGTGAAGATAATTGCCTTGACTTTCATTTTGTAACTCCTTCTTTACATCTTAGATTAATAAGCCTCTAAATTTCTGTTCACTCAGTAATTACAATAACTATTAATAATGGGGTAGAATAAAAATTTCCCAATTTAAATGATCTTAGAAAAAAAAAGTACTGAACATTTACTACATAGTAGGTGGTTCAGTTGATAAATAAACCACTTGCAATGCAGGACACCTGGGTTCGATCCATGGGTTGGAAAGATCCCCTGAAGAAGGAAATAACAACCTACTCCAGTATTATTGCCTGAGAAATTTCATGGACAGAGAAGGCTAGTAGGCTACAGTTCATGGGTTGCCAGAATCAGAAATGATTTAGTGACTAAACCACTACCACCATGCTTATTCTAGATAGTTTAATGTGCTGTTTCATTGAATTCTTATCAATAGGAGGCTTCCCTGCTGGCTCAGTGATAAAGAATCCACCTGCCAATGCAAGAGACATGGATTCAGTCCCTGATCTGAGAAGATCCTGAACGCCATGGGGAAAGTAAGCAGGTGTGCCACAACTATTGAGCCTGCTCTCTAGAGCCCAGTAGCTGCAACTATTGACCCACATTTCGTAATTACTGAAGCCTGTGGGCCCATGCTCTGCAACAAGAGAAACCACAATGAGAAGCCTGTGCACTGCTACTAGAGAGTAGTCTCTGCTCGCCACAACTGGAGAAAAACCTGTGCAGAAACAAAGACCTAGCACAGACAAAAATAAACAAATAAGATATCAATGGAGCTCATGCCTGTTACCTATTAATCCTTAATGATACCACACTTAAAAATTAATTCCACTTGCACAGTGTGATGAGGGTACAAACAACAATGACCATTTTAGCAAAGTGAACTCACCAGAAGCACTATATATTTTTCAATTTTCCAGACTTTGGGTAAATATCACAGTGATCTTCATTTCAGAAAATTACACTTATTGAGGTTTTCCCAAGGTATTCTGTAGAAGTCATCCTACTCAGTCTATTTGATATGACAGTTGTTTCAGTGCAGGTACATGGATAGTATTTTTAGAAGAGTTTTGTTGTTTTGTTTTGCTTACCAACATGTTAAATTGGTTTATTGTTATAACTCACTCAACTATAAAGAACTTTGAATTCTAGCATTTGTAACTTCCTCCTGAGCAGATGATTTAACATATTTTATTTCTGTGGTCATATCAGAACTTCTTGGCTGTCACATAAGATAGATTGTATCCACTGAGTGTAGAAGTTAGCCATGGTGCAAAAAATCATGTTGAAATAGTACTTAACCTTCTAATCTAAACCCCTAAACTTCCACAAGGGTCTTGTAGGCAGGTAACACAAAAACTGAATTAGATGAATTTTAGGTTGAAGTCAGAAGACTCTTGATTTTGTACTTATTCAAAACAATCAAGGCAGAAAATTCAAAAAATCTGTGTATGATCTGCTTTTTTCCTTACTTCTCTGGTGCTTATCTAATTTAAGGAGCCAGAAAAAAAGCATATACAGAATAATTCTTCAACAAGTGGTGCTGGGAAAACTGGTCAACCACTTGTAAAAGAATGAAAGTAGAACACTTTCTAACACCATACACAAAAATAAACTCAAAATGGATTAAAGTTCTAAATGTAAGACCAGAAACTATAAAACTTCTGGAAGAAAACATAGGCAAAACACTCTCTGATGTAAATCATAGGAGGATCCTCTATGACCCACCTCCGAGAATAATGGAAATAAAAGTTTACCAACATGTAAGAATAATGGAAATAAAAGCAAAAATAAACAAATGGGACCTAGTTAGACTTAAAAGCTTTTGCACAACAATGAAAACTATAAGCAAGATGAAAAGACAGCCTTCAAAAGGGGAGAAAATAATAGCAAATGAGGAAACTGACAAGCAATTAATCTCAAAAATATCCAAGCAACTCCTGCAGCTCAATTCCAGAAAAATAAGTGACCCAATCAAAAAAATGGGCCAAATAACTAAACAGACATTTCTCCAAAGAAGACATACAGATGGCTAATAAACAAATGAAAAGATTTTCACCATCACTCATTATCATAGAAATGCAAATCAAAACCACAATGAGGTACCATTTCATGCTGGTTATAATAGCTGCTCTCAAAAAGTCTACAAACAGGGAGGCGGCCCTAAGATGGTGGAGGAATAGGACAGGGAGACCACTTTCTTCCTCACAAATTCATCAAAAGAACATTTCAACGCTGAGTAAATTCCACAAAACAATTTATGAATGCTGGCAGAGGGCATCAAGCATCCAGAAAAGCAGATCATTGTCTTCAAAAACAGGTAGGAAAAAATATAAAAGATGAAAAAAGAGACAAAGGAGGTAGGGAGAGAGCTCCATCCCAGGAAGGGAGTCCCGTCCTGGGAAGGGAGTCTTAAAAAGAGAGAAGTTTCCAAACACCAGGAAACACTCTCACTGCCAAGTCTGTGGAGAGACTTGGAAATAGAGGACAACATAACAGGGAAGAAAAATAAAAATAATTAAAACCAACAGACTATGACCCCAATGGTAACTTCCCCAGTGGAGAAGCAGCATAGACGCCTGCATCCACCACTAACAAGTGCGGGCTGGGCAGGGAGGCACAGGCTGTAGTGCTTTTTAAGAATTGGGCCAGAATGCCCTGAGTGTAACCAGAGCAAACTAACACGGGCTAGCATACCAGACTGTGGGATAGCTACCATGCGAAAAGCTCTAACATAAGACACTGCCAGGACCGCACAAAGAACAAAGGACAGAACAGAAATAGCCAGCTGCAGACCATCCCCCTCCGGTGATAGCCAGAGCTGTAAGAGCTGGAAGGGGGCAATCACAGCCCCAGAGAGGCATTACCTACCAAACTGCAAGCAGGCTTCTTTGCTAAGACTTCTTGGGGTTCTGGACAGTCACCATCTGCCTGAGAAGGGGAGCCAGTGGTACACCCAGAAAACTGAGCAGCAGGGACGGGAAAGGCGATAAGTTGCAGCAACAGCGCTCGCCAAACACCTGAGCTACTTAGACCTGGTAAGGACACAAAACGCAGGCCCAACCTAATCTGCGCCTCTGAGGGCTACCTGAGAGCCGAACCTGAGTGGCTTAGACCGGGGAGATGCATGCAGCCTAGGGCTGGCCTCAGACGGTTCCTGGTGGAGCAACATAGAGCCTGAATGGTGTGCGCTGTGATCAGGTGCAGGCTAAGCATGGCTAAGACACTGTGAGCACACACCAGTTTTATTTGTTTGCAGCATCCCTCCCTCTCCACAGCGCGACTGAACAAGTGAGCCTAAAAAAAAAAAAAGTGTCCACCACTGCCCCCCTTGTGTCAGGGCAGAAAGCAGACACTGAAGAAACCAGCAAACAGAAGAAGCTAAACAGAGGGAACCGCCTTGGAAGTGACCCCACACTCCCCAAAACACCAGAGGAAGTCCTAGATATATCTTTACTATTTTTTCGATTATTCTTTTTTGTTTGTTTGTTTTGTTGATGTTGTTGTTTGATTGTTTTTGTTCTTCTCTTTTTCTTCTTTTTTTAACTTTTTAAATTTTTTAAGTCCTCTATTGCTCCTTTAATTTTTATTTGTATAACCTACTATTACTTTTCAAAAAAAAATTAGTTTTAAAGCAAATGCCATATATATAGTGGTGGTTGTTGTTTAATAATTCTTGTAACTTTTTTTTGTCTTCTTTTTTTTTAATATTGTACTTTTGAAAATCCAAATTCTACTCTAAATTTTTAATCTTTGCTTTTTGGTATCTGTTGTCAATTTTGTACATGTATAAACCCAACCTTCAGTACCCAATTTTACCTGAGAGTGAGATTACTGGCTTCACCACTCTCTCCTCCTTTGGACTCTCCTTTTTCTCCACCAGGTTGCCTCTGTCTCCTCCATCCCCCTTCTCTTCTCTACCCAACTCTGTGAGTCTCTGTGTGTTCCAGACAGTGGAGAACACTTAGGGAACTGGTTACTGGCTGGATCTGTCTCTCTCCTTTTCATTTCCCTATATTATCTTCCTGGCCACCTCTGTCTACCTCCCCCCTCTCCTCTTCCCTGTATAACTCCATGAACATATATGAGCAATCCAGATGGTAAAGTGCACATAAGGAAGTGATTACTGGCTAGCTTGCTCTCTCATCTTTTGATCCCACCTCATCTTATTCAGGTCACTTCTAACCACCCCCTCCCTCTTTTCTTCTCCATGTAACTTTGGGAACCTCTCTGGGTGTCCCTCAATGTGGATAAACTTTTCATCTTTAACCTAAATGTTTTATCATCAGTGCTGTATAGATGGAGAAGTCTTGAGGCTCCTGTAAAAATAAAACTGAAAACCAGAAGCAGGAGGCTTAAGTCCATATCCTGAGCACATCAAAGAACTCCTGAATCCAGGGAACATTAATCGATAGGAGCACATCAAATGCCTCCATTCCTACACTGAAACCAAGCACCACCCACGGGCCAACAAGTTCCAGAGCAAGACATACCACGCAAATTCTCTAGCAACACAGGAACACACTCCTGAGCTTCAATATACAGGCATCTCAAAGTTACTCCAAAACCACTGATATCTCATAACTCATCACTGGACACTTCATTGCACTCCAGAGAGAAGAAATCCAGCTCCACCCACCAGAACTCCGACACAAGTTTCCCTAACCAAGAAACCTTGACAAGCCACTGATACAACCCCACCCACAGTGAGGAAACCCCACAATACAGAGAACTCCACAAATTCCCAGATTACAGAAAGACCACCCCAAATGCAGCAATAAAACCAAGATGAAGAGACAGAGGAATACTCAGCAGGTAAAGGAACAGGAGAAATGCCCACCAAACCAAACAAAAGGGGAAGAGATAGGGAATCTACCTGAGAAAGAATTCCGAATAATGATAGTGAAAATGATCAGAAATCTTGAAATCAAAATGGAATCACAGACAAATAGCCTGGACACAAGGATTGAGAAGATGCAAGAAAGGTTTAACAAGGACCTAAAAGAAATTTTTAAAAAGTCAATATATAATAAATAATGCAATGAATGAGATCAGAAACACTCTGGAGGCAACAAATAGTAGAATAATGGAGGCAGAAGATAGGATTAGTGAAATAGAATGGTAGAAATAAACGAATCAGAGAGGAAAAAAGAAAAATGAATTAAAAGAAATGAGGGCAATCTCAGAGACCTCCAGGACAATATGAAACACTCTAACATTCAATTTATAGGAATTCCAGAAGAAGACAAAAAGAAAGACCATGAGAAAATACATGAGGAGATAATAGTAGAAAACTTCCCTAAAATGGGGAAAGAAATAATCACCCAAGTCCAAGAAACCCAGAGAGTTCCAAACAGGATAAACCCAAGATGAAACAGCCCAAGACACATATTAATCAAATCAACAAAGATCAAACTCAAAGAACAACTATTAAAAGCAGCAAGGGAAAAACAACAAATAAAACACAAGGGGCTTCCCATAAGGATAAAAGCTGATCTTTCAATAGAAACTCTTCAGGCCAGGAGGGAATGGCAAGACATACTTAAAGTGTTGAAAGAAAATAACCTACAGCCCAGATTACTGTACCCAGCAAGGATCTCATTCAAATACGAAGGAGAAATCAGAAGCTTTACAGACAAGCAAAAGCTGAGAGAATTCAGCACCACCAAACCAGCTCTCCAACAAATGCTAAAGGATATTCTCTAGACAGGAAACACAAAAAGGGTGTATAAACCCGAACCCAAAACAATAAAGTAAATAGCAATGGGATCAAACTTCTCAATAATTACCTTAAATGTAAATGGGTTGAATGCCCCAACCAAAAGGCAAAGACTGGCTGAATGGATACAAAAACAAGACCCCTATATATGCTGTCTACAAGAAACCCACCTCAAAACAAGGGACACATACAGACTGAAAGTGAAGGGCTGGAAAAAGATATATCATGCAAATAGAGACCAAAAGAAAGCAGGAGTGGCAATACTCATATCTGATAAAATAGACTTTAAAACAAAGGCTGTGAAAAGAGACAAAGAAGGCCACTACATAATGATCAAAGGATCAATCCAAGAAGAAGATATAACAATTATAAATATATATGCACCCAACATAGGAGCACCGCAATATGTAAGACAAATGCTAACAAGTATGAAAGGGGAAATTGACAATAACACAATAATAGTGGGAGACTTTAATACCCCACTCACACCTATGGACAGATCAACTAAACAGAAAATTAACAAAGAAACGCAAACTTTAAATGATACAATAGACCAGTTAGACCTAATTGATATCTATAGGACATTTCACCCCAAAACAATGAATTTCACCTTTTTCTCAAGTGCTCACGGAACCTTCTCCAGGATAGATCACATCCTGGGACATAAATCTAACCTTGATAAATTCAAAAAAATCGAAATCATTCCAAGCATCTTTTCTGACCATAATGCATTAAGATTAGATCTCAATTACAGGAGAAAAACTATTAAAAATTCCAACATTTGGAGGCTGAACAATACGCTTCTGAATAACCAACAAATCACAGAAGAAATCAAAAAAGAAATCAAAATGTGCATAGAAATGAATGAAAATGAAAACACAACAACCCAAAACCTGTGGGACACTATAAAAGCAGTGCTAAGAGGAAAGTTCATAGCAATACAGGCATACCTCAGGAAACAAGAAAAAAGTCAAATAAATAACCTAACTCTACACCTAAAGCAACTAGAAAAGGAAGAAATGGAGAACCCCAGAGTTAGTAGAAGGAAAGAAATCTTAAAAATTAGGGCAGAAATAAATGCAAAAGAAACAAAAGAGACCATAGCAAAAATCAACAAAGCCAAAAGCTGGTTTTTTGAAAAGATAAATAAAATTGACAAACCATTAGCCAGACTCATCAAGAAACAAAGGGAGAAAAATCAAATCAATAAAATCAGAAATGAAAATGGAGAGATCACAACAGACAACACAGAAATACAAAGAATCATAAGAGACTACTATCAGCAATTATATGCCAATAAATTGGACAACGTGGAAGAAATGGACAAATTCTTAGAAAAATACAACTTTCCAAAACTGAACCAGGAAGAAATAGAAAATCTTAACAGACCCATCACAAGCACGGAAATTGAAACTGTAATCAGAAATCTTCCAGCAAACAAAAGCCCAGGTCCAGACGGCTTCACAGCTGAATTCTACCAAAAATTTCGAGAAGAGCTAACACCTATCCTACTCAAACTCTTCCAGAAAATTGCAGAGGAAGGTAAACTTCCAAACTCATTCTATGAGGCCACCATCACCCTAATACCAAAACCTGACAAAGATGCCACAAAAAAAGAAAACTACAGGCCAATATCACTGATGAACATAGATGCAAAAATCCTCAACAAAATTCTAGCAATCAGAATCCAACAACACATTAAAAAGATCATACACCATGACCAAGTAGGCTTTATCCCAGGAATGCAAGGATTCTTCAATATTCGCAAATCAATCAATGTAATTCACCACATTAACAAATTGAAAAATAAATGCCATATGATTATCTCAATAGATGCAGAGAAGGCCTTTGATAAAATTCAACATCCATTTATGATAAAAACTCTCCAGAAAGCAGGAATAGAAGGAACATACCTCAACATAATAAAAGCTATATATGACAAACCCACAGCAAACATTATCCTCAATGGTGAAAAATTGAAAGCATTTCCCCTAAAGTCAGGAACAAGACAAGGATGTCCACTTTCACCGCTACTATTCAACATAGTTCTGGAAGTTTTGGCCACAGCAATCAGAGCAGAAAAAGAAATAAAAGGAATCCAAATTGGAAAAGAAGAAGTAAAACTCTCACTGTTTGCAGATGACATGATCCTCTACATAGAAAACCCTAAAGACTCCACCAGAAAATTACTAGAGCTAATCAATGAATATAGTAAAGTTGCAGGATATAAAATCAACACACAGAAATCCCTTGCATTCCTATACACTAATAATGAGAAAGTAGAAAACGAAATTAAGGAAACAATTCCATTCACCATTGCAACGAAAAGAATAAAATACTTAGGAATATATCTACCTAAAGAAACTAAAGACTTATATATAGAAAACTATAAAACACTGATGAAAGAAATCAAAGAGGACACTAATAGATGGAGAAATATACCATGTTCATGGATTGGAAGAATCAATATAGTGAAAATGAATATATTACCCAAAGCAATCTACAGATTCAATGCAATCCCTATCAAGCTACCAGCGGTATTTTTCACAGAACTAGAACAAATAATTTCAAGATTTGTATGGAAATACAAAAAACCTCGAATAGCCAAAGCAATTTTGAGAAAGAAGAATGGAACTGGAGGAATCAACTTACCTGACTTCAGGCTCTACTACAAAGCCACAGTCATCAAGACAGTGTGGTACTGGCACAAAGACAGAAATATAGATCAATGGAACAAAATAGAAAGCCCAGAGATAAATCCACACACATATGGACACCTTATCTTTGACAAAGGAGGCAAGAATATACAATGGAGTAAAGACAATCTCTTTAACAAGTGGTGCTGGGAAAACTGGTCAACCACTTGTAAAAGAATCAAACTAGAACACTTTCTAACACCATACACAAAAATAAACTCAAAATGGATTAAAGATCTAAATGTAAGACCAGAAACTATAAAACTCCTAGAGGAGAACATAGGCAAAACACTCTCCGACATGAATCACAGCAGGATCCTCTATGATCCACCTCCCAGAATACTGGAAATAAAAGCAAATATAAACAAAATTAAAAGCTTCTGCACAACAAAGGAAACTATAAGCAAAGTGAAAAGACAGCCTTCAGAATGGGAGAAAATAACAGCAAATGAAGCAACTGACAAACAACTAATCTCAAAAATATGAAAGCAACTTATGCAGCTCAATTCCATAAAAATAAATGACCCAATCAAAAAAATGGGCCAAAGAACTAAATAGACATTTCTCCAAAGGAGACATACAGATAGCTAACAAACACATGAAAAGATGCTCACCATCACCCATTATCAGGGAAATGCAAATCAAAACCACAATGAGGTACCATTTCACACCAGTCAGATGGACTGCAATCCAAAAGTCTACAAGCAATAAATGCTGGAGAAGGTGTGGAGAAAACAGAACCCTCTTACACTGTTGGTGATAATGCAAACTAGTACAGCCACTCTCGAGAACAGTGTGGAGATACCTTAAAAACTGCAAATGACCCAGCAATCCCACTCCTGGTAATACACACTGAAGAAACCAGAATTGAAAGGGACACATGTACCCCAGTGTTCATCGTAGCACTGTTCATAATAGCCAGGACATGGAAGAAGCCTAGATGTCCATCAGCAGATGAATGGATAAGAAAGCTGTGGTACATATACACAATGGAGTATTACTCAGCCATTAAAGAGAATACATTTGAATCAGTTCTAATGAGGTGGATGAAACTGGAGCCTATTATACAGAGTGAAGTAAGCCAGAAAGAAAAACACCAATACAGTATACTAACACGTATGTATTGAATTTAGAAAGATGGTAATGATAACCCTGTATGTGAGACAGCAAAAGAGACACAGGTGTATAGAACGGACTTTTGTACTCTGTGCGAGAGGGAGAGGGTGGGATGTTTTGGGAGAATGGCATTGAAATATGTATACTATCATATAAGAAATGAATCGCCAGTCTATGTTGCAGGATACAGGATGCTTGGGGCTGGTGCACGTGGATGATCCAGAGAGATGATATGGGGTGGGTGGTAGGAGGGGGTTCAGGATTGGGAACTCATGTACACCCGTGGTGGATTCATGTCAATGTATGGCAAAACTAATACAGTATTGTAAAGCAAATAAAGTAAAAATAAAAATTTAAAATAGAAAAAAAAAAGTCTACAAACAATAAATGCTAGAGAGGGTTTGGAGAAAAAGCAACCCTCTTGCACTCTTGGTGGGAATGCAAAATAGTACAGTCACTCGGGAAAACAGTGTGGAGATTCCTTAAAAAACTGGAAATAGAACTGCCATATGACCCAGCAATCCCACTGCTGAGCACACATACCGAGGAAACTAGAATTGAAAGAGACATGTATACCCCAATGTTCACTGAAGCACTATTTAAAATTGCCAGGACATGGAAGCAACCTAGATGTCCATTTGCAAATGAATAGATACGAAAGTAGTGGTACATATATACAATGGAATATTACTCAGCTGTTAAAAAAGAATGCCTTTGAATCAATTCTATTGAGGTGGACGAAACTGGAGCCTATTATACAAAGTGAAGTAAGTCAGAAAAAAACACCAATACTGTATATTAACGTGTCTATACATAATTTAGAAAGATGGTAACAATGACCCTATATGTGAGACAGCAAAAGAGACACAGATGTAAATAACAGACCTTTGGACTCTGTTGGAGAAGGTGATAGTGGGATGATTTGAGAGAACAGCATTGAAACATGTATATTATCATCTGTGAAATAGAACACCAGTCCGGGTTCAATGCATGAGACAGGGTGCTCAGGGCTGGTGCACTGGGATGACCCTGAGGGACAGAATGGGGAAGGAGGTGGGAAGGGGTTCAGAATGGGGGACACATGTATACCAATGGCTGATTCATGTGAATGTATAGCAAAAACCACACTATTGTAATTAGTCTCCAATAAAAAAAAAAAAAGAAAAGAAAAGAAAAACCAGGAGAGACCTTCTGGGAAGATTTTCCTTGCAACTTCAGCTATGAGAAGACAGTTTTACTCATTAATACGTTAATGTACTCCCACAGCATACTCATAAGACCTGATATCGTTAAATCTTAGTTTAGTGTCTTTCTTGTTCCATTGTATAAAGCAAGTAAATTTTTTTTCTGACCAATTGCATATATTGATTTTGCACGTGGATTGCTATAAAAAGAATTAATTGAAGGGAAAATGAGGATACATCAGTGATATTTGGTCTTACTGCACACATTTTAGTGACACATGAATACTGATTTGCTTAAGACACACAATCCAATGAACCCGATTAGTCTCAGACTTCATTGAATTTGCATTTGGCATTTTAGATATTGTTTTCCATTAAGGCACACAGAGATGGGAAATAACTAAAGAGCAAAAGTGAAGCTTAATGGTATCAATTGTGTAATACTCTTCCCATTATATATACCTGTTTTTACCTGATCATTCCATAATCATTCTGGATGATGATGCTAAAGAATCTTTAGCTAATATTTTCATGAACTTTAATTCTGCATTATGAGTCTTAACATAAGTTTGTTATTTTTATATCATAAATGATTTAACAATATATTTCTTTATTTAATGCTTTAAAAAATTTCTGAGACATTATAGTAGATATTGATGATTTCATATACAAATTCAGCCTTCCCATTTTCCCTCTCTAATAGAATCCTAATTTTTCTTTAGGTATCACTTTTATTCTTGATGTTTTACACTTAATGGAAGTAAAAGCTTTTACCAATCCAGGGGATGAACACCTATGCAAAATTAATGACATCAGGTTTCTGTCCAGTAACTGGTTTAGTTATAAGCATAGGTCAGACTTCTGACCAATGAGATCTGAGAGGAAGTCTGTTTGGAAGCACCTAGGACAAACATTCCTTGAAGATATGCAAGGAATAGCGACTATTGTTCTTGTTCTTCTGAATATTTTCAGGCCTTTACCTGATTGCTGAATGCAGAGTTCCAGAGAATAGCAAAGATAGATAAGAAAGTTTTTTTTTAATAAACAATGCAAATAAATAGAGGAAAACAATAGAATGGGAAAGACTAGAGATTTCTTCATGAAGATCAGCGATACCAAGAGAATATTTCATGCAAAGATAGGTACAATAAAGGACAGAAAGAGTATGGACCTAAAAGAAGCAGAAGATACGAAGGGGTGGCAAGAATACATAGATGAACTACACACACACACAAAAAAATCTTCATGACCAAGATAACCATGATAGTGTGATCACTAACCTAGAGCAAGACATCTTGGAATGTGAAGTCAAGTGGGCCTTAGAAAGCATCACTATGAACAAAGCTAGTGGACGTGATGGAATTCCAGCTGAGCTATTTCAAATCCTAAAAGGTGATGCTGTGAAGGTGCTGCACTCAATATGCCAGCAAATTTGGAAAACTCAGCAGTGGCCACAGGACTGGAAAAGGTCAGTTTTCATTTCAATCCTAAAGATGAGCAATGCCAAAGGATGTTCAAACTACTACACAATTGCATTCATTTCACATGCTAGCAAAATAATGTTCAAAATCCTTCAAGCTAGGCTTCAACAGTAGGTGAACCTAGAACTTCCAGATGTACTAGCTGGATTTAGAAAAGGCAGAGGAATCAGAGATCAAATTGTCAACTTCCTTTGGATCATAGAAAAAGCTAGAGAATTCCAGAAAAACATACTTCTGTTTCATTGACTACACGAAAGCCTTCAACTGTGTAGACTACAACAAGCTGTGGAACATTCTTAATGTGATGAGAATACCAGACCACCTTACCTTCCTCCAGAGAAAGCTGTATGCAGGTCAAGAAGCAACAGTTAGAATCAGACATGGAACAACAGACTTGTTCCAAATTAGGAAAGGATTACATCAAGGCTCTATATTGTCACCCTGATTATTTAACTTATTTACAGAGTATGTCATGTGAAATGCCACTCTGTATAAAGCCCAAACTGGAATCGAGATTGTGGGGAGAAATATCAATAACCTCAGATATGCAGATGAGACCAATCTTATGGCAGGAAGTGAAGAGAAATTAAAGAGTCTCTTGAAGAAAGTGAAGCTTCCCTGGTGGCTCAGATGGTAAAGCGTCTGCCTGCAATGTGGGAGACCTGGGTCCAATCTCTGGGTCAGGAAGATCTCCTGGAGAGGGAAATGGTGCAGATGAGACCAATCTTATGGCAGGAAGTGAAGAGAAATTAAAGAGTCTCTTGAAGAAAGTGAAGCTTCCCTGGTGGCTCAGATGGTAAAGCGTCTGCCTGCAATGTGGGAGACCTGGGTCCAATCTCTGGGTCAGGAAGATCTCCTGGAGAGGGAAATGGCAACCCAGTCCAGTATTCTTGCCTGGAAAATCCCATGGATGGAGGAACCTGGTAGACTACAGTCCATGGAGTCACAAAGATTCAGACACTACTGAGTGAATTCACTTGATGAAGGTGAAAGAGAGGAGTCAAAAAGCTACTGTAAAACTCGACCTTCAAAAAGCTAACGTCATGGCATCCAGTCCCATAACTTCATGGCAAATAGATGGGGAAACAATGGAAACAGTGACAGGCTTTATTTTCTTGGGTTCTAAAATCACTGTGGATGGTGACTGCAGCCATGAAATTAAAAGGCACTTGCTCCTTGAAAGAAAAACAATGACACACCTAGACAGGATATTCCTGAAAGTGGTGCAGCTATCTTGCTACCATGAAGAGACCTAAATATTAACAATTGAAATGGCAGGCTAAAATTTTGACAAGAACCTTGGTCTTTAATGGTGTCACCGAGACACTGAATGAAGATGCTAAAACCATACTGCTGCTGCTGCTGCAAAGTCGCTTCAGTCGTGTCTGACTCTGTGCAACCCCATAGATGGCAGCCTCCCAGGCTCCCCCATCCCTGGGATTCTCCAGGCAAGAACACTGGAGTGGGTTGCCATTTCCTTCTCCAAGGCATGAAAGTGAAAAGTGAAAGTGAAGCTGCTCAGTCGTGTCTGACTAGTAGTGACCCCATGGACTGCAGCCAACCAGGCTCCTCTGTCCATGGGATTTTCCAGGCAAGAGTACTGGAGTGGGGTGCCATTGCCTTCTCCGAAAGGTGGTATAAATGGTTATAATGGTACATTTTTAAAGTATAGAAGTTCAGAGGCATCAGGTAAATTCACATTGTTGTGCAACCATCACTACTATTCATTTCCAGATCTTTTTATCTTCCCAAATGAAAATTCTGTACCCATCAAACAATCATTCCTCATCTTCCCAGGTCACTGCTCTTCTACCTCAGGTCTCTGAGAATTTGCCTATTCTACTACCTAATGTATAGGAAATCGTGCAACATTTGTTCTTTTGTATCTGTCTCATTNTATATATCCATGTCTGATTTCTTTCTTTCTTTTTTTTTTTTTTTTTACCAAAGTCTGGATCTATTCATGTCTGATTTCTTTTTTGACCAAAGTGTGGATCTCATGAACATCATATGTACTTCTAACTGCATATGGGCTATTTCCACCTTGATACCAGGTTTAACATGTTCAGTATTGAAATGACCGTTTACTCAAAACCTGTTCCACCTCCTATATTCCACATCTTCATTTATGAAGCCAAAATTTATCCAGGGACCTAAACTAAATATCTGAAAATCATTCTCAACATGTCTGTCACTTTTCATGTCTGATTCAAAATGGTATCTTGTAATTTTTATTTTCCAATTTTTATCTTTTCCCAACTTATTAATCTATACTATACATAGACATTGAGATCTGTGGTTTGTAGTATCTTGCATATCCAAAACACACAAAAAACTGTTTAGGACTACATGGACCTGTCACTTATGATCAGTGCTCAGCCTTGGCATATTATGACCAATAACTGCAAACATCTGCATTTACAGGTAGTACTATTTGCTCCCCAGGGATACTTTTTTCCCATATGCTTTATCTTATGTCCTTGAACTAAATGATTATTGCATTTAAATCTCATGGGGATTTTATTTGCCTGTTTCAGGCATGAAGCAGAAGTATAGATCAATGATACAGAACAAAAAGCACAGAGAGAAACCCACGCAACTATGGTCATCTAATCAAAGAAAAAGGAGGCAAGACTATACAATGAAGAAAAGATAGCCTCTTCAATAAATGGTACTGGGAAAATGGTAAGTTCAATTCAGTTCAGTCTCTCAGTCATGTCCGACTATTTGTGACCCCAAGAACTGCAGCATACCAGGCCTCCCTATCCATCACCAACTCCCGGAGTTTACCCAAACTCATGTCAATCGAGTTGGTGATGCCATCCAGCCATCTCATTCTCTGTAGTCCCCTTCTCCTCATGCCCCCAATCCCTCCCAGCATCAGAGTCTTTTCCAATGAGTCAACTCTTCACATGAGGTGGCCAAAGTATTGGAGTTTCAGCTTTAGCATCATTCCTTCCAAAGAAATCTCAGGGTTGATCTCCTTCAGAATGGACTGGTTGGATCTCCCCACAGTCCAAGGGACTCTCAAGAGTCTGCTCCAACACAATAGTTCAAAAGCATCAATCCATTGGTGCTCAGCTTTCTTCACAGTCCAACTCTCACATCCATACACGACCATTGGAAAAACCATAGCCTTGACTAGATGGACCTTTGTTGGCAAAGTATATCCCTGCTTTTGAATATGTTATCTAGGTTGGTCATAACTTTCCTTCCAAGGATTAAGTGACTTTTAATTTCATGGCTGCAATCACCATCTGCAGTGAATTTGGAGCTCCCAAAAATAAAAGGCTGACACTGTTTCCCCATCTATTTCCCATGAAGTGATGGGACCAGATGCCATGATCTTAGTTTTCTGAATGTTGAGCTTCACTCTCCTCTTCTCAGTTCCTCTTCACTTTCTCCCACAAGGGTGGTGTCATCTGCATATCTGAAGTGATTGATATTTTTCCCAGCAAACTTGATTCCAGTTTGTGCTTCTTCCAGACCAGCGTTTCTCATGATGTACCCTGCACATAAGTTAAATAAGCAGGGTGACAATATACAGCCTTGACATACTCCTTTTCCTATTTGGAACCAGTCTGTTGTTCCATGTCTGGTTCTAACTGTTGTTTCCTGACCTGCATACAGATTTCTCAAGAGGCAGGTCAGGTGGTCTCATATTCCCATCTCTTTCAGAATTTTCCATAGTTTATTGTGATCCACACATTCAAAGGCTTTGGCATAGTCAATAAAGCATAGATAGATGTGTTTATGGAACTCTCTTGCTTTTTCCCTGAACCAGTGAGTGTTGGCAATTTGATCTCTGGTTCCTCTGCCTTTTCTTAAACCAGCTTGAAAATCTGGAACTACACAGTTCACATATTGCTGAAGCCTGGCTTGGAGAATTTTGAGCATGACTTTACTAACATGTGAGATGAGTGCAATTGTGCCATAGTTTGAGCTTTCTTTGGCATTGCCTTTCTTTGGAATTGGAATGAAAACTGACCTTTTCCAGTCCTGTGGCCACTGCTGAGTTTTCCAAATTTGCTGGCATATTGAGTGCAGCATTTTCATAGCAACATCTTTCAAGATTTGAATTAACTCAACTGGAATTACATCACCTCCACTGGCTTTGTTCATAGTGATGCTTTCTAAGGCCCACTTGACTTCACATTCCAGGATGTCTGGCTCTAGATGAGTGATCACACCATCGTGATTATTTTGGTCATGAAGATCTTTTTGTACAGTTCTTTTGTGTATTCTTGCCACCTGTTCTTAATATCTTCTGCTTCTGTTAGGTGCATACCATTTCTGTCCTTTATTGAGCCCATCTTTGCATGAAATGTTCCCTGGGTATCCTTAATTCTATTGAAGAGAACTCTAGTCTTTCCCATTCTTTCTTTTCCTTTATTTCTTTGCATTGATCGTTGAAGAAGACTTTCTTATCTCTTCTTGCTATTCTTTGGAACTCTGCATTCAGATGCTTATATCTTTCCTTTTCTCCTTTTCTTTTCACTTCTTTTCTTTTTACAGCTATTTGTAAGGCCTCCCCAGGCAGCTGCCGGGGTCCAGCCCCAGTGGATCCAGGGAATTCGAAGGTGGGGATGGACGGCATCCTTGGAAAATACATAATTAATTACAGATAGAGAGATTAGAAATGGATAGTGTAGTAGGAAATATTAGTGGAGAAAAAGAGGCTGAATAACTTGGTTTACATGGAATAGCATCCATGCTCCAGATGGGAATTCAGCTGGAAAAACGAGGTAAGAAAGAACGACATGGGGGAGTCAGTCTTTCCAGGAACTGAACCCATTTCTTTATTTTTCAGATTTTCTTATATACCTTTTGTTACATATAGGGATGAATACAGAGTCAAGTGAGGGTCAGCAGTCCTGACCTTTATAAAAATCAGGTGCTTTACATAAAAAAAGTTCTTAGGGGTTTTTACATCATCTTCT
>SJYX01014670.1:33088-51562 GCA_006410675.1 Oreotragus oreotragus
TTTCTTTTCCATGGGGATGGTCTTGATCCCTGTCTCCTGTACAATGCCATGAACCTCATTCCATAGTTCATCAGGCACTCTATCTATCAGATCTAGGCCCTTAAATCTATTTCTCACTTCCACTGTATAATCATAAGGGATCTGATTTAGGTCATACCTGAATGGTCTAGCTGTTTTCCCTACTGTCTTCAATTTAAGTCTGAGTTCATGATCTGAGCCACAGTCAGCTCCTGGTCTTGTTTTTGTTGACTGTATAGAGCTTCTCCATCTTTGTCTGCAAAGAATATAATCAATCTGATTTTGGTGTTGACCATCTGGTGATGTCCATGTGTAGAATCTTCTCTTGTATTGTTAGAAGAGGGTGTTTGCTATGACCAATGCATTTTCTTGGCAAAACTCTATTAGTCTTTGTCCTGCTTCATTCCTCATTCCAAGGCCAAATTTGCCTGTTACTCCAGGTGTTTCTTGACTTCCTACTTTTGCATTCCAGTCCCCTATACCCTTCCCTAAATCAATCACTATTGATCCCCCTGGTAACAGACACACAACCACAAGGTAACTACTATAGGAAGGGATGGTTCCCCAAGGGAAAATCAACACCTATGTTACCAAGTAAGGGACTTAAGGGTGAATGGATATTGAGTAGTAAGAACAACAAACGCCCACTAGCAGGAATTAGAATTAAAACTTTGTCCCAATCAAAAGACTAAGATTTCTTACCTAGAAAAAACATAAGACTGGGGCAGAGGTGGCAAAAATGAAAGCTGTTTACAGATATTTTAAAGTTTGTCATAAGAAAAAAGGCAAGAGAAAGACTTGATCCTATGGCTCAAGTGATGATAATAACAACAATAACAACACTTTTAATATTTACTTGTTTTTGAGTAAACCAGAGAATTTCTAGTTTGAGCTTAAAAACAGCTACTTAGTTCATTACATCTACTATAAGTTATAATAATTATGTTATTATGTATAATAATTATCATTACCATTTGCTAATTAATTAAACACTGATTATTTCATCTAATCCTCAAAAACCTTTATGACACTATTACTATCCTTGCTTTATAGCTTTGGAAATCCAATTATAGAGGTTAAGTACCTTGCCCAAAGAAACACAATTAAGTGGTTGAGCAAGGATTCAAACCCAGACACTTCAAAGGCCTAAGATTTCAACCACATACTATTTGCCTACACAAAGAACAAAATCAGAATAATAGGAAGGCAGATTACATATACAAAACAATCAGCAGTTAAAATATCAGGAAATTAGATGAACTTAAGATGTGATAGATCACTAAAGAAAAATGAAAAATTCAAGCATTATGTAATTGAAGACAATCACTTTCAAGATCCCTAAGGATCCTTCCAACTTGAATACTGTAAACATCTAGTATACAAAAATTTTTGGCCTAGACTGAAGGAAAAGGGGAATTTATTATTACTTCAGTTAAAAAAAAAAACAAACCCTGCCCTAACTGAAAAAGTTGAATTATTAAAGTTCATCTTAGGAGTTAGAAATGAAGAATTTTAGTAATCTGCCTACTATACCTAAATATTTTCCAGAAACTCTCAAGTACAATGTAACAAATTAAACTGTCATCCTTTTGCCCTTTTTTCAATGTTTCCCTCTTTCATTAATCATATCTTATCAATTCCTCAGTTCTATAGTCTTTCTTCAAAATATTTCCCACAACCAACCTTGCCTTTCCATTTTAAGTACTTGTTCAGGCCCTAAGAACTGTATACCTATAGCAACAGATTTACAAGATTCACTTTATATTGTCTCTCAGCATCCAGATCTGCTTTCATCCATTTAATACAAAATCATCAAATTATCAATTCCCTGAAATAATGCTTTTATTGTGTCACTTATCAATTCCAAACTCAATAACTCCACCAATACAGGCAGAGCTAGGTTATCCCAGTGCCAGAGGCTTCCAGAATGCAATGAAGCACAGGATAAGCCAAATGCTCTAGGAACTGGTACTTCCACAAGAAGCTGTGCTGCTTGGCTTGCACTAACTCAAGAAGAGAACACATAATTCTGAGCTAGAAAGGCTGAGGCTGAAGTGAGGAAAGGCCAAAGCATCATATCTTACAAAAAATATGTACTGTCTGGTACCCAGTAATTATTATAATGACTGAAATAAACTTTTTCTAAGACTCAATTTTCTCATCTATAAAGGACAGGTTGATAATAATACCACCCATCTCCAAAAAGCATTTGTTTTGAGGATGAAATATAATCATGAAACACATTACAATCAACAAAACACTACATTAAAAAAATGAAATGAATCTTGCACCTTATTTTATGTCTTTGGATATGTTCTAGTGTCTCCCAGTTTAGAGTCTATGGGAACTTGAACAGAATTTGTATCCTACTGTTCTGTGAAAACTGTATAAATCTTAATTATGTTGAACTGGTTCATGGTGCTTTTCAGGTCTACTATATTCTTCTACTTTTCTATATATTTATTCTATTAACTTTTGAGAGTTTGATATTGAAATTCCAACTAAAAATCTTACTTTATCTATTTAAAAAAAGATTGTCAAGTACAGTGGAACTATATTCTGTATTTTTCAAATCTCCTATAAATGCATTATTATACTTTCATAATTTAAAAAATTTTAAATAAAGAAATGAAAGATTAGAAAGATATCTTCCTCTCTAAAGAACATGAATACTAACAATGTAGTGTCAATTTTCTTATTTACCTTTTTGTATTCAATAAAGTTGGGAGATTATTTATTTTTCCTCATGGAATTTAACAAAGCCACTTCCATGCTGTACTTTTTTCCATAAGGACCTTTCTATCAGCAGTCAGCAATCTGAAAGTTGAAAGTCAGATATTAAACCCTAAACAGGAAAAGCAAAATGAGTGAGTAAACAAAAGAGATAGGGATTAGGATATATCTAAAATTCCCAGACTGCTACCAAACCCTCCAGGTTTTGCTTCTCAAACTTGCCAAAGGTTAAGACCAAATACCTACGAAATAAGGAATAAGGATAAAGCCTTAGAAACAAGGAGCAAATTATGTCATAGACTAACGATATTTGCATTGGTTAATATCCCTCAACAGAAATACATTCACATCATGCTGAAGAAATCAAATCTGGCCAAAATAAAACCTAACAGTGTAGTTGATTTTCTAAGGATGAAACCTACAAAATCAACCTGATAAACTGAAGAAATATATATTAATTTACTTAAAAGTGACTATAACAAACATACTGCATACTAACACAAATACTTTTATGAAAAACAGCTGTATTTTCCAAAACAAAAATTCAGAGGATAGCACTGTTTTCCATTTTTGCAAATCTTATTAATTTTAATACCTGTGTTCAGAGGCAGCTGGATTCCCTTATCTGCTTCTGTATTCAATTGGTTATACTACCTTGTTCTGGTGAAGTGAGGGAAATCTAGCTTCACAGAATGTTAATATTAATAGATACATGGTAAAGGGAATGCCTTGTAGAACCCTTACTCCATTAGCAAAGGAATGCAAAGTGGAAAACCTATAATGGTAGTAGGAGGCAAGCAGGTTTCACTGTGAGTTGGAAGGCAGTGGAACTCTGTATCTTACCATCCAAATTAACCATCAACCTTCGGCATACCATCAGAGTCCATAGGAACAGTTTCAGTTTTAATTTTCTTTCTTTAGCAGTTCTAGTTTTAAAAATTGACATTTTATGAATTATATTGTTTCCAAGAGATCTTCAAACAACAAAGGGAAAATTTACTTATTACTTTAAAATAGCATAAAACTCATTCTATCTTATAATTACTATGTGAGCCCATAGAATACTTTTATAAATCTAAGATACATTATGGAATCTGAGTGGTATTATTTTTCCTGCAGCTTAAAATATTTTGCTAATTCCTTCATTGACATTTTATGAATTATATTGTTTCCAAGAGATCTTCAAACAACAAAGGGAAAATTTACTTATTACTTTAAAATAGCATAAAACTCATTCTATCTTATAATTACTATGTGAGCCCATAGAATACTTTTATAAATCTAAGATACATTATGGAATCTGAGTGGTATTATTTTTCCTGCAGCTTAAAATATTTTGCTAATTCCTTCATCCTAGGTGTTATTTCACTGCTGAGCATCAATTTTTCCCAACTATGCTTTTAAAAAAATAAATAAATAAATAAAAATAATAAAACAGAAGAATGATTTAACTGCCTAGAAGGATAATGCAAAAGTGAAATACATCATCACTAATACATTATGCTTTGCCTTTCTCCTCTTCTTTTGTGTTTTCCTATTGTTTGGCACAAAATACTGCATCAGCTTTCAAAAAGATACAGAAGACTGGAGGCATTATCTTTGTAGTCTGTGTCAGGAAGGAAAGACTTTACTTCTACCCTTTTAGGATGCAATATCTGTGGCCTGTGAATTAAATTAACAAAAGACAAGTCAACAGGAGAAAAAACACATTAATCTTTATTAATATTTACTACACTAGAGTTCACAGAAAAGAAGTAAAACTCAAAGAAGCAGTTAGATTCAGAGTATATATCATTTAAACAAAGGAAAGGGAATTGGGGCTTTGCTGCTGCTAAGTCACTTCAGTCGTGCTGGACTCTTAGCGACCCCATGGACTGCAGCCTACCAGGGTCCTCCGTCCATGGGATTTTCCAGGCAACAGTACTGGAGTGGGTTGCCATTGCCTTCTCCTTGGGGCTTTAAGAGACAATAAATTGGGGATGGGGGGAGATTAGCAACTATATGGTAGAACTAATGGAAGGTAAGGGTTATTTTAGTTGAGTCTGTTTATGCAAACTCATCTCAGTATCAACTCTCCATCTTAAATATTAAGAGTCACTCTTCACTTTCAGGTAGGGTGATGGGAAAACCTTCAAAAAAGAAATGTATGCCCTGATTTTAGGCAGTTGATGTGGCGGGCAGGAGGAGGGGGTTGGTGGCAACTCTTTCTGCAATTCCACATTTGTTGATTCTCAATTACCCTCCACTCAAAATAATCCATTTGTCAAAGTGGCATATTTTAGGGGGCAGATCCTTTCATCAGCTTCTAGTTCTCATTGACTGTGGTTAAGAACTCAGAACTTGGGAGCTTCACTGGTAGCTCAGTGGTAAAGAATCCACTTGCCAACATAGGAGCCATAGGTTAGATCCTTGGTCCAGAAAGATCCCACATGCCACTGAGCAACAAAGTCCATGTGCCACAACTACTGAGCCTGTGTTCTAGAGCCTGGAAACCTGAACTACTGAAGCCCACGTGACCCAGGTTCAGCAACAAGAGAAGCCACTGCAATGAGAAGCCCACTGCAATAAGAAGCCCACACACCACAACCGGAGACTGGCCCCCACTCAGTGAAACTAGAGAAAAAACCCTTGAAGCAACAATGGTCCAGCATAGACAATAAATAAAGAATTCAGAACTTTTAATTTTCTGTCCATAATTGAACAGACGAAAACTGACAGAGGAGACATTCCAAAATTATTAGATGAACCTAAAGAAGCACTTCAGACTGTAATAATGACAGTGAGATTTGGGAACTCTCAGGCTAAGTCTGCTGCTGCTGCTGCTGCTGCTAAGTCGCTTCAGTCGTGTCCGACTCTGTGCGACCCCATAGACGGCAGCCCACCAGGCTCTGCCGTCCCTGGGATTCTCCAGGCAAGAACATTGGAGCGGGTTGCCATTTCCTTCTCCAATGCATGAAAGTGAAAAGTAGAAGTGAAGTCACTGGGTCGTGTCTAGATTAGACTAAGTTCCTAGACAGATTTTCTCAAACTCAAAAATGAGTAAACAATATATTTCTAAAAACTAAAAGGAAATACAGTATTCTCATTCAGCAGGAAAGGCTTAATCATGCAAAATTTTTATAAGAATGCAAAAGGACATGTGACAGTATTCTTTCATCTTTCATGTCCGTGGGCTAAAATTTAACTTGATACAGTTCTTAAGTGGAGAAGTATTAAATGCAGATGTATACAATGGTGACTAGAAAGAAAACAGGCAATGCAGAGAATTTTTTAATTCACCGGATTATTCTAATTGGTGTCTACAAATCTAAAACTGGAAATACCTTGCAATTAGGAAGTAAAGATGGCCATCTTCCCTTCAGCAAAATGTTGAACCATACAAGTTTTCAAAAAATTCTTGAAGTATTGCATTCGAGGATGCACATTGCAAAAAGAAGACCCAGAAGGAATGATAAGAACGAACCTACTAGGGAAATATTTGAAATCTCAAATCACTATGTTCCAGATTCATGTATGACAGTTGAAGAATTAGTCATATGCAGACAATGTTGCCTATTTAAGTAAACTCCAAACCTAGAAAACAGAGACTAAAACTCTAGGCAACTTATGACAGTGTAACACTGTAAGCTTGAAAAATGCATAGAGTGATTCAGAAAAGGGATGAGAGCAGAACCAAGAGCATTTCAAGAACTAACAAAAGAATCTGAAAAATTCTATCAGAAATACAACTTGTGACAAATTTTTTGTAAGTTTAGAATTGGCTTAGTATTATCTATCAAGAAACTTTCCTTAGCTGGCAGTATCAGAAAGAACGAGGTTGAACTTCTGTGAAATTTCACAAAAGAAAAGCAAGAGAAGTTAATTGCATATAATCTAGTTTTCAAACATATTTAATGATTCTTACTGCCCTAAGAAAAATTAATACTCTCAGGACTTCCCTGGTGGTCCCATGGTTAAGAATCCACCTTCTAACTCAGGGGACGTGGGATCAATCCCTGAAGGGAGACTAAGATCCCACATGCCACAACTAGAGAAAGCCCACACACTACACAACCAAAAAATTTAAATATATGAAATAATTTTAAATTAAAAAAAAAACCTTAGAACTCTTCTCAGCTCAATGCATTCTCAAGTATCAATGAATTTTTTTAAACCCTGTATAAGTTAACCTGGAGAGAGTTATATTATATAAAAAGACTAAAGAAGGGATAGATATTGATTAAGAAAGTCAGGATCTATCCATGAGCTGAACAACACAGGGTTTAGGCCCTGCTCAGCTGAAAATCAGTGTGTAATAGTTGGCACCTCTGTATGCATGATTCCAAATACCTGGATTCAACCCAACTGCTGATTATATAATGCTGCACCATTTTTACTGAAAAAGAAAATCCATGTGGACCTGAAGTTCAAACTCATGTTGTTCAAGGGTCGACTATACTTGAAAATAGCAATGGCACCCCACTCCAGTACTCTTGCCTGGAAAATCCCATGGATGGAGGAGCCTGGTAGGCTGGAGTCCATGGGGCCACTGAGGGTCAGACATAACTGAGCAACTTCACTTTCACTTTTCACTTTCATGCATTGGAGAAGGAAATGCCAACCCACTCCATGTCTTGCCTGGAGAATCCCAGGGATGGGGGAGCCTGATAGGCTGCCACCTATAAGGTCGCACAGAGTCAGACATGACTGAAGTGACTTAGCAGCAGCATACTTAAAAAATGACTTGAGATGATGGCCTATGACTAAAGAAAGCTTCAATTACAAAACCGTAAGTTACCAAGAACATTCCTCATGCAACTAGGAAAAGCACTTATGGGAACTATAAGAGAATTCTATCTCACCCTCTAACCAAAATATTCTAAGGTCTAAGTGGGAAGAATAAAGGAAGATGCTCTTTGTGTGAATAAAAAACTGAAAAAAAAAATCATGTTACAAATACAGTATTTGTCAAGAGAACTTAAATGTGATGCATATTAATTGTAGGTGTAGTATTTAATTAGATGCATGAAACGTATTATTTATTTCTAAGTACACACAAAGAAATGTTATGTTGAAATTCTTATTAAAAGTTCAAATAAGTTGTTTTACATTATTCCTTTGCTGTTTAGTCGCTCAGTCATGTCCAGCGTTTTGCAACCCCATGGACTGTACCCCACCAGGCTCCTCCATCCATGGGATTTCCTNATATTAATTGTAGGTGTAGTATTTAATTAGATGCATGAAACGTATTATTTATTTCTAAGTACACACAAAGAAATGTTATGTTGAAATTCTTATTAAAAGTTCAAATAAGTTGTTTTACATTATTCCTTTGCTGTTTAGTCGCTCAGTCATGTCCAGCGTTTTGCAACCCCATGGACTGTACCCCACCAGGCTCCTCCATCCATGGGATTTCCTAAGCAAGAATACTAGAGTGGGTTGTCATTTCCTTCTCTAGGGGATCTTCCCAACCCGGGATTGAACCTGCATCTTCTGCACTGGCTGGCAGGTTCTTTACCACTGAGTCACCAGGGAAACCCACATTACCTCTATCCTTCTGTAAATTATATTCAAATTACATGATGATATAAAATTATATAAAATAGTTTAAAATGTTTAAAAAATAATTCCTTTTGATCTAGAAAATAAAGATTGATAATAATTTTTCCTGGTATAATGAAAATTAAAAGAATCCTTAAAACAACTATTTTGCAAAAATCAATAAAAATTTCAAGCACACATTTTTTGATAGAAGTTACCAAGTAAATCAAGTCATTATATATATCTTTAAAACAAATTGACTGGAAAATCAAGTATTTTTGAGTATTCTAAAGCAGGAAGAATAAACTATTCAGGACTATATATTTAATTAATGAATATGTCATAAATATTTCTCATCATTCAAAAGTTATTTCTGAAATAACAAAATATGTTGTCAACAATCTCCAATTTCCTGTCATCTAAAAACATAATTTACTTTCTACTTAAAAAAAATTGGTATTCCATGTAGGTATAGCCCCTGCCCAATTACTATAGAAAAAGAAATCTTGGTATAGTTCTAAATAAAAAAAGAACAGTGTGGTAAAGAAGTGCACAAAATGATTTATTCATTTTCTTTAACCTCCTCGTCCCTACTAAGAAAGCCGATGCTGAGTAGTAAAACACTGGACTGGACCAGATAGCCTAACTGGAAAGAATGAGTTTAACTGGGAAAGCTGTGGTTTGTAGTCTTTCAACACAGAACTTTCTATTTCTCAAAGCTCACCACTGCTATGAGGGTCTTGAGCAAACTTTCAAAGGAAGCAAAGTCTAATATCTACTTTCTGTCTCCTCTTCCCTATCCACTGTAGGCTCTTATGCCAACTGGAGCAGCAATTCCAAGATCCCTAAACTAGGTAAGTCAGTTCTATCCTTCAAAACTGCTTCCCTCCTCCATTCTCAAACATCCATTTCTAGAGGATTGCTCCCTACTGTGTTATCAGATCACTGCACTTAAATTTATACCAAATACTAGTGCCAAAACATCAGCCCACAGATTATCTAAATTGTAAAGGGAAATGCTGTGAAGAAAGCTGAGTGCAAAGGGAAGGATCCTCCCAGATCCCGAGCAATGACAGCATACTTCGCCAGCTAAAACAATCCCCACCCCAGCCTCGTAAAGGACCTATCAGCCTGCAACACCTCGACCTAACAACCTATCCGAACCCCCATCTACTAACCATACCTTTTTTGGCAATCTTGCCAGAGCATCCATCACAAAGAACGTATATAACCACCCCTAAAACAGTCCCTGCGTGGACTTCCTCAACCTGCCTTGTTTGGATCCGGGTACCCCGCCCAGTAGCACTTCTCCATTAAAGCCTGTTAGACACTCTTTTTGGTGTGCTGGTTGTCGTTTACCTAACATTTGGCGCCCAGCGTGGGGCTCGAGGTGAGGGCCCGTCCCGCAACGAGTGGGATTTGCAGCCCCTCGGGTCTGGCTTGCACCTGAACAGGTCACCACTGGGACCATCCAACCGTCTGGCAGGATACGGGGTAAGTTCCACTGGTCAGGTTCTGGGGGGGTGTTGCACCCATGGCGACTATTTCTAGGGTGTCTNGCACAGGCTCTGTGGGCGGGGGTTTCAGCAGGTGCTGCACATGAGCTAAGAGTTGTGGTTCTCAAGTCTAGGCACAGGCTCAATAGCTGTGGTACGCACAGGCTTAGTTGCTCCACAGCATGTGGGGTCTTCCTGAATCAGGGGTGAAACCAATGTCTCCTGCATTGGCAGGTGGATTCTTTACCCCTGAACCACCAGGGAAACCTCAAGAACCACAGAGATTTTTAAAAGTCTCTCTGACTGCAGAGCCATATGCATGGATTCACAGTGTGTGCTTATAGATTTATTTATACAGAGAATTCTGGAAAAAGTAAATATATGTATGAGATGGCAAAATAAATATTTAAATAAATATTTAGGTAAATCACAGACAAATGTCTTTACTTATTGAAATGAACCCAAGATAAATCTTCTCATTCAATTTAGTGTATATTATGCAATAATATGGAAAGATTTAAACATAAAGACTATGTGTTATAACTTAAACATGTTGTTGTAACACTACATGCATGCTAAGTTGCTTCAGTTGTGTCCAACTCTTTCCAGCGCCGTGGACTGTAGCCTGCCAGGCTTCTCTGTTCATGGGATTCTCCAGGCAAGAAAACCCACTAGAGTGGGTTGCCATGCCCTTCTCCAGGGCATCCTGCCAGGGCTCGAACCCAGGTCTCTTGCATTTCCTGCCTTGTTAGGCCAGTTCTTCACCAGTAGCACCACCTGGGAAGCCGCTTGTAACAGTACAGGACCTTCAAAAAAGGACACAAGAATGACAGTTATAAGACTGGTTTTAATTTGTTGTAAATTTGATCCATTCTTAATGAATGAAGAATACCTGAATTAATGGGATAAAACGTTTGCTGACTTTTTTTAAATTTTTGTCAAGTAGTGTATCATCATTCATTGTGAAATATTTATGTGCTATCTTAAACTGGTGCCTCCCAAGAATTATACTCTAAAATAGTAAAGACAAAAAATAATGATTGATGCTCTCTTTTTAAATTTTATTTATTTATTTTTAGTTGTGCTAGGTCTTCATTGCTGTGCAGTCTTTTCTCTAGTTGCAATGCATGGGCCTTCTTATTGTGGTGGCCTCTCTTGTGGAGCGCAGACTCTAGGGTGATCAGGCTTTAGTAGCTGCGGCATGTGAGTGCAATAGCTGTGGTCCCCAGCTCTAGATCACAGGCTCAGTAGTTGGGGCTCATGGGCTTAGTTGCTCTTCCCTGACCAGGGATCGAACCCGTGTCCTACACGGGTGGATTTTTTTTACCACTGAGCCACCAGACTTGCCCTGAAGCTCTCTTTAAAATAGTTATTTTGACCATCTTTTGTTAACCCAGGGCTTCCCTGGTGGCTCAGAGGTTAAAGCGTCTGCCTGGAATGTGGGAGACCCGGATTCGATCCCTGGGTTGGGAAGATCCCCTGGAGAAGGAAATGGCAACCCACTCCAGTACTCTTGCCTGGAAAATCTCATGGAGGGAGGAGCCTGGTAGGCTACAGTCCATGGGGTCGCAAAGAGCTGGACAGGACTGAGCGACTTCACTTTCACTTTGTTAACCCAAGGAATAAAATACTTTTTTTCAGACTCGAATTTTAGTGACCCACAACCTCACACTTCTACCACAGATGGATCTCATTGTTGTGATGGAAAGTGGCAGAGTAGCGCAAATGGGAACATACCCGGAAATTCTGTCTAAAGCCAAAAATCTCACGAACTTGCTTCAGGCCTTCAGTGAACAAGAAAAAGGTGAGGACACAATTAAAACGAAGCCTAAGACAGCGTGCTAACCCATTCTGAAAGGCCATTGATTGTCTGATTTCTTACTGTGCATTTTTCTTCATTCATGATTGTTAAGTCAGGAGCTGAACATCTTCCTTTCTCTAGAAAAGAAACAAATACTTTGGGATACATCAGCTAAAAATCAACCTCATATACGTTTTTTAAGCAAAATGTTATGCCCCAGGATCAGTTTGTTCATCTATGAAATAAGAGATTAGATAATTTATAAACTCTACTGCAAGTTTAGAATATAATGAGTCTAAACATTCTGCTTTCTTTTAAATTAGATTCATATCAAATAAATAACAAATCTTTAAAATATATTATTGCATGTTGTGGGAGAGAGACAGATGAAAAGAAAATCTAAAGAATGACAAAGGGGAATAATTGCTGTCTAACTTTTACAGAACAACAACTGAGTTTATTTACTACTAATTCTTATTTCTATAGTCCTAGCATTTTAAATTAAGATCCAAAGATGTTTGTATTAATGAAGCTGTTTGATCTTTATGTAATTAGGACACAAGGGTGTTTGAAATCTAGCATTAGTTTAATGTTCTAGAGATAGATCATTTTCTCAATCTGAAAACTTGTTGTGCCATTATCTCTTTTCCCAGCTATAGATGGTTTCTCATATAGACCACCGTCATGATCCTTGTGCTATACCTTTCCGGAACACCACTGAGAAATGACTGTAAAATCAGTGAACTATTTCAAAATTCCAGGCTAAAAAGATACATAGGGTTATGTCTTAGTATTTTCTGCATGAACTGTTATCTAATTATACATTCATTATTTAGTGTCAAGTTAATTCCTAAATACAATAAGGGAATTATTCTCACCAGATCCAAAATTTGAAAAGATCAAATGAGATCCTTGATTTTTTTTTTAAGAAGATTAATTAGTGCTCAAAACAATGAAAAAGGAAAAAAAAATCAAATTCTCAACTAAGAAATAACAAATGTAGCAACTCTCACTAATCCATTAGATGATGGAGGAAATTACATTCATGAAATCCTGAAACTTCTGAATCTTTATTATGTTTATTGGATTACAATTACGGAAAATGACTCACATTCTTATAACAATGTGACAATGTTTCTAGCATAGCATAACAAAATTTTAATTAATCTGTATTTTTCCCAATTAGATGAGCATAGCAGAACATTTAGTATTTAATTTTTCACCAGGATTCTTTCAAATGAGGAAATAAACTGTGGGAAAAGGATTTTGTATACTACAATCAAAAACAATGCATCTTATCATCTTCACTGGATATTTTACAAATCTTCAAGATAAGCTTCAGTCAATGAAGGTATCTATAACACTGAAAAAGACAGATTCCCAAGTAAAAGAACACACAATGTCACTTGCATATATGCAACTACTGGAACTGAGGGAAAAAGTTAAGCAATAATAATTAAGAATAAGATTTTTAATTTAATAGATTAAAAATAAATCATATATGAAATTTTAAAATGAATTTTATTTAGTATAATTTGATTATAGGAGGGGGAAATTCATGTTGAATAAATGACATTTAATATAAAAATATAGGTTTTGATTTTATAAGGGACTGAACTTAAATTATTTTCAATTTTAAGCATTGGTTTAAAAGATTGTTGAGAATGAACCTGTTCTTACTACTGAAAAACTTGGTTTTAAGGAAAGCTGTACAAGACAAAATTATGTGCCATGTACAGAGCAGAATACTTGTTGAATATATTGAATCTGATACTCATAGGAATGGCCTCAACTGTGCTGATAGTAATTACATTTTCTTTTAATGATCGAGAGGTTAGACCTGAATAAGAACAATTAAATATGGCATTTCTGGTATTTTGTCCCAAACACTGTGAGTTTTAATGAATAGCTTTTTGTCCATTTGCACTCCCATTGTCTTATTTTAACTTTCAACTATCTCTCATCTTCAATATTTTTAGTATTCTTCTAACAGCTTCCACCTCATCCCATCCTCTGATTCTCTCTATATACCTGTCTCTTATACACATCTAGATGTGTATAAGAGACAGCTCATATACTTATATATGTAGTTCCAGATGTTATATGGATTAAACTTGATACTGATTCTTTATTTTGGCAACTAGATTAATGTTAAAGTGCTAGAGATACTAAAGCTCCACTTTGTAAAATCATTTTATAAGATTGAATTATGGTTAAATAAATTAAAAGTATTTCAGGTTTATTTGCATGTGTGAAATATAACTTTGATTTTATTAGCTGTATTATGTATTTTCTCTTTTTACTCCTCTTTCTTTCTTTTTTTTTTTAAATTATGAAAGTAAGACAGCACATTTACAGGATACTTGGAAAATATAGAACAAAATTACATACAGTTCCACTATATATCACAATTATTTTTTAAGTAGATACATTAAGATTTTTAGTTGGAGTTTCAATGTCAAACTCAAAAATCAATAGCATGAAGAGATAGAAAAATAGAAGGTTATAGTATACCTGAAAAGCACTATAAACCAATTTAACATAATTAAGATTTAAACAATTTTCACAAAAAAGTAGAATGCAAATTCTATTCAAGTTTCCATAGACTATAAACTAAGAGACACTGGAACATATCTAGGGACATAAAGTGAAAAAATTAATGGTTTAAATGTAGTTAAGTCATATAGAATCCAGGGAAGGCAATGGCACCCCACCCCAGTACTCTTGCCTGGAAAATCCAATGGATGGAGTAGCCTGGTGGGCTGCAGTCCATGGGGTCGCTAATAGCCGGACAGACTGAGCGACTTCACTTTCACTTTTCTCTTTCATGCATTGGAGTAGGAAATGGCAACCCACTCCAGTATTCTTGCTTGGAGAATCCCAGGGATGGGGGAGCCTGGTGGGCTGCCGTCTATGGGGGGGGTCACACAGAGTCGGACACGACTGAAGTGACTTAGCAGCAGCAGCAGCATATAGAATCTGTTCTCTTATTAATATTGAATTATCTTAGAAACCAGTACTGAAAGGTATTTGAAAATTACCCATGTATTTTCAAGTGGATTGTAGGACATTTACCAAGAGAGATATTTGACTTAGCTCAATAAAGTTAGAAGTCTGAAAACACACAGAGGGTGAGCGAAGAGAATGAAGCATTTAAATGAGAAAGTAATATCAAAATGAGAAACTAATATCAAAGAAACTTTAAAAACTCCATGTATTTGGAATTTAATGTCCACTTTTGAATGATGGGTATATCTAAGAAACCATAAAAAGGAAAATTAGAAAATATTTGCAACAGAATAAAGACAAACAGAGAATTTACCAGTTTGTTGCATGCAGCTGAAGCTGCTCATGTACTTTCTCTTTTAAGGTCAATACATTATTTTTGAATGTTTTAGAAACAAATAAAATATTTTAATTTTTTTATATTTTCCTAAAATTATATTTTTCTTGAAAATATATTCAAATTCTGTATCTTTCAAATACAACTATTTTTTAATTCTTTAGATTATTAAGATGAGGAAATATTTAGATAATAAAAATAAATAATATGAAAAGAGAATACAGAAAATAAATAAAGATAAGAAGAAATATAGACATATTTCATGTTTGTATTTTTTATAAAAAGATCAATGAAAGTGAGTAGATACCTGTTGAGCATGATCCCCACAGAATTCATTAATAGGGCAAGATATTATACATTCATTATTTAGTGTCAAGTTAATTCCTAAATACAATAAGGGAATTATTCTCACCAGATCCAAAATTTGAAAAGATCAAATGAGATCCTTGATTTTTTTTTTAAGAAGATTAATTAGTGCTCAAAACAATGAAAAAGGAAAAAAAAATCAAATTCTCAACTAAGAAATAACAAATGTAGCAACTCTCACTAATCCATTAGATGATGGAGGAAATTACATTCATGAAATCCTGAAACTTCTGAATCTTTATTATGTTTATTGGATTACAATTACGGAAAATGACTCACATTCTTATAACAATGTGACAATGTTTCTAGCATAGCATAACAAAATTTTAATTAATCTGTATTTTTCCCAATTAGATGAGCATAGCAGAACATTTAGTATTTAATTTTTCACCAGGATTCTTTCAAATGAGGAAATAAACTGTGGGAAAAGGATTTTGTATACTACAATCAAAAACAATGCATCTTATCATCTTCACTGGATATTTTACAAATCTTCAAGATAAGCTTCAGTCAATGAAGGTATCTATAACACTGAAAAAGACAGATTCCCAAGTAAAAGAACACACAATGTCACTTGCATATATGCAACTACTGGAACTGAGGGAAAAAGTTAAGCAATAATAATTAAGAATAAGATTTTTAATTTAATAGATTAAAAATAAATCATATATGAAATTTTAAAATGAATTTTATTTAGTATAATTTGATTATAGGAGGGGGAAATTCATGTTGAATAAATGACATTTAATATAAAAATATAGGTTTTGATTTTATAAGGGACTGAAAGTAAATTATTTTCAATTTTAAGCATTGGTTTAAAAGATTGTTGAGAATGAACCTGTTCTTACTACTGAAAAACTTGGTTTTAAGGAAAGCTGTACAAGACAAAATTATGTGCCATGTACAGAGCAGAATACTTGTTGAATATATTGAATCTGATACTCATAGGAATGGCCTCAACTGTGCTGATAGTAATTACATTTTCTTTTAATGATCGAGAGGTTAGACCTGAATAAGAACAATTAAATATGGCATTTCTGGTATTTTGTCCCAAACACTGTGAGTTTTAATGAATAGCTTTTTGTCCATTTGCACTCCCATTGTCTTATTTTAACTTTCAACTATCTCTCATCTTCAATATTTTTAGTATTCTTCTAACAGCTTCCACCTCATCCCATCCTCTGATTCTCTCTATATACAATCCTTAGAAAATTATTTGAACAATATTAAAATTTTATGCCACTGTCCTGTTTAAAATTCTTTGCTGCTGCTGCTGCTAAGTTGCTTCAGTCATGTCCGACTCTGTGCGATCCCATAGACTGCAGCCCAGTAGGCTCCACTGTCCCTGGGATTCTCCAAGCAAGAACACTGGAGTGAGTTGCCATTTCCTTCTCCAATGCATGAAAGTGAAAAGTGAAAGTGAAGTAGCTCAGTAATGTCTGACTCTTCGTGACCCCATGGGCTGCAGCCTACCAGGCTCCTCCATCATGGGGTTTTCCAGGCAAGAGTACTAGAGTGGGGTGCCATTAGTGATTCTTTATTATATGTAGGATAAAGTTCAAACATTTCTGCAGAACATCCAGTAACCTTTATGAATGGACACTTGCCTACCATATTTTTTGTCTCCTTTTTCAACATTGTCCCCATAGTCACCCTTCATTATAACTAGGTCTAACTAATTTGTGGGGCCAGTGTAAAATTTTTTCTCAAATTTTATTAATACTTTCAAAATGGTGATGACAGATTATTAAATAAAATACAGGGCCCTTCTGTGTGGGGAGTCATGTGCAGCTACGTAGAAAACTGGCCCTGATTTCAGCTACTCTAAGAGATTTACAATTTCCTGAATTGTATTTATCTCTGTATTTATTGAATTGTATTTATCTACACCATTCATTTATCTCTGGTGTACCTTTGTATATTGTGTGCTTTTTGTTATAATACATCTTCCCTCATATTTTTAAAGATTTTTCACTAGGTTAAAAAATATTTCCTCTTCTAGAGTTCCATAACACCTAGGACATGAACTTGTTGTAATATATTCCACATTACTACTACATGTTTACATTTGTTTACAAATTTGTCTCCTTCAACAGTCTCTCAAAATGTTTAGGGCAGAGATCATATCTTTATTCTTCTGTATGTCTTCAGCTTCACCTCAAGATCTACTACAGAAAAGGTGTTCTTGAAAGTAGATGCAACATTTATGTGGCTTAGTATCTGCAGTGTGAAATGGAAATAACTAGTAGAAAGTAAAGAACTTATTTAGTAGCAGAATTGCTTGAATGATAGTACCAATGTATCATTATAAAGCTGTGTACTTAATCACTTTGCTGTGCTCATGTACAAATACCTATGGGGCTTCTTTCAGTGACATTTGCAGACAAAATGAGGAATATAATCCAACATATTTTTATTGGGCCAGTGGGGGAAAATGTTTGATGGTTAATGCCTTTGTCTTCTGGTTAAACTGACAGGGTGACAATATCTGAGAGTAGGCATTCATCATTTTAGTCTGTATCTTACTAATCACATTTCATTTGCTAAGGGGACAGAGGATGGTTTTGACAAAACTTGTGTCTATGTTGAGGTATCTTCCTTCTATTCCTGCTTTCTGGAGAGTTTTTATCATAAATGAATGTTGAATTTTGTCAAAGGCCTTCTCTGCATCTATTGAGATAATCATATGGCTTTTATTTTTCAATTTGTTAATGTGGTGAATTACATTGATTGATTTGCGAATATTGAAGAATCCTTGCATCCCTGGGATAAAGCCCACTTGGTCGTGGTGTATGATCTTTTTAATGTGTTGTTGGATTCTCACTGCTAGAATTTTGTTGAAGATTTTTGCATCTATGTTCATCAGTGATATTGGCCTGTAATTTTCTTTTTTTTTTTTGTGGCATCTTTGTCAGGCTTTGGTATTAGGGTGATGGTGACCTCATAGAATGAGTTTGGAAGTTTACCTTCCTCTGCAAATTTCTGGAAGAGTTTGAGTAGGATAGGTGTTAGCTCTTCTCTAAATTTTTGGTAGAATTCAGCTGTGAAGCCGTCTGGACCTGGGCTTTTGTTTGCTGGAAGATTTCTGATTACAGTTTCAATTGCTGTGCTTGTGATGGGTCTGTTAAGATTTTCTATTTCTTCCTGGTTCAGTTTTGGAAAGTTGTACTTTTCTAAGAATTTGTCCATTTCTTCCA
>SJYX01014671.1:0-18815 GCA_006410675.1 Oreotragus oreotragus
CATCCATACATGACTACTGGAAAAACCATAGCTTTGACTAGATGGACCTTTGCTGGGAAAGTAATGTCTTTGTTTTTTAATATGCTGTCTAGGTTGGCCATAGCTTTTTTCCCAAGGAGCAATGGTCTTTTAATTTCATGGCTGGAACTTCAGGGATGAGGTTTTTATCTCTGATTTCTCTAGGCTAAAGGACAGACATGAATGTGGTAGGGAGGATTATGCTTTTCAAGGGCACCTACCACCCATTGCCTGGTTACATGATGTAAGTAGTTTAGCGTCAAGGTTCTTACTGGTAAAACAATGATGCTGTATAGTCATATAGGTTTGTGTTCTTTCAGTGACAGAGGTTCCAGACAGCTTTTCTTTTTGGAATTGTTGATGTGCAAACCTTTTCTGTGATGTTGGCTTATTACTGGGTGAATGAGGTCAGAGTTTTTAGTTCAGCATCTTGGGGACTAGTATGCTGCTCATTTCATGGCCACAGACCACAACTCTTACCTTAATCAGCAACAGTTTGACTGTATTTAATATGCAAGTAGTCACAAAAAAACAGGTTAGAAAATGCCTGTGTTTCAACTGCAGGAAACTATATGCAATACTTATGACAATGTGGCTTTCTCACTCCATCCCCCTTTTCTTCAGAAGGTGATTTCTATATACTTATATGTAAATAAATATATATTTGCTTATATTTATCCAATTATTTGGCAATACATTTCCATTTTTCAACAGTAAATCCAGTGTAATAGGAAGAAGTCTCCCTCACTTGCCTATGGACTCAATGTCCACCTTGACTGCAGGAATCTATTTTTTATTTTTATAAAATCTTTCAGAATTTCTTTCTATGTATATTAGGAATACGCATATAGATACTTATCCCAATTTTTTACACACACAAGATATTCTGTTCTAAACCTTGCCTTTTCTCAGTGAATACTATTTTTTCGGAGAACCTTCCAAATTGTCAATAAAGAGCTTCCTTCATTCTCTTTCATGACCTCATAATATTCTATTTGTTCCACAATTTATATAACAGTCTCTGTTGTTGGACATTTGGGTTAGTCATGAGGCTTTGCATTTTTTTAAAAAGGTTCAATGAATAACCTTATACATATATCCTTCAGGTGTTTCTGTAGGATAAATTCCTAGAAATAGAACTGGGAAGGATATGCATTTGTAATAGACATTGCCAAATTGCATTTCATAGGAATTGCCTTATTTCTTTCGGAGAAGATGATGGCATCCCACTGCAGTACTCTTGCCTGGAAAATCCCATGGATGGAGGAGCCTGGTAGACTACAGTCCATGGGATTGCGAAAAGTCAGACACGACTGAGCGACTTCATTTTGACTTTTTACTTTCATGCATTGGAGAAGGAAATGGCAACCCACTCCAGTGTTCTTGCCTGGAGAATCCCAGGGATGGGGGAGCCTGGTGGGCTGTCGTCTATGGGGTCGCACAGAGTAGAACACGACTGAAGTGACTTAGCAGCAGCAGCCTTATTTCTTTAATATATAACATGGAATTTTTCAAAAGTATATGCCCTTACATCACACTATACAAAAAAAAAAAAAAAAAANCAACCCACTCCAGTGTTCTTGCCTGGAGAATCCCAGGGATGGGGGAGCCTGGTGGGCTGTCGTCTATGGGGTCGCACAGAGTAGAACACGACTGAAGTGACTTAGCAGCAGCAGCCTTATTTCTTTAATATATAACATGGAATTTTTCAAAAGTATATGCCCTTACATCACACTATACAAAAAAAAAAAAAAAAAAAACTCAAATGTTAAAGCCTGTGCTCTGCAACAAGGGAAGCCACCACAATAAGAAGCCCTCACACGCAGCAAAGAGTAACCCCTGCTCACCACAACTAGAGAAAGCCAGGGCTCAGCAAAGACCAGCACAGCCATAAAGAAGTAAATCTTAAAAAAAATTAACTCAAAATGTGATAAAGACCTGAACATAAGAACCAAACTATAGAACTCTTAGAAGGATATATGGGGTAAATCTTCATGACCTTAGATTTGGCAGTGAATTCCTAGATATGATACTATAAACACAAGCCAGAAAAGAAAAAAATAGATAAATCAAACTGCATCAAAATTTAAAACTCTTATGCATCAGAGAAAACTATCAAAAAGGTTACACGAAAACTCACAGAATGGGAGACAATATTTGCCAACCACTTGGGGGGCTTCCCAGGTGGCGGAAGTGGTAAAGAACCCACCTGCCAATGCAGGAGATGTAAGAGAGGTAGGTTGGATCCATGGGTTGGGAAGATCCTCTGGAGAAGGAAATGGCCACCCACTCCCATATCCTTGCCTGGAAAATCCCATGGACAGAGCAGCCTGGCTGACTACAGTCCATGGCGTCACAGAGTAGGACATGACTGAAGCAACTTAGCACTCATATCTGATAAAAATCCATTATGCAAAATATATAAAGAATAGTTACAATTCAGCAACAAAATAAATAACACAATTTAAGAATGAGTAAAAAACTTATATATGTAGTTCTCTGAAGAAAATATACAAATGACCGACAAGCACAAGGAAAGATGCTCAACATCATTTGTCACTAGGGAAATGCAAATCAAAGCCACAATCATGCACAATAACTGAATACACTTTATGGCCCTGAAATGTACACTGAAAATGGTTGCAATGATAAATTTTATCTTATGTATGTTTTGCCACACACACACACACAAAATTAAAGCATAGACCCTAAAAACAACAAAAATGCCTCACAATAAGATAGCAGTTCAACGTAGTAACATGGCTATAATGGAGAGGAGGGGAGGAAGGAAGGAAAATAAGTGCTGTTGAGGATGTAGAGAAATTGAAACACTTACACATTACTGGTCAAAATGTAAAATGGTGCAGCCACAGGAGAAAACAGTCAGGCAGGTCCTCAAACATTAAACACAGTTATCACTTGACTCAACAATTCTACTTTTTAGGAATATACCCAAGAGAAATGAAAAGCTATGTCCACACTAAAACTTATGCACAAATATTCATAGTAGTTATTCATGATAACCAAAAGATGGAAACAACCCAAATGTCCATCAGTTGCTTAACAGATAAACACGATGGAGCATTTCTATACAATGGAATGTCATTTGACCAAAGAAAGAAATGAAGTACAGATGCACACCATGACAGAGATGAATCTTGAAAACATTGTTTTAAGTGAAAGAAGCCAGTCACACCACATAGTATGATTCCATTTATATGAAATGCCCTGAAGAGGCAAACACATAAAGACAGAAAGTAGATTTGTGATTGATTAGGATAGGGAGGTGAGGGGAATGGGAGGGTAACATCAAAGGGATGGATGAAAAATTCTAAAACTGACTATGGTGATGGTTGCACAGCTCTGTGAATAAAAACCACTGAATTGTGGACCTCAAATGAGTAGATTGGGTGGCATATGAATTATATCTCAAGCGGCTATAAAATAACATAATTTAATTACGAAAGAATCTAGTTACCTAACATGGGAGGATAGCAAAAGCCAGGCTTTCATGATTATCTACTGGAAAGCCTGCTGAATCTTGACAGTCATCACCATGGGTCCAGCACATCCAAGACATTTCCTGAAAACCCTCCATTTGAAGCACTGGGATTCTGAGAGCACTACCAGCCACTGGGAAATGTTCAATCAGCAAAAATGTGCCAACCAGCATTTTCATCTGATGTGTCACCATTTATCTCTTGGCTTTTCTCCATATTAAAATGAACTATAAAATGAAAGAAATGGGCCGGTCTTCAGGAAAACAATTCTACAGACTTACCCAAAGGTGCTGTAAAACAGTCCAGTGGTTAATACTCCGTGCTTTCGCTACTGAGGGCCTGCCTGTATGATGCAGCCAGAAATAAACAACAACAACAACAACACAGTAGACTTAGACACACAATTTGTTTTGTTAACAAGTTATGTGATTAGTGAATCAAGTGAACAGGCAGGGGCAGGGAATACCCTGAAAATCATCCATCATTATTTATGGAAAAGCACTATTTATTTTACTGTCAACTAAATCTTTTTATCTCATAAAAAGAGCTTCTACAAATCAATAAGTGGAAGAACAGTAATACACTGAGGACAAGACATGAAAATACAGTGCATTTAAAAAATGTAAAAATAAGAATAAAATGTGAGAAATCTCTCCTCCCACAAAATAAAATTGTATCTTAAAACTACCCCCACACTTCATATTTCCTCTGTCAGAGTGGCAAATATTAAAAAGCGTATTTATACAGCAGGTTTTCAGAGATATTAAGAAATAAGATCCTTGCACTATTAGTGAAAAAAATTAATTGGCACAGTCCCTGGAAGGCAATCAGACACCATCTAACAAAAAGTATAAAGAATCTTGTAACCCAAAGATTCCCTTTCTAGGAGTCATGCTACAAATGCACTTTTCTCTTTCCTCTGTCTTTTCTCCTCTCTCTTCTAATCTCCACTCTATGCCTCAAGTGAAGCCAATAAATGGGTAATAATTCCCTTAAGCTTCACAGAATTATTTTCTTTTTGACTATGAGAATTGGCAGCTTAAAAAAAAAAACACACACAAAAACCCTAGATGCCTTAATAATTAAAGAGAAACTTTAAAAGTTACTCCTATGAAGGTTCATAGCTATAAAAGTAATAAATGAAGCTCCCAAAAGACTGCACTATAGGTCAGGCTAAGAATCTTATTCAAGGGAAGGGGAACTAAGGGGAGAATGGAAACATGTATATGTATGACTGAATCCCTTCGCTGTCACCAGAAACTAGCACAAGACTGTTAATCGGCTATACCCTAATATAAAATAAAAAGCTTAAATAAAAAGAAATTTAAAAAGAATCCTATTCAGTAAGAACTCGTATTGCGGCGAGCTGGGGAAGGGAGGGGGAATCTAGAAAGCTGAGCCCAACTATTATCAGCATATGTGCTGCCATAGTGACCCCTGCTGGCCTAATGCAAAAACAAATTTATGTGGAAGGTTTTAGTAGACACTTTTCTTCAACAGCTTCTTTAAAAACATGACACTTTCTGTGACTTCCAGATTATTACCTCTGCCTTTCTCTAGCTTGCAACTCTTTCGTGCATCAGAGGGGCTTGACTTTTTCTCAGCGAAGAGCTAAATCCCTCGATATCTCACTTCCTAAGGAGATGTGTTCCTTTCACGACTCTTTCCTATTTCCTCTTGGGTAGTTCTAGTTTTAGTTCTTCTAGTGTGTCTGTCTGCCTCTGTACTGGCCACTTACTGTGGGTACCACAAGTGCATTGCACCCACAGACGACCTGATATCCTCTCATCCACTGACCCACCTCATCTGCACTTGTGCTCGCCCCATTCATTTCTCAATCTCAGGCTTCTTACAAGGCGGTCCATGGTCCATCCACGTACTATTTCCCAGATAGCTTGCTTAAAATAGAGATTCCTGGAGACTGTCAGACTGAAGCAAGTCAGAAAGAGAAAAACAAATACTATATATTAATGCATATAGCTGCTTCCCTGGTGGCTCAGATGGTTATGTGGAATCTGAAAAAATTGATATAGATGATCTTATTTATACAGCAGAATAGAGACACAGATGTAGAGAATAAACATATGAATAACAAGGGGGGAAAGGGAAGGTGGGATGAATCGGGCAAGTGGGACTGACATATATACACTAATATGTACAAAATAGATAACTAAAGAGAAACAGGGGGCTTCCCAGGTGGTAAAGAATTCACCTGCCATTGCAAGAGACACAGGAAATAAAGGTTCAATCATTGGGCCAGGAAGATCCCCTGGAGTAGGAAATGGCAACCAACTCCAGTATTCCTGCCTGGAAAACTCCATGGACAGAGGAAGCTGGTGGGCTACAGTCCCTGAGGTAGCAAAGAGTCAGACACAACTGAGCACACACACAATGAGAACTTACTGTATAGCACAGGAAACCCTACTCCACGCTACACAATGCTCCATGGTGTTCTAAGTGGGAAGGAAATGCAGAAAAGCAGGGATATACGTCTATGTATAACTGATTCACTTCGCTGTGCAACAGAAACTGACACAACCTTGGAAAGCAACTATTGTTCAGTCGCATCTGATAGTTTGCAACCCCATGGACTGCAGCACTCCAGGCTTCCTTGTCCTGGGAATGGCACTATCTCCTGGAGATTGCTCAAACTCATGTCCGTTGAGTCGGTGATGCCATCCAACCATCTCATCCTCTGTCGTCCCCTTCTCCTCCTGCCCTCAATCTTTCCCAGCATCAGGGTCTCTCCCAGTGAGTTGGCTCTTCACATCAGGTGGCCAAAGTATTAGAGCTTCAGCATCAGTCCTTCCAGTGAATATTCAGGGCTGCTTTCCTTTAGGATTGACTTGTTTGATCTCCTTGCTCTCCAGGAGACTCTCAAGAGTCTTCTCCAATCAAAAATTTAAACATAATAATAATAAATAAAAGATTAATGAGAAATGAAGATTACTGGCCCTCTGATTTAGACCTTCTGGAATCCTGGAACCCACCTTTATAACAAGCAAGTACCCAGAGAATGAATTTTTCTGTGTACACACACACACGCACACACACATACATGTGGGAGCAATATTAAAAAATGCCCTGATTTTTTAAAAATGAAACTATACTCTCTTATCCAGAAACTTGCCAGACCTCCTAAACATTTAAAGAATTAAGTCTAAAAAACCTGTTCTTGACTTTTAAGCCTTTGGTAAATTGTTCAAAATATCTGCTGTCTCTTCCTGTAAGTGGATTATATGTCCCTACCCCAGTGATGGCAGGCTTAGCCATATACTGTGCTTTGGCCAATGAACATATGAATAACACATGCCTCTCTCAGGCAAGCACTGGGAGCACTGTTGCAGAGCTCTGCCATATTCTCTTTTCTTCAGCTAGAACCAATATACTCCATAGAAGGGCTGCTTTCTCAGCTAGGACCCAGCACAAAGACGCAAGGAGCAGAGCTATGGGCAACCCACAATGGAAGACTGATGTAAATGAAAAATAAGCTTGCTTCATTGCTGTGATTTGGAGTCCTTTGTTACCACAGTCAACTTTGCTAAGCTGACTGGTAAAGAATCCACCTCCCAATGCAGGAGGCGCAAGAAACACAGGTTCAGTCCCTGAAATGGGAATATCCTGTGGAGTAGGAATTGGCAACCCACTTCAGTATTCTTGCCTGGAAAATCCCATGGACAGAGCCTGGTGGGCTACAGTCCATGCGGTTGCAAAGAGTCGGACACGACTGAGCACACACAAGCTGACTGATACAAACACTTCACAGTTTGCTTTCCTGGCTCTATTTCCCATTGCTCTTCAACACTTATTCCATGCAATGCTTGCTAAACTTAGTGAGTGGCTTTTCCTCATTCACAAATTATTCCAATTCTATGCACCATTTGTTATCTTCTGCCACCAACTGTACCTCTTAAGGTCTGACTTCATCCTTTAACATCCATCTCAAGAGCCACTTTCTGTGTAAAGCTTATTCTTATTGCTTGATGGGCTTCCTTTCAATCCTACATAAACTACTACTGTAACCTGTTTTGTTGCTGTTGGTACTTTTCTTTATCTCCCTTCAAAACATCATAAATTCCTTGAGATTAAAGATGATCTTATTCATAATGTGTTCACTGAAGCTTTGCCAACAGTAGGAATCCACACAAGTATTCGTTGAATTAAATGAGCGCTTTCAACTACAGAATTGCTGTTTAATATATTTATGATGTTTTTAAAGGTAAACTTTACAAAACACTTAACATACTCATTGAGGAAGCAAGATTAAGATGCAAGTAGAATTATTTCTAACAGCAAACATTCCTGCTGAATGTTAAGGTTAAAGTTTAATGATTTGGTGTGCACATTCGTATATGTGTGTCTTGTAATCATCTGCGAAATGACCAGATCTTGACCTTCATCCCCTTCCTGTCTCTTGCTAAATCCAAGAGGTTTTAAAGCAAAATTTCACCAAAGAAAAATAATGTATCATAAAGTTAGTGTTCCTATAATTGCATGCCACATGCTAAGGGCAACTTTTGCATTTATGGCCCAAATTAGCTATAATAGAAGATGTATTTTCCTGCTTATGATTAAAATTCAACAAATACAATTCCAATTTCAAAATGAATACCCAATAACAAAATGTTGCCTCTATAAATCCTCGTAGCAAATAGAGTCCTATCCTTGGTGACGAGCATCTATCTCCTTTCCACTTCTCTCCAGCTTCTATTAACCTAGTGCCCTCTGAAACATTTTGGCAGTAATTGCAATGGTTCCTCAAGTTTTTATGAATCTAATTTTAAAAGGATAGGAGACATTATTTTTGAACTGCTTATCAATTTCATGCTGTGTGAAGTTTTACTATAAGCTGAGGGTAAAAATACTTTGTGCTTATTAGGGACACAAAGTTGTTTGTTGGAGCACCTCAAATTGGCCATCTGTGCTAGGAAAACATGCTGTGCATTCAGTCCCTTCATTAACGCAAGAGGAAAACATTTCTTCTACCGAAAATTCAAACAACACAAAAATACATAAAGATTCCTGACATTTGCTGTCAGTCATTTGCTATCTTCAATATCAGCAATTTCTAAACCATATTCTGTAGAAAGGAAGTATCTCTACATAAAGGGATAGATGTTTAGCCAAAAAGAGCAAGTGTTTATGGGGTAGGGGGGTGGGGGGAATCAGTGATCAAATAAATTTGAAGAAAACTGCAAATTGGACCTCAACTCCTTCAGGAAATCTTTATTTACATAGGATGTTAAATCTTTCATCTGATCCTGAAGTGAGGCAGGAACATGTAAGCATGTTTCCCAGTTTATTCAACTATGGAATCAGCTTTTGATTTTATGCTTTGTTTTATATCAGCAGACTCACTGAATTAATCTCATGGGACACTGGTATTCAGCAGGACTTGAGCTAAGAAATTCATGTGGGTATGTTTAAGTTATCCATCTAAAGTGTTAAGAAAGAAAAAGATCTGAGTTGGAAATTCAGGTTATACAAGCACATCCAAGATTGAGTGGTTTCTCAACACTATCCAGAAAAGTAGGGTTAATAGTTCTGAATTAAATGTACCTAAAAGAAAAGGTCTCATAGCTGTATCCTTAATTTGATTGTTGAAATATTTCAATACATTCTTGATTACATTTCTGGGATTTTTCTCAGATTGGGTTTAGTACAGCTCAGACTAATGCTCATGGTCAAGACCAGTGTCTTTTTCTCTGTGTCATATTTATAAAAGTTTAATAACTGATGTTTTTTAAAGTACCTGATCACATTCTCCACACTGTTCATGAAATACGTTACTTGTAAGACTCTAAGCCTACATAAGCTCATGGAGTTTGTCATTCTGTATCAGGCTTAACTATCTGCATTCTTTGGGGGTATATACCAGAAATGTCTCCTGGTATATAATGATAATGGCTCCCTTATTAAAGCAAGTTTTAAATGCACTCACCAAAGTCATATATATACTTTAAGAACTCACCACCTGGATTACGGTCCAGGTCATTCTGTAATACTGAAAGACACTTAGAGATGATGTAGTAGTCTATCATTTACCAAAAGCATGATTACCTGCTTTTTGTTTGAGAGTTGTTACTTACTTGTTAAGGCTTTTTTTTTTTCTCTCTCTCTCTTACTCTTTATGAAAGCAGTACCTGTTGTATGTTTTAGATTCCTTCAGTTCTTGGGGTGATTTGGGTCTATGTAGTTAGATTTCATTCTAGATGTTTCTCCTCGAAGCCAATTTAAAACTAAATGTGTGTGGCAAAATTCAAGTGGAGATGCTCAGACAAGAGGAATGTCTGAGCAGCCCAAAGGCCCCTTAAGAATGTCACATTGTGGACATCACCAAGAAGGCTAGATAAGAGGCTCCTAACTTTCCTCCCTCCCATGGATGCAACAAACATACAGCTACACATGGATTAATTCCTCCCAAGAGAAACGCAGAAACTAGGTGAATGACTACAACACACTGAGAGACTAATAACAACAAAATGGGCAGGAAAGGTTGAAACACACTCTTGCCATAAAGCCCACCCCTGGCACAATGCCTTACAATCAGGAGAGACCCTTAACTACCAGCTTCTCCATGAAGAGAGAAGGGTTTGGACCCATATTTAGTGCCCTGACTTTTACAGTTGCCACACTGGGACAGGTCCTTAAACCACCTATTTCTAAAAGCTGACCAAACATGGCATTCACAAGTCCCACAGGACCATGGTAAACAAAGCAGCAGTTTTATATAGGCACGTGAGCGCTTCCGGTGGCTAGACCCCCAGACTTAATACAGAGAGGTCAGGCAAAAATGCCCATCTCCCACTCTCTCCATGGAAGGAGCCTGACTGCATGCTGTTCCAGCTGCTGCTACATCTGAGTGCTGGCTGGCATCCTCCCAGGAGCCTATCAGTGCCAGGGGACACTTCCCCCCCACACACACTTCTCCCTCTGACTTGCTCAGACAATAAAACCAAGTTGCCAGCTTCTCCCTGGAAGGAGCTTGTACATACTTCTAGAGCTACAACTTTTTTTATGGCTGCTGAGAGATGGCGCCTCAAATCATCTAGCTCTGAAAGTCAGTGGAACTCATCATCCATGAGTCTCACAAGACTATATAAAACAAAACAAAACAGCAGTTTTTGAATGGGCAGCAAGCATTTTCCACAGTTATCCCCTCCAGGCTCAGTATGGAGGGAGCAGACAAGAATACTCATCTTTCAGTTCTCCTCGAAAGGAATTTGACTGCATACTTTCCCAGCCACATGCTGTCTGACGATCCAGCTTCTTCTGTTCAGCCTGCATGAAGTCAACTAGGATCCTCCCAGGAGTCTGAGAGAGCAGCAGGTACATCCCACACCATCTCCCCTGGCTCATTCCCCAGTAAAACCAAGTCTCTAGCTTCTTCCTGGAAGGAGTTTGTCCACACATCTAGCATCCAGTTGTTATGACCGTTTGAGGAACTGGCTCCCAAGTCACTTGGTTCTGGGAACTGACAAGGCTCAGTATTCACCAGGTCCCCAAGACCACACAAAACAAGGAGGCAGTTCTATATGGGTGCACAAGCTCTTTCAGTGACTTTTCCATCTGACTTAGCACAGACTAAGGAAAACCACCCAGCTCTTGTTTTTTTCCTGATAGGGCCTAGACTGCATAGCTAAATCCTAACTTTTCTAGCTGCTGCCTGAAGGTCAGACTTTCAGTTAGCCTACACACATCAGGAGTATCAAGGAGGTAAAAAGCCTCCATACAACTATCATTGGATTTTTCAGCAGAAACTTTGTAGACCAGGAGAGACTGGGATGACATATTGAAAATGCTGCCAACCAAGAATATTCTACCCAACAAACTGATACCTTAGAATTAAAGAAGAGATAAAGATTTCAGAGACAAAAGCTGAAGGAGCTTATTACCATTAGATTGGTCTTATAAGAAATGTTTAAGGGAGTTCTTCAAGCTGAAACAAAAGGATGCTAATTAGTAACATTGATTTTTACATATAAATTTTTGTACTCAATAGGTTTACTAAAAGCATTTATCAATTCTAACAGATTTTATAGAATATTTAGGGTATTTTTCAGTATATGAGACCATGTCATCTGCAAACAGAGGCAATTTTAATTCTCCCTTTTCTGATTTGGATGCCATTTTTCTTTCTTCCCTAATTGCTCTGACTAGGATTTCCGGTATTATGTTAAAAAGAAGTGGTAAGAATAGGCATCTTTATTTTAGAAGAAAAACCTTTAGCTTTTCACTGTTGAGCATGCAGTCAGCTGTGGGGTTGTCAAAAATGGCTTTTTAAATATCCAAAACATAAAAGGAACTCATACAGCTCACCAGCAAAAGAAATCAAATGATTTAATTTTAAAATGGGCAAAGGACATAAATAGACATTTCTCCAAAGAAGATATACAAGTGTTCAATTGGTATATGGAAAGAAACTCAGCATCACTAATCATCAGAGAAATAAAATTCAAAACCACAATAAGATATCACCTCACAGCCTTATGGCTTTTATAAAAAAAGACACCAACAGAAGTTGGTAAATATATAGAAAAAAGGAAACCTTTGTACACTGTTAGCAGAAATGTAAAATGGTACAACAGCCACTATGGAAAATATTAAAGCAGTTTCCTAATAAATTACAAAACAGAACTACCATATGACCCAAGAATTCCACTTCTAGATATATATCCTAAGAAAACAAAATCACTATCTCAAAGAAATATCCGTATTCCCATGTTTGTTCCAGCATTATTCACAATAGCCAAGGTAAACTCAAATGTCTGTGTATATATATGTGTGTGTATAATATATACATCCAATATTATTCAGACCTCAACAAGAAGGAAATCCTACCCTTTGCAACACAGATGAACCTGGAAGGCATTATAATAATTGAAATAATCCAGACAGAAGAAAGACAGATACTGCATGGTATCGCTCATATGTAGAATCTAAAAAGAAAACAACAACAACAAAGGGTAGAACAGTAGTTTCCAAGGGCTGGGAGTTGAGGGAGATGGGGTGAAGTTGGTAAAGGGTATGAACTTTCAGTTATAACATGAGTTAAGTTCTAAGGATCTAATGTATTGCATGGTGACTATGGTTGATAACACTTTACGGTATAACTGAAATTTGCTGAGAGTAGATCTTGAGCTTTCTCACTAAAAAATAAATAACTATGTGAGGTAACAGATGTGTTAATTAACTTTATAGTAGAAATCCTTTCACAATGTATACATGGATCAAATCCTCATATTTTAAACATACTACAACTTAGATTTTCAATTATACCTCAATAAACTTGAAAAATAAAAATTTGCTTGTTAATTTGTTTAATAACTGGTTTATGGCCCTAGAAAGAACAATTTGGGCCAATAGAGCAAGCAGATAATCAGGTTCTTCACTTACCTCCATGAAGTATCCTAGCATTCTTCTCAAACAGGAAAACTGCTTCGTGACAGGAGTTACCTTCCTGATCAAAAGACCCAAGATCGTTGATCAATATGGCTTCTTTCATGCAAGAACACAGATCTAGAGTAACAAACACTAGATTGGGAGTCAGAGAATGTGAAATCTGTCAGTAGCCTACTTGTCAGGAAACATAGAGTACATTAGGGCAGCCATATAATTGTTGTTGTCGTTGTTGTCTAGTCGCTAAGTTGTGTGTGACTCTTTCTTGATCCCATGAACTGCAGTCCACCAGCCTTCTCTGTCAATGGAATTTCCCAGGCAGGAATACTAGAGTGGGTTGCCATTTCCTTCTCTAGGGGATCTTCCCAGCTCAGGGATAAAACCTGTGTTTCCTGCATTGACGGGTACATTCTTTACCACTGAGCCACCAGGGAAGCCCAGCATATCATTACTTGAATATAAATTATATTCTTCATTGGAGTCCTTCTTAACTAGGACAATAGATATAAACCAGGACTGTCCTCTACAAACTGGGATATATGATCACCCCAATTCTATCACTAGATATTCTGTAGAGAAACTTCCAACTATAAAACAATGATCCTATGGTTAGCAAACCAGTTTAAAATATTTATCTCTAATGGAGAGAATTGGCAAGTGCTTAATGGCTTTTCAAAAAAAATTAAGATGAGTTTTAAATAGAGCAAAGTTTTGAAAACACTATCTCCTTAAGATTCTATTTTCAGTCTTTCAAGAGTCTTTCAAGAAATTAAGAAATTGTTTTAGTTCCTCTTTCTAACAATTCCATGAATACATTATCCTAAATGCTCTAGTTCTTAAACTCTCAGTCACTAAAAAATATTTTTCATGTTCTATATTTATGTTTGGTTTTAAAGCAGCCATTTTTTTGAGGAAGAGAGGAAAGGATGGCAGTGAGAAGTGGAGGAGGAGGGATGGGAATGATGACAGATGTCCAGGGCAGGCATTTTCCCCCAGTTCCTCTTTTTGGAGTGGACTTGAGATGAACAAAACCAATCCTGGTTTCAGAATGTTTCTTGTGCTCTTGTCACAGTACATGACATTTTCACATACTGCAATTCTGTTTTTTAAAGATATATGTTTTCCACACAGTTGGGCCTCCAAGTGCAAGCCAGCTACCTAGTGCCTGTGTCAACTCTGGCCTGCGTGACCTCTGCTCTCTAACTCAGACAAGTTGACATCCAAAGGCTCCAATTTCCAAGCTCTGGTGGCAGCTGGCCCCCAGGTAAGTCCTGCAGTGGGAGTCAGTGGCGGAAAGAAAAGGGAAAGCAGAGTCTTTGTCTTGTTTCTAGCTGTATCACATGAACAGCTCCTGCTCTTCCTGTTGAGGTTCACTTTCTCCTGCAGACCTGGCTATGGGCTTTGTCCCACCAACCTAGAGAGGGGATTGGCTTCCTGCTGATGCTTATTTGCAAGCTGCTTCAGTCTTTTACTGGTTCTTTCAGCTCTTTTAACACAAGAGCATCAATCCTGTTTAAAATAATTGAGTAGCTTTTGTTTTCTGGGTGGAAATGCTTGTTATAATACTCAGTAAAATAGTGAGTTGTTCCAAGTCTGGAGGAAAACTCACTGGAAGGGCCTTACTGTGAGATAGCATGTGGTTCTCCTACAGGGAACCTTCCCAAGAGTAATTATTCAAAAATGTCACCTTGTGAGCTGGCTTTGTGCTGTGCTCTGCTGTGCTCAGTCACTTCTGCTGCTGCGAAGTTGCCTCAGTCGTGTCCAACTCTGTGTAACCACATAGACGGCAGCCCACCAGGCTGCCCCGTCCCTGGGATTCTCCAGGCAAGAACACTGGAGTGGGTTGCCATTTCCTTCTCCAATGCATGAAACTGAAAAGTGAAAGTGAAGTCGCCCAGTCAAGTCCAACTCTTAGCGACCCCATGGACTGCAGCCTACCAGGCTCCTCCATCCATGGGATTTTCCAGGCAAGAGTACTGGAGTGGGGTGCCATTGCCTTCTCCATTAGTCACTTCAGTTGTATTCAACTCTTTGCAACCCCATGGACTGTAGGCTGCCAGGCTCCTCTGTCCATAGGATTCTCCATACTGAGGTGGGTTGCCATGCCCTCCTTCAGGGCATCTTCCCAATCCAGGGATCGAACCTACGTCTCCCACAAGAATCTGCAGGTAGATTCTTTATCATCTGCGCCAGCAGGGTTTAGACCTTGACAAGTATAATATGCAACTTATCATGCTTAATGTTTGGTATCTTAAAGCTGAACCACATTGTTCTACAGGAAGATCTACTTTATCACAGGAGATATATCTTGGAGATTCAAGCATGAAAGAATAAGTGCAAACGTTTCAATAAAAGGAAACTAGAAATCAAATAGTGGTTTGCACAAGGATATATCTGAACTTTTCACAGATTTTTACTGAAACAGAAACTACAAACTGTAAGAATATACAAATGATTTTACACAAATGCATTAAAATAAATCGTACATATTCTACATTAGGTTATTCAGTCTATAAAATAATCTTTCCCAAATCATATAGTATTAAAAATAAGCACTTTCAAACTGCCTCCAAAACTGGGATAATTCTGACCTTGTATTAGAACAGAATTTATAACATAATAATTAGAATTAATTTTTATAATTATATTTAAAATTTAAATATGCCAAGTTCTGAAAATCTGAAAATATTCATTTTATTAAACAGATAGAAGAATAAAATTATCAAGTTTAATAACAAATCTGAGACCAAAATCTGCATTAAATTACACTTAAGGAAATCTGTCTAAGGTTATTCCCTTTAATTTATCATTAACATTTCATCTTTCTAAAGTACTTTTCATTACCTCTGGCCTTCTGGGTCTAGTCATTAAGGTGACTTTTATGTAAAATAATCTCTACTACAGGGATGGGAGTATTTGCACTTAGTTGCTGATCACTCAATACAGAACTATAAGATAAATTTAAAACATGGCAACTTGACCAGAATAATGCATTCTAATGTAAAAATACAAATCATAGTTTGTTGACACACGATAATTTCAGCTTTAGTTTCCTAGCCAAAGGGGATTAAGAATATACTACAAAATTTTAATACAGTTGACCCTTGAACAACTGTTCAGGTCTGAACTGGACAGCTTTACTAATACATGGATTTTGTTCAACAGTAAATACTACAGGATTATAAGGGCTTCCCAGTGGTGTTAGTGGTAAAGAACCCTCCTACCAATGCAAGAGACATAAGAGATGGTGGTTCTTAAGAGATGGGTTCTGTCCCTGGGTTGGGAAGATACTCTGGAGGGGGAAATGGCAACCCACTCCAGTATTCTTGCCAGGAGAATCCCATGGACAGAGGAGTCTGGCAGGCTACGGTCCATAGTGTCGCAGAGTCAGACACGACTGAAGCAACTAAGCACAGCACAACACAGGACTATAAGGTCTGTGGTTGGTTGAATATACAGATGTGGTGGGACCATGGATAGAGAAGGAAATGATAAATTATTCTCAGATGAACCCCTATACTGTTCAAGAGTTAACTGCATAGAAAATATCTTGGGTGCAAAAAAACTCACAAGAATGTGCCAGGGCGACTACAAAGAAATGCAAAATAAATACATATTCTTGGTCCCACAAAAATACTGCTGCCTAATCTCTTAACACTAATCTGAATATTATTTATACTAGATCTATATATTTAGATTATACTAGATGAAATTTTACCTTACACTGCATCCTGACATTTGACTTTTTTTGTTGTTTTGCCACTATCAGATATTTCATGCTATACTAACCAAGGGAATTAGCATTCTCAATGTCCTATCTGCATTCTTACTAGCCTCTTTCTGCTCAGGTTTTTAAAAATAGTATTTCAAATGCAGTCAGAGCCTACAACATAAAGGGAAAATTCTCCCACCCAAGTCTCCAATGCTCATCTTGCAGGCCCCCAGCAGTCAGCAGTTTAAGGAGACCATTCTGGATGGATGCAATTGCTTTATTCAAGTTCCACATATGTCTCCAAACTCCAATCAATTAGCCGCATATGCTTTTTGTTGTGTTATATGTACTTATCCCCGTATTTACTCTATCGATTTAGATGGTGGGTGAGAGGGGAGGCAAAAGAAACCTAGCTGTGATTATTGTCTTTATTAAGGTGGAATTAAACAGCACAACACATCTAATAGTATTTTAGCCCAGTGCTTTGAGCATCCCCAAGTTTTCAGATTATAAATTCACAACAGTGAATAATACACTAGTGATTATTTTTAAAACATTGAACAACTTCATGCTGTAAAAATTATATGCTTACAGTTTTAGCGTGAATTTGTTTTGTAGCTTATTTAACACTGTCTGAAAATAAAGAAGTTAATGAAAACTATATATTTGAGAATGCCTTATAAGAGGCAACATAGCGGAGACTCTAACAAGACCAGTTACTTAGAAAAGTGTACCCATTTATCTGATACCCTCAGCATCCAGAAATCATCACAAGTTCAGATACAACTTCTTCAATGCTGATTTATAAATTTGACTGAAAACTTTAAGAGTCTATGCTAAGCTGTAACAAAAGCAAAAAACAAAACTATGGTCTACGCAATGTTACCACCACACCACTCTATAAACCACCAAAACACTGTTTGGCATTGTCTCTTAAACTAGAGAACTTTCAGACACATAGAATATGAGAGTTGAGAGGAACTTAGAAGATGCTAAGTTTAGTTCCTTACTTTCCACCTNTCTATAAACCACCAAAACACTGTTTGGCATTGTCTCTTAAACTAGAGAACTTTCAGACACATAGAATATGAGAGTTGAGAGGAACTTAGAAGATGCTAAGTTTAGTTCCTTACTTTCCACCTGAGAATAGGAAGGGAAGAATCAACCAAAGGAATCAGCATTTATCGAGTCTCAGGCATGTCGGACGGGGCATTTCCAACTTGGCTATCTCATTTCCTACAGTCCCAGGTAAGTAATGTTAACCTCCACTTTACAACTAAGGAAATGCATATCTATCTGGATTAAATGCCCCTCAATAAATCCACTAATGGAGAACAAGGGGATTTTATATTGAAAGTTACTGCTCTTTCCTCAGGGTCAGTTCAGTTCAGTTCAGTCGTGTCCAGCTCTTTGCAACACCAAGGACTGAAGCACACCAGGCTTCCCTGTCCATCACCAACACCAATACCTCAAGTCCATTGAGTTGGTGATTCCATCAAACCATCTCATCCTCTGTTGTCCCCTTCTTCTCCTGCCTTCAGTCTTTCCCAGCATCATGGTCTTTTCCAGTGAGTCAGTTCTTCATATCAGGTGGGCAAAGTATTGGAGTTTCAGCTTCAGCATCAGTCCTTCTGATGAATATTCAGGATGATTTCCTTTAGGATGGACTGGTGGGATCGCCTTGCAGTCCAAGGGACTCTTAAGAGTCTTCTCAAACACCACAGTTCAAAAGCATCAATTTTTTCGAGCTCAGATTTCTTTATAGTCCAACTCTCACATCCAAACATGACTATTGGAAAAACAATAGCTTTGACTAGATGGACCTTTGTTGGCAAAGTAATGTCTCTGCTTTTTTTTTTTTAAGGAATATAAAACTATTTATTGACCACCGTTCACCAGTATTTACAAGAAAGTAAACAGTATACTGGAGAAGGCAATAGCACCCCACTCCAGTACTCTTGCCTGGAAAATCCCAGGAATGGGGGAGCCTGGTGGGCTGTTCTCTATGGGGTCGCACAGAGTCGGACACAACTGAAGTGACTTAGCAGCAAACAATATACAGTTGAATAACATTCTGATTACTACAAAGTTATTGTTTTTCTTGGCTTCTGCTGAAATAGTAACCCAAAATACTGAGAAAATTGAGCCTTCATGTAAGGAATGGATTGGAGTCAAGTCTGAAAAAA
>SJYX01014672.1:10576-24218 GCA_006410675.1 Oreotragus oreotragus
GGTCACAAAGAATCAGACGCAACTTGGCATATAAGCAACAAAAACAGGTAAAGAACCTGAGACAAAGAGAAATTCATACGGGTCACAAGTGGTGAATTAAGATGAAGTTTGACAGCTCAAAGTCAAGGTGCATAAAATCAGATGCGTCCTATTCCGACGTTAGTCTGTGTAAGCCTGCCTTTTTCTTACCCGTTTGTCCAGCACAGTTCTCCCATTTGCGGGCAGGGCTAAACCTTAGAGCAGAATGTTTCTTCTCGCTTCCTCTCCTGCCTTGCCCACTCAGCCAGTTGTTAAGTCTGTTGACGTGACCACAGTTCCCCTCTTGTCACTTCCACGTTGCTTTGTCCCTCCTCTCCTCCCTGCAAGGACCTCTCTTGTTTTCTTTTGCAGTAGCTTACCAACCAGCAGCCCTACCCAGACTCCTGTGCTGTGCCCACCCTGCCCACTCTTTGCAGAGTGACCCTCCTAAGCCATCAAGATTCCCGTGTCGTGTTCCCTCTTCAAAACCAACCAGGCTCCCTTGCCTCAAGTCAAGCCTGCCTTCTCACTCCGGCCTGCAGGGTCTTCCAGTCAGTCCTCCATGTCCACCCCTGCCTCCCCCGTGCAGCCCTTACCCTGCATACTCCCTCCACACCCTGCTTCCACCATTCTTTTCGCTTAAGTAGCAGCAACCATGGCTCTCCCTGTCTCCCCTTGTTAACATTGTCTCTGGACTTCCAGGGAATGCTCTAGCTCTCTGGAAGACCATCACTTTCTGCCCTGAATATAAGCTTGATCCATGTTTTGTCTCTCTTTGTTCTGCCATATCCAATTCAACCGATGCTTTGTGCAGCGCGCACGATAGGTCCTGGGATACTGAGGTGTGTAACATCGTGACTTGGCTCTGAAGGAGGAAGAGAAGCCCAAAAAGGCACAATTACAATCCAGCATGTTGGAGTAGAGCCAGAGGTCTTCACGTGCAGTTGCAGGAAGCACAGGAAGGGAGGTTATTGTGGCCTCGGTCTCCTTTGCATCCTGTGTGTGGGTGCTAAGTCACTTCAACCTTGCCCCACTCTTTGCAACCCCCTGGACTGTACCAAGCAAGCTCCTCTGTCCATGGGATTCCCCAGGCAAGAATACTGGAGTGGGTTGCCAAGCCCTCCTGGGATCTTCTTGACCCAGGGATCAAACCTGTGTCTCCTACTGCTCCTGCCTTGCAGGCGGATTCTTTACCGCTGAGCCACCAGGGAAGCCCCTTTGTATCTTGTAATACAGAGCAAAGTGCCCTGCCTTTATTGCGGCTGCAGGAAATGTTTATTTAATTGAATAAGTCCTCGGTGACTCATTTGTTAAAAGTGATTTTTAAATATTTGGTTGACTTAACTGAACTGGGGTGTATATATATCAGGTGTTCATGCATTCTATTGTGAGCTAAAGAATGACTGGTGGTATATTGTTCTGGAAATCTTCTCAAGGCTGCTAGGTATGTTCCACACGTACATTCTGAACTCCTCAAGGATTTCTCTGTTCCACTTCTTTATTCTCCAGAGAACAGTGAGCGACAGACTAAAATCCCACCCATATTCTTACACTCGAGTAAGGGGGTCAGCCTTTACCCTAGTGCATGTGGGCATGCTACGTCATTTCAGTTGTGTCCAGCCTTTTGCGGCCCCATGGGCTGTAGGCCACCAGGCTCCTCTGTCCATGGAATTCTCCAGGCAGGAATATTGGAGTGGGTTGCCATGCCCTCATCCAGGGGATTTTCCCAACCCAGGGATCAGACCTGCATCTCTCATGTTTCCTGCACTGGCAGGCAGGGCCTTTACCACTAGCCTTTACCCTAGACGCTCACCTAAACATGGATCACCTTGGCCTGATTTTCTACTTTGGAGGATAGAAGAGTGTGGAGATAATTAAATCCTACTCTTTAAGACCTTTCAAAAGCCAAGATGTAGATGATGATATTGTTTATTCATTGGTGACTTTGGATAGGTCCCTTCAAGCTTCCTGAAACCAGTCTGTTCATCTATAATACCTACCCTCAAGGGCTGGTGTGAGAAGTAGATAAAACAGTGAGTGTTACTTGCCTGCTACATTTCCTAGAATATGGTCTAAATTTGAAAAATAAAATAGGTATTATGGCAGAAATACTATTATTGAGTATAACCATGGACAGAGGAGTCTGGCCAGCTTTGGTCCATAGGGTTGCAAAGAGTCAGACATGACTGAAGTGCCTGAGTGCACGTGCACATGGCAGCCACTGGGCTAGGTAGGCAGTGATAATTAAGACACATTTAGTTTTTGCTCTCAAAACAATCACAGGCTAGTATGGGAGAACTAAAGATAAAGGTGATTTGAGTGCAATGTGTGGGGGAGGGCGCCCAGGGACCACCCAGAAGGCCATCCTGTAGGAAGTGGCAGTTATACTGAGTTGGAGAGTGGCTGTAAGCTAACCAGTAACGATGGGAGGTAGGGATCAGCAGGAAGGTGTTCCAGGCAAAAGCAGTGGTAGTTTTCCAGCAAAATTTAGTGTTCCTGTAGCAGGAAAGGCTTAGGCTAAACTTTCAACCGGGCAGAAAAACAATGGAATTAATGGCATAGGGAAGTTAAGACATTTCTCTCTTTAGGACTCTCAGCCAAAGGGATGAGTAGGTTAAGCATGGCACTGCTTTGATGTGGCAGGAGTGGTTGGGTGGGGAAAGGATGGAACATGAATACATAGTTCAGGAGTTTTCAAACTATTTTTAAAAATCCATCATAACCTTATCTCTTCAGATGAAACCAATACAGTACTGTAAAGTAAAATAAAGTAAAAATAAAAATTAAAAAAATAAAAAATAAAACATACTATCAAGTATCGAGAATAAAATAAAACTTCCCAAGCATGATAAAATAAACATGCATCACACTTATTGGAGAAAATTTTAGATGTATGCTGTTCATGTTCTGAAATAAGGCAGGGACACCCACTATTACAGGTCTTATTCAATATAGTACAGAACTTCCTTGTCAATAAACAAATTAATTTATTAAAACACAATACAAAAAAATAAAAATAAAACACAATATTGCAAGGCACATCACACACATGATGTTTCTTAGCTAAATGATTTTGCTTGTAATTTGCAGGGTTTTGAGTAGAATGGGATTGTTGAATAACATGATAGACAGTCTAATCTCTGCTTTGCCATTTAATACAACTATACATTTCTCCATCTGCAAAATGGGAACAATAGAACCTGCTTCACAGGGGGCATTCAGAGAATAAAATGGGAGAGATTATGAAAGTGAAACTGATTTGTTAACTATTAAAATATTTGAAAATGCAAGGTAGTGGTATTAAAAAAAAAAAAAAACTTTCACAGAAAAAGAAAATGCAAAGTAGTGTTTCTCTGGATGGAAGACGGCACTGTTTCCAAACTCTTGGAGGGGGGCTCTCTTGAGGCCTCCTCTTATACTACAATGACACTTGGAATACTTCTAATGGATCCCCTGGATTTCTAAAATCAGAGCCTGAAAAGCCTCATTTGAAAGGCAAAGAGTTGGCTGGCCGGACAGTGAAATGATGTTCTCCAAGTCTAAGGACCAATTCTGGCATGAAAGCCAATGATACTCTGGCCCCTGCATAGTTCTCTACTACATGTGCCTGCGTGTTGAGTCACTTCAGTCGTGTCGGACTCTTTGCAACCCCTATGGACTGTAGCCCACCAGGCTCCTCTGTTCATGGGATTCTCAAGGCAAGAATACTGGAGTGGGTTACCATGCCCTCCTCCAGGGGATCCTCCCCACCCAGGGACTGAACCCACGTCTCCTTCATCTCTTGCATTGGTAGGTGGATTCTTTATACTAGGGCCGCTTGGGAAGCCCCCTTTACTACACAGAGCTCCCTAAAGTGTCTTCCATCACAAGGTTGTCTATACCTTTCTAAGATGCTACGGGAGCATCAGTCTTCTTGCTGCTATGGTTCAGTAATTTTTGCTCAATTCAGTTCAGTCGCTCAGTTGTGTCTGATTCTTTGTTGCCCCATGGACTGCATCACACCTGGCTTCCCTGTCAATCACCAACTCCCGGGGCTTGCTCAAATTCATGTCCATTGGGTTGGTGATACCATTCAACCATCTTATCCTCTGTCATCCCCTTTTCCTCCTGCCTTCAATCTTTCCCAGCATCAGGGTCTTTTCCAGTGGGTCAGTTCTTCCCATCAGGTGGCAGTTGGAGCTTCAGCTTCAGCATCAGTCCTTCCAATGAATATTTAGGACTGATTTCCTTTAGGATTGACTTGTTTAATTTCCTTGCATTCCAATGGACTCTCAAAAGTCTTGTCCAACACCACAGTTCAAAAGCAGCAACTCTGATGCTCAGCTTTCTTGATGGTCCAACTCTTACATACATTCATGACTACTGGAAAATCCATAGCTTTGCCTTGAGCACCCCATGAACAGAACAGTATGAAAAGACATTTTTTGCTCAGGGTCTGTCTTTACTCCAACAGGAGAGACAAGTAGATTGTCCAGGGATATTTCCTGAAGCTCAGATCGCCAGGGAATGGACCAACGACAGCAAGAGCTCCCTTCTTCTAACAGGAGGGACTGGGTATTAACTCAACTTCCTATGGGACTGGAGTCTCTGTTCTCCCAGCAGCCCTTTTCACAGTTTCCAGGTGCTAACAGTTGGCACTCTTAGATAGCTCCCTACACAGCTGGCATTTACATGCAGTCTGCCTGGCACCTGGGTCGGCCTGTTTATCCTGTTACCATGCTGCTCTGCTTGTACTGGAAGCAGCATCCTTTCCTTAGAGCATGACTCCATAGTCTGATCCATGGTGCCTTCACCCGTGGGAACGGCAGGCCTTCTTTTGCTGGTTTTGACTTGTAAGTTTTTCCCAAAAAAGTTGATCCTTCACCTCTATGATGTGATATTATGTTTACCTACTTTCACCTTGACCTCACATCCCATTTCATTATCTAGCCTTTCCAGTTGGCATTTCCAGTAGAGACTGGGGGTGAGGATGTGGGGAGATGCAATCAGGAGGTTCTTCACTGTAAAAGTCTTCAGAGTCAGATGGACCTCTCTGTCTCCCTCTTTCTTTGGCCTTGTCCATCTTTGGAAACACCATTTGCCTCGTAAGAGGTTTCCTCCAGACCACCCCCCCACACACTTTTTTGGATCAGCACCATAGTTTATTTGTAAACATATTGTATGTGTCAGTAATCCAATTAACAATGCTTTAAACATTTCCTTGTATAATATTAACATCATACCAGAAACAAATTCCACCGTACTCAGTTACAGTTTTGGTATTTTAAAATCTTTAAAAACAAATGGTATTTGAAACAGTGAACATAAAAGAGAAACACAAATGGCAGAGAAAACTGGAAACAATTAAAAGAATTCTCCCCAAAACAAATAAAATCATACAATTACATATTTTATTTTTTAATTTTAAAAAAGATTTAATATGAATAATTTCTTTTTTTCACTTTTTCCTAAGTGACATACAGCAGTGTATAAGTTTAAGGTATACAGCATAATGATTTAACTTAAGTGCATCACAAAATGATTATCACAATAAGTTTAGTAAACACCCATCTTCTCATACAGATGCAAAAATTAAGAAAAAGTTTTTTCTAGTGATGAGAACTCAGAATTTTCTCTCTCAACAATTTTCATATATAACATACAGCAGTGTTAATTTTATTGATCATGTACATCTTACCTCTAGTATTTACTTATCTTATAACTGGAATTTGTAACTTTTGACCATCTTCATGATTACATATTGTAAAAGCAGAAGAGCAATCAAGGGAATCAGAGGACCATATTTTTTTTAACAACATAAAGTTACATTTCTTTAGACCAATGTGAGAGGTGAAATTGTACCATATTAAATTCTATGTCCGTTTTTATATTTCTTGTTTCTCAGGTTTGTCAATGGTTTAAGCTACATTAAATACAGAAAGGGGCTTCCCAGATGGCGCTAGTGGTAAAGAACCTGACTGACATATCGTCCTCATGCAGGAGACATAAGAGATGTGGGTTCAATCCGGGGGTCAGGAAGATCCCCTAGAGCAGGGCTTGGCAACCTACTCCAGCATTCTTGCCTGGAGAATCCCGCGGACCAAGGAGCCTGGTAAGCTATGGTGTATACAGAGGCAAAAAAGCAGACATGACTAAAAAGGCTTACCTTGCACGCACAAGGGCAGAAAAGAGGGGAGGTCGGATGCTTTTCTGAGTGATGCCTGCAAATAACCAGACTCTCAGGAGAGAGGTGTCCAGGATAGAGGGCTGGAAGAAGTCTCTTGCTGACTTACCCATCACTCCTGTAAGTACCCCTCCCTCACTTATGACATTTCTCACACTATACATAGTTTGTTGGCTGCTTACAGCTTCACAAGCATCGATAGTTTCTGAAAAAGCTGGGACAGTATTTGTTTCATCTGTCACTGTACAACAGATCTAAGATAGTCCTAAGTCATCACAGTGGCCTACAAGACCCTACCAATTTGGCTATCCCATCCCGCATCACCTCTCTGATCTTGCCCCTATGTCATTGTCCCTTGCTCATCCTCATTCTGCTACAAGTTTCAACTGTTTTCTGAACGTTTGGGTCCACTGCTGCCTCAGAGTCTCTGTACTCGTTGTTCTATCTGCTTCCATGCACTTCCCTCCCACAAGTATCTCCAGAGTTGGCTGTCTCTCTGTTTATTGGGCTTTTGTCAAATGTCACTCTTTCTAGAAGGCCATATCTGACTACCCATTAAAAAGAAAAGGTACAATCTCTTTGTAGGAGGTATATTCAGTTCAGCTCAGTCGCTCAGTCATGTCCCACTCTTTGCGATCCCATGAATTACAGCACGCCAGGCCTCCCTGTCCATCACCCAACTCCTGGAATTCACTCAAACTCATGTCCATTGAGTTGGTGGTGCCATCCAGCCATCTCATCCTCTGTCATCCCCTTCTCCTCCTGCCCCCAATCCCTCCCAGCATCAGAGTCTTTTCCAATGAGTCAACTCTTTGCATGAGGTGGCCAAAGTACTGGAGTTTCAGCTTTAGCATCATTCCTTCCAAAGAACACCCAGGGCTGATCTCCTTCAGAATGGACTGGTTGGATCTCCTTGCAGTCCAAGGGACTCTCAAGAGTCTTCTCCAACACCACAGTTCAAAAGAATCAATTCTTTGGTGCTCAGCTTTCTTCACAGTCCAACTGTCATATCCATACATGACAAATGGAAAAACCATAGCCTTGATTAGACAGACCTTTGCTGGCAAAGTAATGTCTCTGCTTTTGAATATACTATCTAGGTTGGTCATAACTTTTCTTCCAAGGAGTAAGCGTCTTTTAATTTCATGACTGCAGTCACCATCTGCAGTGATTTTGGAGCCCCCCAAAATAAAGTCTGACACTGTTTCCACTGTCTCCCCATCTATTTCCCATGAAGTGATGGGACCAGATGCCATGATCTTCGCTATTAAGTTAATCTTAATGCACTCCAATATACAGTAGGTACAGAAAAACACTTTGATTTCATTTATACAAGGTACTTAGAATAGTCAAATTCATAGAGTCAGAAAGTACCCTGGTAGATGCCAGAGGCCAAGTGGGGGATGGAGTACTGGGGAGGGGAGATTGGGAGTTAGTACTTTATGGAGACAGATTTTCAGTGAAGGAAGGTGAAAAATCTGGGAAGTGAATGATGTTAAGAGTTGCACAACGATGTACTTAGTGTTACTGAGCTGTAGAATTAAACATGGCTAAAACAATATGTTTTATATTATGTGATTTTCACCACACACACAAAAAATCATTAAAAGAATCAGTACCACATTCCATCCCCTGCTGACTAAATTTATTTTTCTCTAAAGTACTTATCCAATAGTGGGCTATATATTTTACTCGTTGATTTTGTCTTCTTGTGACTAGAATGCAGGCTTTCAGAGGGCAGGAATTTTTGTCTGTTTTCTTCTCTGTCCTGCCCTTGATGCCCAGAACCATGCCTGACACATAACACATAGTAGTCTGTTGATCAAGTGCATGAATTCTTCTGAGAATTAGAGTAGACGCCAGGTCTCTTTTCTGTTTTTTTTTTTTTTCTTCTTCTTTCCCCCCTGGGGTTTAGGGAACTAGATGTACAAGACTTGCCGTGGAAGGCCAGAGCCAGCCTGTCTATTCTTCTTCATTTTGGTTTCCTTTCATTTCTTATTAAAACACCCAAATAGGCTCTATGTTTAAGAACTGCCTTCCCTCCCAGCATCACTTAGTAGAGAAAAATATTTATTTGGGCTTGAGGTTGGCAATACATCAAAATCCAATAATCGTACCCTAGTGCAATTGCACTGAAGGGTGTGAGATCCATAACGTAATAACATGTAATCTGCACATCAGGATCACAAAGGCGAATCTATAATTTCATTTTATTTATTTTCTTAAAATGTGACAATCCCACATGTTGCTTGAAATGATGGAAGTTGGGACAAACAGCAATGTGGGAGATTTATGAGCTGTGTCAACTCGGTCTTAGGGATTCCTCCCTGCTCCGTGCTTGGAAGATAGGACTGAACAATTTCCCCTTTTACTGCAGCAATATCGTGTCTGCATTTGGGAGAAAGACCCCCAACCCGTGAACATATTAACAGGCCTGTCTGTTTATGAGCGTGTAAATTTCTCACAGTGTATGCCTCCTGGGTCTTGGGGGTCTGTTTATTGGTGTGAGCTGTTTGGAGGCTCGAGTGTACAGCCTGTGTGGGAGAAATCTTCACTGTGGTTTGGACTTGTGCAAAGTGGAGAGGGGGATATGGTCTGGAGATTTTAAAAAGCAGCAGACTTTTTTTTCCGCTTGCTCAGATGAAATAACACAAAACAAATTCAAAGGCCTGTGAGCTGTGGTCGCAGGTTCAGGGTTGGACAGATTAGATCTCCCAAAGCCATCTGAGAGGGTCTTCACCCCCCAGGGGAGACTTTACCTGCCTCTCCCCACTCTCCTCCTTCATTCCTTCCCCCAAGGATTTGTCTCTGTCTTCTCACTGTTCTAAGCTTCCTGTCCCTTGCTGAGTGATTTTATGTTAAAGGTAGCAATAACCATTGGTATTTGGCAGAAATGTAACAGTGTCTTATTAAACACTCTGCCAGGCAGGTGTGCGGTCTCAGATTTGTCCAGGAGGAATCTATGACTGTAAGGGTTAAATGACTAAGAAGGCAAGTGTTGCAGCTAGGATTTGAGACTAGGACTATGTGGTTGGCCTCTATTTCAGCGTTTTAGGGTCATCAGACCTTCATTGGTACTGTCATTGGTCCCAGGCCACAGGGCTCTGGGCCTGTCTCTTATACACATCTCTCAAACTCATGTCCATTGAGTTGGTGGTGGCATCCAGCCATCTCATCCTCTGTCATCCCCTTCTCCTCCTGCCCCCAATCCCTCCCAGCATCAGAGTCTTTTCCAATGAGTCAACTCTTTGCATGAGGTGGCCAAAGTACTGGAGTTTCAGCTTCAGCATCATTCCTTCCAAAGAACACCCAGGGCTGATCTCCTTCAGAATGGACTGGTTGGATCTCCTTGCAGTCCAAGGGACTCTCAAGAGTCTTCTCCAACACCACAGTTCAAAAGAATCAATTCTTTGGTGCTCAGCTTTCTTCACAGTCCAACTGTCATATCCATACATGACAAATGGAAAAACCATAGCCTTGATTAGACAGACCTTTGCTGGCAAAGTAATGTCTCTGCTTTTGAATATACTATCTAGGTTGGTCATAACTTTTCTTCCAAGGAGTAAGCGTCTTTTAATTTCATGACTGCAGTCACCATCTGCAGTGATTTTGGAGCCCCCCAAAATAAAGTCTGACACTGTTTCCACTGTCTCCCCATCTATTTCCCATGAAGTGATGGGACCAGATGCCATGATCTTCGCTATTAAGTTAATCTTAATGCACTCCAATATACAGTAGGTACAGAAAAACACTTTGATTTCATTTATACAAGGTACTTAGAATAGTCAAATTCATAGAGTCAGAAAGTACCCTGGTAGATGCCAGAGGCCAAGTGGGGGATGGAGTACTGGGGAGGGGAGATTGGGAGTTAGTACTTTATGGAGACAGATTTTCAGTGAAGGAAGGTGAAAAATCTGGGAAGTGAATGATGTTAAGAGTTGCACAACGATGTACTTAGTGTTACTGAGCTGTAGAATTAAACATGGCTAAAACAATATGTTTTATATTATGTGATTTTCACCACACACACAAAAAATCATTAAAAGAATCAGTACCACATTCCATCCCCTGCTGACTAAATTTATTTTTCTCTAAAGTACTTATCCAATAGTGGGCTATATATTTTACTCGTTGATTTTGTCTTCTTGTGACTAGAATGCAGGCTTTCAGAGGGCAGGAATTTTTGTCTGTTTTCTTCTCTGTCCTGCCCTTGATGCCCAGAACCATGCCTGACACATAACACATAGTAGTCTGTTGATCAAGTGCATGAATTCTTCTGAGAATTAGAGTAGACGCCAGGTCTCTTTTCTGTTTTTTTTTTTTTTCTTCTTCTTTCCCCCCTGGGGTTTAGGGAACTAGATGTACAAGACTTGCCGTGGAAGGCCAGAGCCAGCCTGTCTATTCTTCTTCATTTTGGTTTCCTTTCATTTCTTATTAAAACACCCAAATAGGCTCTATGTTTAAGAACTGCCTTCCCTCCCAGCATCACTTAGTAGAGAAAAATATTTATTTGGGCTTGAGGTTGGCAATACATCAAAATCCAATAATCGTACCCTAGTGCAATTGCACTGAAGGGTGTGAGATCCATAACGTAATAACATGTAATCTGCACATCAGGATCACAAAGGCGAATCTATAATTTCATTTTATTTATTTTCTTAAAATGTGACAATCCCACATGTTGCTTGAAATGATGGAAGTTGGGACAAACAGCAATGTGGGAGATTTATGAGCTGTGTCAACTCGGTCTTAGGGATTCCTCCCTGCTCCGTGCTTGGAAGATAGGACTGAACAATTTCCCCTTTTACTGCAGCAATATCGTGTCTGCATTTGGGAGAAAGACCCCCAACCCGTGAACATATTAACAGGCCTGTCTGTTTATGAGCGTGTAAATTTCTCACAGTGTATGCCTCCTGGGTCTTGGGGGTCTGTTTATTGGTGTGAGCTGTTTGGAGGCTCGAGTGTACAGCCTGTGTGGGAGAAATCTTCACTGTGGTTTGGACTTGTGCAAAGTGGAGAGGGGGATATGGTCTGGAGATTTTAAAAAGCAGCAGACTTTTTTTTCCGCTTGCTCAGATGAAATAACACAAAACAAATTCAAAGGCCTGTGAGCTGTGGTCGCAGGTTCAGGGTTGGACAGATTAGATCTCCCAAAGCCATCTGAGAGGGTCTTCACCCCCCAGGGGAGACTTTACCTGCCTCTCCCCACTCTCCTCCTTCATTCCTTCCCCCAAGGATTTGTCTCTGTCTTCTCACTGTTCTAAGCTTCCTGTCCCTTGCTGAGTGATTTTATGTTAAAGGTAGCAATAACCATTGGTATTTGGCAGAAATGTAACAGTGTCTTATTAAACACTCTGCCAGGCAGGTGTGCGGTCTCAGATTTGTCCAGGAGGAATCTATGACTGTAAGGGTTAAATGACTAAGAAGGCAAGTGTTGCAGCTAGGATTTGAGACTAGGACTATGTGGTTGGCCTCTATTTCAGCGTTTTAGGGTCATCAGACCTTCATTGGTACTGTCATTGGTCCCAGGCCACAGGGCTCTGGGCCTGTCTCTTATACACATCTCTCAAACTCATGTCCATTGAGTTGGTGGTGGCATCCAGCCATCTCATCCTCTGTCATCCCCTTCTCCTCCTGCCCCCAATCCCTCCCAGCATCAGAGTCTTTTCCAATGAGTCAACTCTTTGCATGAGGTGGCCAAAGTACTGGAGTTTCAGCTTCAGCATCATTCCTTCCAAAGAACACCCAGGGCTGATCTCCTTCAGAATGGACTGGTTGGATCTCCTTGCAGTCCAAGGGACTCTCAAGAGTCTTCTCCAACACCACAGTTCAAAAGAATCAATTCTTTGGTGCTCAGCTTTCTTCACAGTCCAACTGTCATATCCATACATGACAAATGGAAAAACCATAGCCTTGATTAGACAGACCTTTGCTGGCAAAGTAATGTCTCTGCTTTTGAATATACTATCTAGGTTGGTCATAACTTTTCTTCCAAGGAGTAAGCGTCTTTTAATTTCATGACTGCAGTCACCATCTGCAGTGATTTTGGAGCCCCCCAAAATAAAGTCTGACACTGTTTCCACTGTCTCCCCATCTATTTCCCATGAAGTGATGGGACCAGATGCCATGATCTTCGCTATTAAGTTAATCTTAATGCACTCCAATATACAGTAGGTACAGAAAAACACTTTGATTTCATTTATACAAGGTACTTAGAATAGTCAAATTCATAGAGTCAGAAAGTACCCTGGTAGATGCCAGAGGCCAAGTGGGGGATGGAGTACTGGGGAGGGGAGATTGGGAGTTAGTACTTTATGGAGACAGATTTTCAGTGAAGGAAGGTGAAAAATCTGGGAAGTGAATGATGTTAAGAGTTGCACAACGATGTACTTAGTGTTACTGAGCTGTAGAATTAAACATGGCTAAAACAATATGTTTTATATTATGTGATTTTCACCACACACACAAAAAATCATTAAAAGAATCAGTACCACATTCCATCCCCTGCTGACTAAATTTATTTTTCTCTAAAGTACTTATCCAATAGTGGGCTATATATTTTACTCGTTGATTTTGTCTTCTTGTGACTAGAATGCAGGCTTTCAGAGGGCAGGAATTTTTGTCTGTTTTCTTCTCTGTCCTGCCCTTGATGCCCAGAACCATGCCTGACACATAACACATAGTAGTCTGTTGATCAAGTGCATGAATTCTTCTGAGAATTAGAGTAGACGCCAGGTCTCTTTTCTGTTTTTTTTTTTTTTCTTCTTCTTTCCCCCCTGGGGTTTAGGGAACTAGATGTACAAGACTTGCCGTGGAAGGCCAGAGCCAGCCTGTCTATTCTTCTTCATTTTGGTTTCCTTTCATTTCTTACTAAAACACCCAAATAGGCTCTATGTTTAAGAACTGCCTTCCCTCCCAGCATCACTTAGTAGAGAAAAATATTTATTTGGGCTTGAGGTTGGCAATACATCAAAATCCAATAATCGTACCCTAGTGCAATTGCACTGAAGGGTGTGAGATCCATAACGTAATAACATGTAATCTGCACATCAGGATCACAAAGGCGAATCTATAATTTCATTTTATTTATTTTCTTAAAATGTGACAATCCCACATGTTGCTTGAAATGATGGAAGTTGGGACAAACAGCAATGTGGGAGATTTATGAGCTGTGTCAACTCGGTCTTAGGGATTCCTCCCTGCTCCGTGCTTGGAAGATAGGACTGAACAATTTCCCCTTTTACTGCAGCAATATCGTGTCTGCATTTGGGAGAAAGACCCCCAACCCGTGAACATATTAACAGGCCTGTCTGTTTATGAGCGTGTAAATTTCTCACAGTGTATGCCTCCTGGGTCTTGGGGGTCTGTTTATTGGTGTGAGCTGTTTGGAGGCTCGAGTGTACAGCCTGTGTGGGAGAAATCTTCACTGTGGTTTGGACTTGTGCAAAGTGGAGAGGGGGA
>SJYX01014673.1:8891-28612 GCA_006410675.1 Oreotragus oreotragus
GACGACAGAGGATGAGATGGCTGGATGGCATCACAGACTCGATGGACGTGAGTCTGAGTGAACTCTGGGAGATGGTGATGGACAGGGAGGCCTGGCGTGCTGCGATTCATGGGGTCGCAAAGAGTTGGACACGACTGAGCGACTGAACTGAATTGATGCTTATTGTTGGTCTCATTTAAGATTGCAGTAGAAGTAGTTTCCAATGTCATTGAATAACCTTTTCCTTTTATATATCTTAAGATTTTTTACTTTATTATTTATTGATTTTTTTTTTACTATTTTTCAGTAGAAAATGTCCTTTTATTTGTAAAAGGATTGAGGAAATAAAGAAATGTTCTTTAAAAAAGAAAATCACAAATATAAATGGACTATGTCAAAATAAGCACTGATTAAATTTATGGATATTCACTTCTGATTCTTTTACTTTACACATACACCAGTCTTAGGTTCTTGTAGAACACAAGAGAACTGAATTAATTAATAAACATACATTACTTACTAAGTATATAATCTTACATTTTCCCACTTAGGGAATGAGGTTTATTTTTAAAAATTTTGAAGTATTTATATAAATTCATTATTTGCTTGGCCCAAAAATCATGTAATATATTAAAACTGTTAGTATCTTGTAGTCCCCATTGTCTATTGTCCAGTAATTTTACAAATAATGCTGCTGCTGCTAAGTCACTTCAGTGTGTCCGACTCTGTGCGACCCCATAGACGGCAGCCCACCAGGCTTCCCTGTCCCTGGGATTCTCCAGGCAAGAGTACTGGAGTGAGGTGCCATTGCCTTCTCTGTTACAAATAATGAAAAGTTACCAAATCTTATCTAATTTGAAATTAGGAAGCACATTTTTCCTTTGACTCAAATAGAAAAGAAAAAGGTAATTTATATAACATCCATGAAGGAATTAAAGAAGGATGACATGAAATCACATTCTATTCTTTCTGTAGACGTTTTACACAAAAGGAGGCTTTCACCTATAAATGGCTTTGTAATGTTTTTAATTAAAGAAAGAATACCAAAAAGAATGAGTTCATTTTACTAAATATTATGAAACAACAAAAAATTCTCTTTAAAAAGAAGGATTGAGTCAATCATTATAAAAATAAATTCGAAGAAGGAGAAAGCCAAAAATGCAATAGAAATAATAAATTCTAGACTCTTTGATAACATCAATAATAAATATCAACCTATTCTGTTTGATTGAGAAAGAAAATGATTATCAACAAAAGGGGACCACATCAAGACACATGGAAATTATAATGGCAAAAACTAAAGATAAAAGCAACAAGGAAGGGTGAAGCAACAAATCACAAAGTAGAGAATACTCATAAGGCCATCAACTGACTTTTCAGCAGAAATTCTGCAGAACAGAATACAGTGGCATGATATATTTAAAGTGATTAAAGGGAAAAGCCTACAACCAAGAATACTCTACCAAGCAAGGCTCTTATTGAGATTTGATGGGGAGATCAACAGTTTCACAGACAAGTGAAAACTAAGAGTTCAGCACCACCAAACAAGCTTTACAAGAAATGTGAAAGGAAATTGACTAAATGAAAAAGAAAAGGAAAAACTAGAAACATGACAATCATGAAATGAAAAACTTTACCAGTAATATAGGCAAACATACAGTACACATAGTAAATCATCTATGCAGAAAGCTAGCAGGAAGGATAAAAGACAAATTAGTAAAATCATCTATATCCACAGTAACCAAGTTAGAGATACACAAGACAATTAAATGTAAAATATGATATCAAAAACAGTAATGAGGGGAGAGGAATACAAATACATGTTTGTTACAGTGCATTTGAAATTAGGAAAATGGAGCTTAAAACATATATATGTACATATATTCACGTCTAGCTATATAAAAACCTTATGGTAACCACAAATCAAAATCCTATGATAGATAGATATATTAAAAGAAGGAATCCACAGGTAGTCATCAAATCACAAGAGAAGAGAGCAAAAGAAGAAGAAAGGTGAAAGACCTACATAAATAACTCCCAAACAATTAACAAAATGGTAATAAGTACATATCAATAATTGCCTTAAATATAAATGGACTAGATGCTTCAGTTAAAAAACATGGAGTGGCTGAATGGATACAGAAACAAGACCTGTAAATATGCTGCCAAGAGTAGACTCACTTCATATCTAAAGATACTGAAAAGACTGAAAATGAAGAGACCGAAAAACATTCCATGTAAATGGAAAGCGAAAGTAGGCCAAGGTGTCAATACTTACATCAGTCAAAATAATGGAATAAGAAAGATGATTACAAGAGCAAATGGACAGTATGTAATGAAGGGATCAGTCCAAGAAGAAGATATAACAATTACAAATATATATATATGTGTGTGTGTGTGTGTATATGTATAAATATGTACCCAACATAGGAGCACCTAATTACATAAAGCACATGTTAATGGATATAAAGGGAGAAATCCCCAGTAACACAATAATAGTGGAGAGACTTTAACATTCCACTTACATTAATGGACACATCATCCAGACAGAAAATCAATAAGGAAACACTGAACTCAAATGACACATTAGGCCAAATGGACTTAAGAGGTATAGAACATTCCATCCAAAAGCAGCAGAATACACATAGGAGAAATCCCCAGTAACACAATAATAGTGGAGAGACTTTAACATTCCACTTACATTAATGGACACATCATCCAGACAGAAAATCAATAAGGAAACACTGAACTCAAATGACACATTAGGCCAAATGGACTTAAGAGGTATAGAACATTCCATCCAAAAGCAGCAGAATACACATTCTTTTCAGGTGCACATGGAACATTCCTAGGATCACATGTTAGGCCAGACAAAAAAAAATTTAAGAATTTATTTATACCTCAGTAAATTTAATAAAAATGAAATCATATTAAGCATAACTTCTTTCTACAAAGCTATAAGACTAGAAATAAACTAAGAAAAAGCTGCAAAAACATAAATGCATGGGGACTAAACGAAATGCTACTAAATGGATCATGAAGCAATGAAAAAAAGACATCAAATGACATGTGGAGACCTATGAAAACACACTGATCGAAAACCTATGGGATGTTTTCGATCCAAGAGGGAAGCTTATGATGATACAAGCCTACCTCAGGAAACAAGAGAAATCTCAAGACCTTCCACCTAAAGGAAAAAACAAGCAAAACCCAAAGTTAGAAAGAAAGAAAGAAAGATCAGAGAAGAAATAAGTGAATTAGAGATTAAAAAAAATAGAAATGGTCCGGTTCTTCGAGAAGATAAGCAAAATGATTAACCTTCAGCAAGACTCTGCAAGAAAAAAGAGAAAGGGACCGAATAAATATAATTAGAAATGTAAAAGGAGAAGTTAAAAATAACACCATAGATGTACGAAAGATTATAAGAGACTGCTATCAACAACTATATGCCAATAAAATGGACAAACTAAAGAAGCAGACAAATTACTAGAAATGTCCAATCTCCCAAGCTGAACCAGGAAGAAATAGATAGTATGAACAGACCAATTTCCATTCCTGAAATTGAGTCAGTACTCAATAAGCAAAATACCAGGACCAGAATGGCTTCACGGGTGAGTTCTAGCAAACATTTAGAGAAGCGTTAACACCTATCCCTCTGAAATTATTCCAGAAAATTGCAAAGGAAGGAATACTTTTGAACTCGTTCTATGAAGACAGTATCATCCTCATATCAAACTCAGAAAAAAAGAAATGATACACCAAATATCAACAATGAATGTAATGTAAAGTTGTTAACAAAATAGTAGCAAGCCAAATCCAACAATACATTAAAAGGATCATTTACCCTGATCAAAGGGGATTTAATCCAGCAATGCAAAGATGAGTCAGTATATGCAAATCAATCAATGTGACACACTACCTTAACAAATCGAAGAATAAAAATCTGTGATAACAGAGGCAGAAAAGTTTTTTCTTTTTAAACAATTCAATATTCATGTACAATAAAATCTCCACAAATTCTGTGTAGAGGGAACATACCTTAATATAATAAAGGCCACATATGATAAACCCATAGGTAACATCATACTTAATGGTGAAGTGCTGAAAGTATTTTCTCTAAGATGAGGATCAGGATAAGGATGCTCACTCATGCCACTTTTATTCAAGATAGTTTTGGAAGTCCTAGCTGTGGCAGTCAGAGAAGAAAAAGAAATAAAAGGAATCCAAATTCAAAAGGAAGAAGTTGAAATGTCACTGAACATAATGATACTATACATGAAAAATACTAAACATGCCACAAAAACCTACCAAAGCACATCAATAAATTCAGTGAAGTTTCAAGATACAAATGTAATATGCTTTAAATCTGTTACATTTCTTTATAGTAACAACAAACTTGAAGAAAGAAAAGTTAAGGAAACAATCCCATTTTCAATTGCGTCAATAGAATAAAATACCTAGGAAATAAAATACCTGTACTCCAAAAACTGTAAGACACTAAGGAAAGAAATTGAAGATGATAGAAAAGGATGGAAAGATATACTGTGTTCATGGTTTGGAAGAATTAATATTGTTAAAATGATCATACTACCCAATGTAATCTACAGATTCAGTATAATCCCTATCGAAATGCCAGTGGAATTATTTGCAGGACTAGAACAAATAATTTAAAATATCTGTGAATATAAAGTAGCCAAGCAGTCTTTAGAAAGAAGAACAGAGCTGGAAGAATCATGTTCCCTGATTTCAGATGACACTACAAATATACAGTAATCAAAATAGGTTAGTACTGGCACAAAAACAGAACAATGGAACAGAATAGAGACCCAGAAATAAACCCACACACTTGTGGTCAATTAATCTGTCAAAAGAGATAATAATATAAAATAGAGAAAAGACAGACTTTTCAGTAATTGATGGTAGGAAAACTGGAAAAGTTTGTTACATGTAAAAGAGGGTAATAAGAACATTTTCCACACCATATACAGAAATAAACCCCAAATGGGTTAAAGACCTAAATGTAAGACCAGAAACCATAAGATCCCTAGATGTAATCGTAGGCAGAACATTCTTTGACATAAATCATAGGGATTTTTTTTGATCTTGTCTACTAAAGGAAGTAAAAGCAAAGATACACAAATGGAACCTAGTCAGATATAAAACTTTTGCACAGCAAAGAAAACCCTTAACCAAATGAAAAGATAGCCTACTGAATGAGAGAAAATATTTGCTATTGATATGACCAATAACTTCATGGCAAATAGATGGGGAAACAATGGAAACAGTGAGAGACTTTATTTATTTTTTTGGGGGGCTCCAAAATCGGTGCAGATGGTGACTGCAGCCATGAAATTAAAAGATGCTTGCTCCTTGGAAGAAAAGCTATGACCAACCTAGACAGCATATTAAAAAGCAGAGACATTACTTTGCCAACAGAGGTCTGTCTGGTCAAAGTAGTCATGTAAGGATGTGAGAATTGGACTATAAAGAAAGCTGAGTGCTGAAGAATTGATGCTTTTGAGCTGTGGTGTTGGAGAAGATTCTTGAGAGTCCCTTGGACTGCAAGGAGATCAAACCAGTCAATCATTAAGGAAATCAATCCTGAATATTCACTGGATGCTGAAACTCCAATACTTTGGCCACCTGATGCAAAGAACTGAGTCATTGTAAAAGACCCTGATGCTGGGAAAGATTGAAGCTGGGAGGAGAAGGGAATGACAGAGGATGAGATGGTTGGATGGCCAACTCTATGGACATGAGTTTGAGTAAGCTCCGGGAGTTGGTGATGGACAGGGAAGCCTGGTGTGCCACAATCCATGGGGTTGCAAGGAGTCGAACATGACTGAGTGACTGAACCGATGACCAATAAGTGTTAATATCTAGCATATATAAATACCTCATACAACTCAATGTCAAATAAATAAATAATTGGATTAAAAAATGGGCAGAAGACCTGAATAGACATTTTCCCAAAGAACACATACAGATGGCCAACATGCCCATGAAAAGATGCTCAATATTATTAATCATCAGAGAAATGCAAATTCTCTGATGAGATACCACAATGAGATATCACCACATACCTGTTAGAATGGCTGTTATCCAAAAGAACACAAATAACAAATGTTGCCAAGGATGTAGAGAAAAAAGAACTCTCATACACTGTTTCTGGGAATGTAAACTGATGCAGACTCTGGAAAACAGTATAGAAATTTATGAGAAACTAAAAATAAAACCATATTACTCAGTAATTTTATTCCTGGGCATTTATCCAAAAAAAGTGAAAATACTAATTCAAAAATATACATGCACTCCAGTGTTATAGCACCATTATTTACAATTGCCAATGTATAGACGCAACCCAAATGCTCATCAACACATGAATGGGCAAAGAAGGTGTGTCCTACACACACACAATGGATTACAACTCACTCATAAAAAAGAATGAAATTTTTCCATTTTCAGTAACATGTTGGACTTGGAGGGTATCATGCTAATTGAGATAAGTCAGGCAATGACAAAATAATGTGTATCACTTATATATGGACTCTAAAAATGAAAACTAGTGAATATAACAAAAGGGAAACAGACTCACAGATGTAGAGGAGAAATTAGTACCAGTGCAGAGAGGGAAAGGGTAAGGGACAAGACAGGAGTAGGGGATTAAGAGGTACAAACTACTATGTATAAAATAAATAAGCTACAATGATATATTATACAACACAGGGAATATAGTCAATATTTTATAAGGATTATAAATGGAGTATAACCTTTAATAATTGAATCACTATGTTATACATATGTAATATAATATTCTACATCAACCGTATCTCAAGAAAAGATAAAAAGAGACAATAGCCAATAGGTATATGAAAAGATGCTCAATGTCACTAATCATCAGGGAAATGCAAATTAGAACCACAATAAGATATCATCTCACATCTGTTAGGATGGCTGTTTTCAAAAAGACAACATGGTGGACTGCAAAACTACCTTTCTCTCTCTACTTTAATCTAGAACCACTAAAACATTCACAATTTAAGATGCTTTTGCCCAACACAACAGGAAGCCAGAGAATTGCACACATCTGTATATCTAAAGGTACATATACTGGAACATGGAGAGGAGGCAGAACCTGAGGAACAGGGAAGTTGGTGCCTGTAATCCCAGAGAACCCAGTATCAACAGGGAAGGCAGTGCATAAGACTCTAGCCTCCCAAGGGTTACAGGTAACTGGGGAGCCATGACAGTGGGGACTGGGACACCATCCCTCCAGTTTCTAAGACACACAACCCTAGCCCCTAAACTGCCATCCGCAGAGGTGGATACCATAAACCTTACGCCAGACATGGTAGAGGAACTTGTCTGATCCTGCCCCCTCCCTCACTGACTCCCTTCCCCCATGGTACAGCTTGCAAATCAGGGGATCCTGGGAACAAGGGGAGAGCCCACAGTCCATGTGATGACAGTGGTTCTGGCAGAATCAAGACAACAAAGACCTTGGAGGCACAAGAAGCAACAACAAGGATATGGAGCCACACTTCTAACAAAGACATTGAAGGCTGGAAAGTCAACTCTCAAATATAACCAGAAGCAGCACACAGGTAAGAAAAACAAAAACTTGTGTTACATTGCCACTTACTGGGAAGCAAAGAATTCTTAACTTCTAATGTATCATTTAACTTCAGATGTATTGGCAAGGGGACAATTCATCAAGCACCATGAAGAATCATAGTAACACTATACCATCAAAAGAAAATGACAGTGCTCCAGAAACCATACGAGAGAGAACTTAAATACCTGTCATGAAGAAACCCAACAAACTACAAGAAAACCCAGAAAGGTAGTTTAATGAGCTCAAAATCAATGAACAGAAGGAATACTTTACCAAAGAGATTGAAACTCTGAAACAACAAACAAGTTCTGGAACTGAAGAATGTAATAAGGTGGAGAATACACTAGAAATCATTGGAAATAGAGCCGACCATATGGAAGGGAGAATTAGCAAGGTCAAAGATAGAAATCTAGAAATAATACAAGTAGAAGAGATAAGCTATTTTAAAGTGAGGGATTTCTACATAAGCTATCTGACTTTTTATGAAGGAGAACATTTTGTCGTGGGTATCCCAGAAGAAAGAGGGAGAAGGGAGCAGAGAGTTTGTTTAAAGAAGTAATGACTGAGAACTTTTGAAGCCTGGGGAAGGAGCTAGATACACAAGTTCATGAAGCTAAGAGAACATCTAATTACTCAATGCAAAAAGGCTTTCAAAACATGTCATATTGAAACTGTCAAAAGTCAGTGGATTTTAAAGGCAGCCAGAGAAAAAAAGATGGTAGACTACGAAGGAATCCCCATTAGGCTATCAGCAGAAGCTACAGACCAAGAAGGAATAGAATGACATTCTCATAATACTGAAAGATAAAAGCTGTCACCGAAGAATACTCTATCCAGCAGTTATTCAGATATGAGGGAGAAATGAAAACTTTCTCAGACAACAAAAGCATAGGTAATTCATCAATGCTGACCTGCCTTACAAGACATAGTAAAAGAGGTTCTTCTACCAGAAGTGAAATATACAAACATTGAGTAAGATGATAGGTAGGCAAAATCTGAAAGTTGAAACTCTATTAGATTTTTTTTTTAAACTTTAGTATAAAGGTTAAAGGGGAGGAAAGGACAAAAAACTATAGCTACCTCAATTTGGTAACAGACTCATAACTTAAAAAGGGATAATTTGAGACAACAAAAATGCAAAAGGGAAGAAAAAATGGATGGAACCCATATAGGTAAGTGAGGATGCTATCAACCGAAAAGGGACTATTTTATCTATGAGATATTTTAAACTAAGCTCATAGGAACCACAAAACAAATCTAGAACAGAGACATGAAACATACAAAAGACGAATCTGAGTTAAAACATCATGGAAAACCACCAAACCAAAATGGCAGAAAGAAAAAAAGGAAAAAGGACAACTGAGATACAGTGTAACCAGAAAGCGAAAATAAAATGTTAGTACTAAGTCCTTATCTACCAGCAGTTACTCTAAATGTAAATGGATTGAATTCACCAATCAAGAGACATGGAGTAGTTGAATGAATTTAAAAATAAGATCTAACTATTAATACATGCTGCCTCCGGGAGACATTGACAGCAACACAATAATAACAGGGGACTTTACCCCCACTCCCCAACTTACATCAATGGACAGATCATCCAGATAGAAAGTCAACAAGGAAACAGTGGCCTTAAATGAAATATTAGATCAGATGGATGTGATAGATTTGCACAGAGTATCCCATCCAAATGCATCCGAATGCACTTCCTAAGCACACATGGAACATTTTAAAGTATAGATCACATGTTTGGACACAGAACAATATTCAATACATTTAAGAATACTGAAATTGCATCAAACACCTTTTACAAGCACAGTGATACAAAACTAAAAATCAGCTATGAGAAGAAAGCTGGAAGAAATCATAAATAGGTGGAGACTGGACAACATGATACTGAACAACTATTGGGTTAATAAAGAATTTAAAGGAAAAATTAACAAGTACCCAAATACAAGCCAAAATGAAAATACAATATACCAAAATCTATGGGATCCAGCAACAGTGGTACTAAGAAGTAAGTTTATAGTAATATGGACCTACCTTGAGAAACAAGAAAAATATCAAATAAGTAATCTAATTTTAAACCTAGAGGAACTATAAAAAGAAGACAAATGAAACCTAAAGTTAATAGAAGGAGTTAAATAATAAAAATCAGAGTGGATCAATGAAATGAAGAGCTGGTTCTTTAAGAAGATAGAATTGACAAACCTTTATCTAGATTCACTAAGAAAAAAGATAACTCTAGTTAATAAAATCAGAAATGAGAGAATCAATAATAGTGGATACAACAGAAGTAGAAAGGAGTTTTGGAGAATACTAGGAACAACTATATGTCAACAAATTGTACAATGTAGAAGAAATGGGCAAATTCTTATAATCGTACAAGCTTCCAAGACAATTATGAAGAAATAGAAAATCTGAAGAGTTATATCACTGATCAATGTGACTTCACAGAGATTGAAACAGTACTCAAAATCTCCCCTCAAACAATAGTCCAGGACCAGAGAGCTTCACAGGTGAATTCTACCAAACATTCAAAGACAATTTAATGCCTATCCTTCTCAAAATATTTCAGAAGAATTGAAGAGAAAGAATGATTCCAAAGTCTTTCTATGAGATAAGCATTAACCTAATACCCAAACCAGATAAAGACATTGCAAAAAGGAAAAAATTACAGGCCAGTATCTGTGATGAATGTAGATGCAAAACTCCTCAACAAAATAGTAACAAGCTAAGCAAAAATTCATTGATAGGTTCATACACCACAGTCAAGTGGGATTTATTCCAGGAATTGAAGAATGGTTCAATATCTGCAACTCAATCAACATGATACATTAAGTTAAAAAAATGAAGGACAAAAACCATATGATCATCTGAATTAGATGCAGAAAAGGCACTTGACAAAATTTTATGATAAAAACTCTCAATCAAGTAGGTATAGAAAGGATTTATCTCAACATAAGAAAGTCCATATACAACAAACCATAACTAAACCCTAAAACTCCACCAAAAGGCTATTAGAACCAATCAATTCAGTAAAGTTTCAGTATGCAAAAATGAATATATAAAGTTCTTTTGAAATTTTTATGCCTATAGTGAACTATGAAAAAGAGAAGTTAAGAAAGCATACCATTCACAATTGCAACACAAAGAATAAAATACCTGGGAATAAATTTAACCATGGAGGTTGAAAACCTATACACTGAAAACTATAAGACATTGTTGAAAGAAATTGAAGAAGGCACAAATAAACGGAAAGATATCTACACTCATGAATTTGAAGAATTAACATTGTCAAAATATTCATAAACCTAAAGCAATATACATATTCAATACAATGTCTACCAAAATCCAAAAAACGCATTTCACAGAAATAGAACTATATCTATGGAACTAAATAGAACTATTTCCAATAGAACTAAAATTTTTATGGAGCCACAAAATATACTATATAACAATTCTGAGGGAAAAAAAGGAACAAATTTGGAGGTATCACACTCTTTCAAAGCCATAAAAATCAAAACAGCATGGTATTACCAGAAAAACAGATACATATGTTAATGGGACAAAATTGAGGGTACAGAAATAAACCCATGTATTTGTATGGAAAATTAATTTAGGACAAAGGAGCAAAGAACATGTAATGGAAAAAGGCTAGTGTCTTCAGTAGGTGGTACTGGCAAAACTGTAGAGTCATGCAAAAAAAATGAAGCTCAGCTACTGTCTCATATACAGAAGTCAACTGATGTCATATGATATTTATCTTTCGCTGGCTGACTTGCTTCACTTAGTATAATAACCTCTAGTTCCATCCATGTTGCTGAAAATGGCATTTTTAATGGCTGAGTAATATTCCATTGTATTCATATACCATATCTTTATCCATTCATCTGTTGATGGGCACTTAGGTTGCTTACATGTTTTGTCTATTGTAAATAGTGCTGCCACAAACATTGAGGTGCATGAGTTTTCTCCAGATATATGCATCAGAAATGAGAAAGGGGTAATTATAACTGATACCGCAGAAATACAAAGAATCATAAGAGACTACTACAAGCAACTACATCCCAATAAAATGAACAACCTAGAAGAAATGGACAGATTCTTAGGTACAATTTCCCAGGAAGAAACAGAAAATATAAACAAACTTATTACCAATACTAAAATTGAATCTGTAACTTAAAAACTCCCAACAAAAGTCTAGGGACAGATGGCTTCACAGGTGAATTTTACCAAACATATAGAGAAGAGTTAACACTTATCCTTCTAAAACTATTTCAAAATATTGCAGAGGAAGGAACACTTCTGAACTCATTTTATGAGGTCACCATTACTCTGATACCTAAACCAGACAAAGATAGCACATAAAAAAGAAAACGATGGANACTATTAATACATGCTGCCTCCGGGAGACATTGACAGCAACACAATAATAACAGGGACTTTACCCCCACTCCCCAACTTACATCAATGGACAGATCATCCAGATAGAAAGTCAACAAGGAAACAGTGGCCTTAAATGAAATATTAGATCAGATGGATGTGATAGATTTGCACAGAGTATCCCATCCAAATGCATCCGAATGCACTTCTCAAGCACACATGGAACATTTTAAAGTATAGATCACATGTTTGGACACAGAACAATATTCAATACATTTAAGAATACTGAAATTGCATCAAACACCTTTTACAAGCACAGTGATACAAAACTAAAAATCAGCTATGAGAAGAAAGCTGGAAGAAATCATAAATAGGTGGAGACTGGACAACATGATACTGAACAACTATTGGGTTAATAAAGAATTTAAAGGAAAAATTAACAAGTACCCAAATACAAGCCAAAATGAAAATACAATATACCAAAATCTATGGGATCCAGCAACAGTGGTACTAAGAAGTAAGTTTATAGTAATATGGACCTACCTTGAGAAACAAGAAAAATATCAAATAAGTAATCTAATTTTAAACCTAGAGGAACTATAAAAAGAAGACAAATGAAACCTAAAGTTAATAGAAGGAGTTAAATAATAAAAATCAGAGTGGATCAATGAAATGAAGAGCTGGTTCTTTAAGAAGATAGAATTGACAAACCTTTATCTAGATTCACTAAGAAAAAAGATAACTCTAGTTAATAAAATCAGAAATGAGAGAATCAATAATAGTGGATACAACAGAAGTAGAAAGGAGTTTTGGAGAATACTAGGAACAACTATATGTCAACAAATTGTACAATGTAGAAGAAATGGGCAAATTCTTATAATCATACAAGCTTCCAAGACAATTATGAAGAAATAGAAAATCTGAAGAGTTATATCACTGATCAATGTGACTTCACAGAGATTGAAACAGTACTCAAAATCTCCCCTCAAACAATAGTCCAGGACCAGAGAGCTTCACAGGTGAATTCTACCAAACATTCAAAGACAATTTAATGCCTATCCTTCTCAAAATATTTCGGAAGAATTGAAGAGAAAGAATGATTCCAAAGTCTTTCTATGAGATAAGCATTAACCTAATACCCAAACCAGATAAAGACATTGCAAAAAGGGAAAAATTACAGGCCAGTATCTGTGATGAATGTAGATGCAAAACTCCTCAACAAAATAGTAACAAGCTAAGCAAAAATTCATTGATAGGTTCATACACCACAGTCAAGTGGGATTTATTCCAGGAATTGAAGAATGGTTCAATATCTGCAACTCAATCAACATGATACATTAAGTTAAAAAAATGAAGGACAAAAACCATATGATCATCTGAATTAGATGCAGAAAAGGCACTTGACAAAATTTTATGATAAAAACTCTCAATCAAGTAGGTATAGAAAGGATTTATCTCAACATAAGAAAGTCCATATACAACAAACCATAACTAAACCCTAAAACTCCACCAAAAGGCTATTAGAACCAATCAATTCAGTAAAGTTTCAGTATGCAAAAATGAATATATAAAGTTCTTTTGAAATTTTTATGCCTATAGTGAACTATGAAAAAGAGAAGTTAAGAAAGCATACCATTCACAATTGCAACACAAAGAATAAAATACCTGGGAATAAATTTAACCATGGAGGTTGAAAACCTATACACTGAAAACTATAAGACATTGTTGAAAGAAATTGAAGAAGGCACAAATAAACGGAAAGATATCTACACTCATGAATTTGAAGAATTAACATTGTCAAAATATTCATAAACCTAAAGCAATATACATATTCAATACAATGTCTACCAAAATCCAAAAAACGCATTTCACAGAAATAGAACTATATCTATGGAACTAAATAGAACTATTTCCAATAGAACTAAAATTTTTATGGAGCCACAAAATATACTATATAACAATTCTGAGGGAAAAAAAGGAACAAATTTGGAGGTATCACACTCTTTCAAAGCCATAAAAATCAAAACAGCATGGTATTACCAGAAAAACAGATACATATGTTAATGGGACAAAATTGAGGGTACAGAAATAAACCCATGTATTTGTATGGAAAATTAATTTAGGACAAAGGAGCAAAGAACATGTAATGGAAAAAGGCTAGTGTCTTCAGTAGGTGGTACTGGCAAAACTGTAGAGTCATGCAAAAAAAATGAAGCTCAGCTACTGTCTCATATACAGAAGTCAACTGATGTCATATGATATTTATCTTTCGCTGGCTGACTTGCTTCACTTAGTATAATAACCTCTAGTTCCATCCATGTTGCTGAAAATGGCATTTTTAATGGCTGAGTAATATTCCATTGTATTCATATACCATATCTTTATCCATTCATCTGTTGATGGGCACTTAGGTTGCTTACATGTTTTGTCTATTGTAAATAGTGCTGCCACAAACATTGAGGTGCATGAGTTTTCTCCAGATATATGCATCAGAAATGAGAAAGGGGTAATTATAACTGATACCGCAGAAATACAAAGAATCATAAGAGACTACTACAAGCAACTACATCCCAATAAAATGAACAACCTAGAAGAAATGGACAGATTCTTAGGTACAATTTCCCAGGAAGAAACAGAAAATATAAACAAACTTATTACCAATACTAAAATTGAATCTGTAACTTAAAAACTCCCAACAAAAGTCTAGGGACAGATGGCTTCACAGGTGAATTTTACCAAACATATAGAGAAGAGTTAACACTTATCCTTCTAAAACTATTTCAAAATATTGCAGAGGAAGGAACACTTCTGAACTCATTTTATGAGGTCACCATTACTCTGATACCTAAACCAGACAAAGATAGCACATAAAAAAGAAAACGATGGACCAATATCAGTGATTAACATAGATGCAAAAATCCTCAAGAAAGTACCAGCAAACCAAATCCAGCAATACATTAAAAGAATCATACACCAAAATCAAGTGGGATTTATCCCAGGGCTGCAAGGATTTTTCAATATCTGCAAATCAATCAGTATGATACACCACATTAACAGGTTAAAGTATAAAACCCACATGATCATCTCAATAGATGCAGAAAAAGCTTTTGGTAAAATTCTACATCTATTTTTGATAAAAACTCTCCAGAAAGTGGGCATAGAGGGAACATACCTCAACATAGTAAAGATAAACGGAATGAAAAACCCACAGCCATACTCAACAGTGAAAAGCTGAAAGCATTGTCAAGTATTATTCACAATAGCCAAATGGTAGAAGCAACCCAAATGCCCACTGACAGATATACACACAATGGAATATTATTCAGCCCAGACTTAAAAAGGAAGAACATTTTGAGATGTGCTATCATATGGATGAAACCTGTAGACGTTGTGCTAAGTCACATAAATGTCACAGGACTTCCCTGGTGGTCCAGTGGTTAAGAATCCAGGTGCTCATGCAGGAGACATGGGTTTGATCCCTGGTCCAGGAAGATTCCATATGCTTCAGGGCAACTAAGCCTGTGTGCCACAATTACTGAAGCTTGTGCATCCTAGAGCGCATGCTCTGCAACAAGACAAGCCACCGCAATGAAAAGCCCATATGTATAGGATCATGTACCACAACTAGAGAATAGTCCTTGCTTGCCACAACTGGAGAAAGTCAGCGTGCAACAATGAAGACTCAGTGCAGCCAAAGATAAACAAATTAAAAAATAGGATTCACAAAAAAGACAAATATGAGTCATCTAGAGAAGTTAAATTCATAAAAAATAGTAGAATGGTGGTTGCCAGAGGCTGGGGAAAGGAGAGATCAGGAGTTTGTGATTCATGAATATGAAATAACTCTGGCAGCTGGTTGCATATCAATGTGAATACACTTAACAATAGTTAACTGCACACTTGATAAGTTAGGATAGTAAGTTTTATGTTATATGTATTTTACCATGAATAAAAAGTTGCAGCATTATTTACAATAGTCAAGATATGAAAGCAACCTAAGTGTCCATCCACAGATGAATCTATACGAAGATATGGTATATATATTACAATGGCATAATAGCCAGAAAAAAACAATGAAATCTGTCATTTTTGACAACATGGGTGGACCTGGAGGGCATTATATAAGTGAACTAAGTCAGGTAAAGATGAATATTGTATGTTATTACTTACATGTGGAATCTAAAAATAAAACAAGTGAACAAATTAATAAAAATATCCAGAAACAGATTCATAGATAGAGAGAATAAACTAGTGCCAAGGTCCAGCCTCAGCAGAGTCCAGGGATATCCTCAGGATGGACGACGTCAGTGAATGAAGAAAGATAGAGAAAGAGATAAGGAAAGACACGGGGTGACCAAGCTTCTTCGGTGAGCGAGGCCTGTTTACTTTATTTTCCTCGGGGCTTTTATACCCTGTTATACATATAGCAAGGTGAAAAATGCAGAGTCAACTCAACATTCCATCAGTAATAACTTTTATCAATATCAGGTTCCTTCTTGTCAGAGTCTTATTTTTTTGTACATCATCTTCTGTTCTGGAGGCCTGTTGATATTCCATGACCTCTTTTCGATAAAGTTTGGTCAGCCAGAACAATAATTTTCCCTCAGTGTGTTCTTAAATTCTTAGCCTGCGTCACCCTTTAAGTATAGAGTTACATTTTTATGGAGCAAAGATTCAGCGGGTTACAGCAAAGAAAGAACTTATTAACTCAAAGTCTAATGTTGCTAATGCTAAGGCTATTGTTTCTTCTACATCCTGACTATATGCACTCCCAGGAACACAATGGATAAAGGATGTGAGAACTTGGCAGCAAGCATAAGGCTCAACAATGTTGCAAGAGTCTGGATAAACCTGCCAAGTAAGCTAGAATGCTAACAGGGGGTTTGAAACACTCCTTTCATGCCCAGATTTATCAGCTAGAGCCCTAAGTTAACTCTTTGGTCAGGGACAGCCCCCTGTTAATGTCAGAAGAGTTGATGAAAGTCATGAAAAAACAGATTCTGGTTTGGGGGTAGATGCTCGAGCAAGTCCAGGGGGTCCTTTGAGTCCCGATCTCACCTTTGCCCGTCAGGCCTCTTCCTCATGACCTTTGCCATGGGTGGGATTCTCCACGTTGGCTCCCGGGAACCTAGTGGTTGCCAGAGGGGAGGTATGTGAGCAATAGATGAAATAGGTAAAGTAGATTAAACAGTACATAATTCAACTATAAGTAGATAAGAGGGATGTGATGTACACATAATTAATATAGCCAATAATATTGTAATGACTTTGTATGGTTATAGATGGTAACTGGTCTTAGATCATTTCATAATGGATAAAAATATTGAATCACTATGTTGTACACCTGAAGCTAATATAATATTGTATGTTCATTATAACAGTTATGCTTATCCATCAAGACCAGTGAATTGAAATCATGTTTAGGCGATTTGCAAGCATAACAAAGTGAGAAAATTGCTTTAGCACTCATTTTGTACTGTTTAAGTACAGATACTATATTTTCTTTAGTATGTATTATTTTGTAGACTTAAATTTGAATAAAATTTTCATTAGCACCTAAGATATAAACACTGATTAGAAATATCAATTCATCTGGTTTGAATTAAAAGGGAACACAGTAAGTCATACATATTCTTCGAGAGAATTAGTCATTTTACCCCAGCTCTTGCTGACCCATAGATTGAAGTAAAAAATGCCAAGTAGATTAGTGGGGACAAATAGAAATTTCAGATATGGATCCAAGTATTGATATATATGGATTAATGAATAATACATGACAAAAGTAAACATTAAAAGAAAACTAAGATAATGGCATCTGGTCCCATGACATCATGGCAAATAGAAGGAGCAAAAGTGGAAGCTGTGACATATTTTATTTTCTAGAGGCTCCAAAAACACTGCGGATGAGGACTGTAGCCATGAAATTAAAAGACGCTCCTTGGAAGGAAACCTATGACAAAACTAGACAACGTACAAAAAAGCAAAGACATCACTTTGCCAACAAAGATCTGTATAGTCAAAGCTATGGTTTTTTCAGTAGTCATGTATGGATGTGAGAGCTGGACAAGAAAGCAAACTCCAGGAGATAGTGAAGAATAGAGGAGCCTGGTGTGCTACAATTCATAGGGTCGCAGAGTCGGACACGACTTTGCAAGTGAACAACCACATAACAAAAGAAGTGTTCAGTGTCTGTCAGCAAAGAGTATTTTTTAATAAATACTGGAAAAATTGGAAATGAATGGAGCAAAATTAAACCAGCCCCTTTCCTCATGTTTTGTGTGGCAATAACATACAGCTGGATTAATACCTTAAGTAAAACAATGCAATATGAAAGAAAAATGTGGTAGTCTTTAAAAGAAAAGTGGGGTAGTCTTTAAATAGGCAAGACCTTTATAAGTAACCCAGAAGTCACATATACACACTACTATGTATGAAATAGATAACTAGTAAGCACCCAGTGTATAGAATAGGGAACTCTACTCAATACTCTGTACTGACCTATATGGGAAAAGAATGTAAAAAAGAGTAGATATATGTATATGTATAACATATATGTTCATGTATAACATATAGCACCTTGCTATACAGCAGAAACTAACATTGTAAATCAACTGTACTCCAATAAAAACTAACCCCTCTCCAAATAAACTAAACTAAGTCCTCTGTAGAAACAAACAGCACAAAGGAATCACTAAAGACAAAACCAAATGAGAAACAAGAAACTGAAATATATGGCACATGTGTCAGACAAAGGTTAAATATATCTTGATCAGAGTAAATCAAACAAATGAATAGAAAAATGCGTGATGTACAGGAAATTCCCGGAAAAGAAAATAAAAATGTCCAATAAACAAGGAAAAATTCTTAACTTTATTATTTGTGAGGGAGCTGCAAAATGAAGCACCAACCACTAAAGGAACAAATCCTCTGCTGGTGAAGATAGAGAGGGAAAGAGCTGGCCACACACTGCTGGTAGGGGGGTAAACTGCTAAAAGCTTTTAATGAAATAGTTATGATAACGTTTGGTAACAGTATAAAACATTTTCTTTTACTCAACACACTCACTTTGGGGAATCAGTCACAAAGCATCAACACACAAAGATATATGTACAAAATGTTTATTTCAGCTTCACTTGTACTGTCAAAACAAAACAAAACTGAAACCAAACTGAAGTTTCACCCAGAAGAGAAAGGAATAGTTAAATAAAGTGTTATACATTGCTGCTATCAATTACTATGCAACAATTAAAAGCAATTATATATATATAGTTGACTCGGATAGATGTCCATCATGTAGTAAGTGAGAAAAACATCACAGAGTAAATGATTTCATTTTTGTGAAAACAACCAAGTAACCACCCGTTTCTGTTTATATAACATTTTGTTCATCACTTCAAAGAAATGGACAAATGACTTTCTTCATACATCTATTAAAGCTTATATACTTTTGCAATTACATTATTAAATAAAAACAATTAAATGTTTCACACTTGTCTTTATGTTTCTTTCTTTTTTTTAAGTTCGAGTTATCATTGAGTATCAAAGATGGAGAAGCTCTATACAGTCAGCAAAAACAAGACAGGGTGCTGACTGCGGATCAGATCATGAACTCTTTATTGCCAAATTCAGACTTAAATTGAAAAAAGTAGGGAAAACCACTAGACCTAAAATTTAGGTCATTCAGGTATGACCTAAATCAAATCCCTTATGATTATACAGTGGAAGTGAGAAATAGATTTAA
>SJYX01014676.1:0-10975 GCA_006410675.1 Oreotragus oreotragus
ATAACAAAAATCAGCCCATCCTTACTTCAACAGGGATCCACCCACAGTGAAACAGCATGCCTTCTTGAGTTCAAAAGATACGACAGGAACAGTCAGGGTGTGCTGGGCACCCTTCTCAGACTGGGGGTTCCAGTGAGCAGCAAGCTTGCCTTCAGAACCCACTCTGGGGGTGCTGCCTTGTACCCAGCCTGAGATGTCTCAATCAACAAGAGCCAGTGCCTCTCCCATGGACTCACACACTCATGGTGAAATCATTCCACGGGAGGCCTGTGGTGAGTACTTTATATGCATTAACCTGCTTCAGCCTCACATCAACTCTCTAAGGGAAATAGTAATATATTAATGATCAGAGAGGTTGGGTGACTCATCCAAGGTCACACAGTAGCACCTGGTGTTTGAAGCATATGCTAACCCTACCATCTTTCTCAGGGGTGGCAACTGAAGGCGGCGTCAGGCTTGGGAACGGTGTCTGGTGTTCAAGGTGACTTCAGAGGCCCCAGTCCCCTGAGCAGGGGGTCTTGGGCAGCAGGGCAGGGCCCTGCATGCCGGGACATGAGCACGTCATGCTCCCAGTCGGCAGTCTCACCCCTGAGATTCCCTTTCATCCCAGAAAACCTGCCATTATTCACAGGAGATAAAAATCAGCGTTCAACCCATTCCAAATTGCAACTGGCTGAATCCCGGGACAGCTGCCACGGGCTCTTGGGGTTGGGCCGAGTTTACGGCTCAGGCAGAAGGATCGGAGGCAGGGACAGGCGGAGCACCACCACGAGGACACTGCAGGCGGACGTGTCGCAATGGCGAGCGCGCCGTGTTTTTCTGGGCATGGAGTCCACCGGCCCCAGAACATCTCTGGCGAGCTGGCACCGTCTTGTTTTCTTGTCGGGTACGGAGGGGGAGCTCTGCGGTTTCATTGCACCAAAGTTTGTGTTGGCTGCTGCTAAATATACACAGATGTTTCAGGTGGAGGCACAGTTCCCGTTCTCCTTTCCCCTGGTAGATAAATTACCAGATTTGCAGAGGGAATCCTAACCCTGTACGCCTCCTTTATTCCTTGCTCTACTCCACCTCAGGAATTCCCACCAGCTTTACAAGCATCAACACAAAATTAGAAGAAGATTCATGTTTAATTAATTTTAACTTTAAAATAGACCCATTTTCTTTAGACTCAGAGCCTAAAAAATCTGTCTTTAGGCCATAATCAGAAATGTGGGCACAAACTTGGAGGCAAATACATCCGGGGAACAGCATGTGATGGTGCAAAGCTAGACACAACCTAAATGCCCAACAATGGGGGAAGGCTCAGTTATGAAAAAACCGCAGGATGCCATGGGCTATTGTGCAATCCCAGAAGTCATTGTTTTCCAGGAAGACAAAATGACATGAGAAAATTCTCATGGATTGAAACTAAATGATTAAAACCTACACGCTAAACTGTAAGTAATGAACGGAGTTTATATAATGACATCTCAAATGTGGTGTGTGTGTGTTAGAGAACAGAAGGAAATACGCTAAGATCTTAACGGTAATTATCTCTATGCAGTGCAATTTTTCTTTTCTTTTTTTTATATATTTATTTTCCAAACTTCTACTTTAATAACCTTTAACTTTAGATAATAATCAGGAACAAAAATGTTGTTTTAAAGTGTCTTTTCCTTTCTCTTTTTTATTTATTTATTTTTCCAATTTTTGGGCCACGAGGCATGTGAGATCTTGTTCCCTGACCAGGGATCGAACCTGCACCCCCTGCTCTGGCAGTGCAGATTTTTAACCACCAAATCACCAGGGAAGTCCCTCCTTTCTTTATTAACCTTAGCTACAACATGAACATACACTTCTTACAAAGGATTAAAGTAATATTCATTTTATTTTTCTGGGGAAAGAAGCAAATGTATATTCCATAATGCATGGTGAAGAAGATTATTTGATGTCATGGAATAAAATAACATCAAAGCGACACAACTTCAGAGGGGAAAGAAATTAGCAGCTGGAAATGGCAGGCACCGATGAGACTGATTTTGGCACCAACAACAGGTTCATAATCTCAAGATATTAAAACACAAAGCACATAAAATGAAATGCCAACTAGAAGAGAAGATTAATTGACTTAGATCTTCCAAAGCACAGAAACAAGACTTTATTTATTTCTTGCCAAAGATGTTTCCCTTTTCTTTCCTCTCCCTCCTCTCCCTCCTATTGTCTGAAACCAGAATAAGCTGCAATCATTTTCAAGGTGTCCTAGCACTTTACCAGCACTTTCCTAAAGCCTGTATCCCATCTGGATGGTTTCACTGCAGGGTTCTTCATCCAGGTGTTTGGTTGTGACCCACCCCACAAAAGGAAGGCCCCACCCCAGACCCCTCCTGGTGCTCCTGTACTGAGATTTTAATCTCCTTGTTAAGATCTCACAGTGACATTATAATGAGGGCAATTCTTCCTATAGTGGAAAGTGGAGTCGCTCAGTCGAGTCTGACTCTTTGCGACCCCATGGACTGTAGCCTACCAGGCTCCCCTGTCCATGGGATTTTCCAGGCAATAGTACTGGAGTGGATTGCCATTCCCTTCTCCAGGGGATCTTCCTGACCCAGGGATCGAACCCAAGTCTCCCACATTGTATACAGACCCTTTACTGTCTGAGCCACCAGGGAAGTCCATTCTTCCTATAATTCCCATTTTACAGAACAGGAAACTGAGGCCCAGTGGGAAAAAGGCATTGGTGCACGCTCTCCTAGTCAGGAAGCAGGGGAGCCAACATTCAGATGTCAGCCTGTCTTCTTCCAAAGCTTTATGAATCCTGCACATGAGAGTGAGCCCTGAATGGAAAGCAGCCAGATTAGTTTTACCTGGAAAACAAGTGAAAACTGAGATTCTGAGGCAAAGAGTGCACTGTGTGTTTAGCCTGGCTGATCGGTGGAAAACAGAATCTAAGTGGAGAACTGCATGGCCCACTGTCCAGGGTGGGTCTGCAAGGAGGACCAGAGCCCCTCAAAGCCATGACAGCCTCGCTGTGGAGAGTGCAGCATCAACACATTCACAAGTGCCCCAGCAGGTGAGAAGGGCTCGGCAGATGAAGGCAGTGGAAGACAACTCCTCACCCAGCAAAAAGCTATAAATCAAGTGATTGCAACAGGGGAGTTGACTGAAACAGATCAGCAATAAACAACCACTCAGTCATTTTTATTTTTTTTTCAACTTTTATTAATTTATTCTTTATTTTGGTTGCTCTGGGTCTTTGTTGTGGCATGCGGCCTCTCTAGTTGGGGTGCTCGGGTTTAGTTGCAGCATGTGGGATCTTAGTTCCCCGACCAGGGAATGAACCTGGGCCCCCTGCATTGGGAGCGTGGAGTCTTATCCTCCAGACCACCAGGGAAGTCCCTTTTATTATTTCTTTTTCTGAAACTAATCAGTTCAATGTGAGTCAGTTTGCAGAGGCTGAGACCATTCCGCTGGAAGTGATGGTGCCCTGACTAATTGTATCAACGAGCACATCGCAAAGATGACTCCCATCTTCCTGAAGGGTCCAGAGAAACAGTCATTGCTCAAACAGCCTGGAGTTCCCAGGGCTCCAAATTCGGTGGTTGTGGTTGTGTTGTTGGGTAAAATATAACATGTAAATGGGACATTCTGTCCTACAAAAGTACATGTTGTTTACCTGAAATTCTGATTTAACGAGGTGTCCTGCCTGTATTTGATCTCCAAACCTACCTGTTCATCATTCTTGTTGTTTGAGCAAAGGTGACATAGAGGAGAGACTTCTACAATGGAAATGGACACTTCACTGCCTTGCCTAAAATGTGTTAACCATTTCTTGTTGTTCTTAACAATGGTTTGCAAACTGAGTGTGCGTCAAACTGATGCACTGGAGGGCTTGGGGAAACACTGTTTGCTGGGTCCTGCTCCTAGAATGTCTTGCTCAGTAGGTCTGGGGTAGAGGCTGCTGAGAATTTGCGTGTCTAACACGTGCCAAGATGCTAGTGCCAGTTCCATTCTTTGAGAACTGTGTTCTTAGGATGCAGATCAACCCTCCAGCATCCTCCACTGCCATGCCCCATGTGACCCTTCGTGGTCCAGCTCCTACCGACCCCACTGGCTTATCTCTCATGCTCTCCCTCGCTCTTCGAGCTCTCTGGCCTCCCTGTGGTTCATCGAGAGAACTCTTCTCAAGTCCCCACAGGGCCTTTGCACATGCAGTTCCTTGCCATGCACTTGGCCCCACCCCATCCCTATTAACTTAGGTAGGAGGCATCCTAATTACCTGCATTTTACAGCTGTACAAACTGAGATTTGGAGAACCTGAGTCACTTCCCAAATTGATAATAAGAGATAGAGTCGGGGACCTAAAATTTCATCTGCTACAGACTCACAGATTTAGAGAATGAACTTATGGTTGCTGAGGGGAAAGAAGGAGGAAAGAGATAGTTATGGAGTCAGGGATCAACATGTACACACTGTAATAGTTTAAATGGAGAGCCAACAAGAACCTACTATATAGCATAGGGAACTCCGTGCGATGTTATGTGGCAGCCTGGATGGGAGAGGGAGAGTCTGGGGGAGAATGGATATATGTGTATGTATGGCTGAGTCACTTTTCTGTCCACCTGAAACTATCGCAACATTGATAATCGACTATATGTTAGTCACTCAGTCATGTCCAGCTCTTTGTGATCCAATGGACTGTAGCCTGCCAGCCTCCTCTGTCCACGGGATTTTCCAGGCAAGAATACTGGAGTGAGTTGCCATCTCCTTCTCCAGGGAATTGGCTATACTTCAATATAAAATAAAAAGTTAAAATGAAAAATAAAATTTCGTCTGCATCTCCAACACCTGCCTCCTTTCTGCCAAGGTGCTGCCTCCCCCAACTGGGAGTATTCTGTTTCAAGCCTCTCTTAAACGCTGGCTTTTGTGAGATTGCTACTTGACAGTTATTTATCTTCAAACCAAGCCCCTGGGGTTGAGTATTTCAGGATTTGTAAAACAAGTTCACATTCACCCTTTGACACCCTTCAAGATCCAATAGACTTGGCTCATATCCCCTCTCAGTGTCTCAATACTCTTGACTGAACTCAAGAGTACTCGTTTCCCCATCCCGGAATTCACACACACACTTCTGCAGACAGAGCTTTGACACTGAAGTTGTCATGGCAACTGAATCTCGTTCCCTGAATCTTCCTCTGGTGGTAGGATGGCACCAGCTTCCTCTCTTCTGTTAAAAGATAACGTCAGCTCTCGGCATCTGCCAGTGAAGGTGGGACAAGGTTATATTTCCTGGTGGGTGAGTGGAGCCCAGGTTTTATTTTATTTTTTTAAGCTTTTATTTATTTACCTTTGGCCAAGGGTAGCATGTGGGAATCTTAGTTCCCTGAAAGTGAAAATGTTAGTCACTCAGTTGTGTCTGACTCTGAGACCCCATAGAACCTAGCCCACTAGGCTCCTCTGTCCATTGGGATTCTCCAGGCAAGAATGCTGGAGTGGGTTGCCATGCCTTCCTCCAGAGGAATCTTCCCGATCCAGGGATTGAACCTGAGTCTCCGCATTTCAGGCAGACTTCTTTACCATCTGAGCCACCAGGGAAGCTTAGTTCCCTGACCAGAGATCATACCCATGCCCTTTGCAGTGAAAATGTGGAATCATAACCATGGGACCACCAGGGAACTCCCAGGGAGGGTTCCTTTAAAGTTCATCTAAAGAAATGAAGATTGAGCTGAGACCTGAAGGAAGTGTCAGCTGAGCAGAAGGCAGCTGGAGTTGGGTGGTGGGTGCCTTCCAGTCCGAAGGAACAATCTAGCAGAAAGGAAGCAAGTGCGTTACAAGGCTGTAATCAAGGTGTTAGCCGGGATGAAATCTCGCCTGCATGTTGGGCTGGGGAAGGATTTACTTGGAGCTCTCCCAGTAGTGGTTGGCAGGATCCAGTTGCCCAGGATTGCTAGATGATGCTCATCTGGGTGTTGGCTAAAGGCTGCCTTCAATTCCTTGTCCTGCGGACCTCTGCATCGTGGCAGCTGGCTTCCTCAAAGTGTGCAAGGCGGGGAAGGCCACAGATAGAGTCTGGCAGGAGACAGAAGTCACAGTATTTTGTAACCTAACCCTAGAAATGACATCTATCCCCTTTGCTGTCTGCTGCTGGTTAGAAGTGCAGGACTGGACCAGCCCACACTCACAGAGAGGACTTCTCACAAGGGTGTGACCACCAGGAGGTGTGGGCCGTTGGAACCATCCTGGAGTCCGCCTTCAGCAATGGAGGGAGACAGGAAAGATGCAAGTGGTCAGATGCGTGAGCAAGGGGGTTTCTGAGAGTCATAAGTCAGGCGATAAGAGAAAGAAGGATAACCGGACACTCCATGAGGGCAGGGACTGGTCAGCCCTGCTCTGCTGTTGTCCCGTCACCGAGTCATGGCCCTCTGTGGCCCCAGGGACTCACTCCAGGCCTCCCTGTCCCTCACCATCTCCTGGAGTTTGCCCAAGTTCATGTCCATTGAATCAGTGATGTTATCCAGCCATCCTGCTCTGTACCACCAGCCTTCTGCCTGCAGGCTGAGACACCATCACCAAGGGAACGGTGAGTTAGTGAATGGAGTTATTTGTCAGATGCAGATATCTTACGTATCACAGCACTGGGGCCGAGGTTCTGCTTTCTGGTGCCAGACCAAGATGCCATCTACCGAAGCCTCCACTGAATGTATTTCCTGTTTGGGGTTTTCCCGTTTATTTTTCTTTTCCTAAAAGCCACTTACTGAGTTTTCTTAGCTCTGGGTTGGGTATTTAGTGGTTGTTTGGGTTCACATCTTTGGAGGAATTAATAAGAAAGCTTTCAGCCTCTCCCAGGAATACAGTTTCTGGGCTTCCCTCCCTGTCTTTCCCTCAGCAATGGTATACACACACACATTTCAAGAGAAACACAGCACCTTTTCATGTGAACGGAAAGCTCAGGATTTTACTTAATACGCTCTTAACTGCCCTCCTGTCTCCATTTAAAAAAAAAAGAAAAAGAAAAAAACCTGAAAAACAAGAGGTGGGTTTGATTTTTAAAGATGCTGGATGCGCTCTGTTCCCCTCTGACTTGAAATCGGGCTGGGGGCCAGCCACTGCCACAGCGGGAGCCCAGATGGGAGGGTCTTGGGGGTTTTGCTCTTGTGGCTCCTGCAACTGGTATGTTTTTGCAAGAAAGGAGGGTGGAGACAAAGAAGAAGCAGGCTATCCAAGCAAACAGACACAACTCAGATGCAAACTCAGAGAGGTGCCCACAGCCCTGGTCTCATTTATTTCAAAACTAGGAATTCTCCCTCGAATTTCCTCCTTCTCACCATCCCCACGGCTACTCCCCTAGGCCAGATTTCTCACCTCTGTTCTAGTGAGGTGAGCAGGTTCATTCTCTGTGGCAGGGGCTGTCCTGGACTCTCCAGGATGTTTAGCAGCTCCCTCCTCTCACCCACCCCCAACTCTGGTGTCTACCCACTAGATGCCTGTAGCAGTGCTTCCAACCCCATAATTTTTTTAAACTTTTTTTTTAATGTGCCTGTTTATTATTTATTTTGACTGCTGCTGCTGCTAAGTCACTTCAGTCGTGTCTGACTCTGTGCGACCCCATAGACGGCAGCCCACCAGGCTCCCCCGTCCCTGGGATTCTCCAGGCAAGAACACTAGAGTGGGTTGCCATTTCCTCCTCCAATGCATGAAAGTGAAAAGTGAAAGTGAAGTCGTTCAGTCGTGTCCAACTCTTAGCAACCCCATGGACTGCAGCCTACCAGGCTCCTCCATCCATGGGATTTTCCAGGCAAGAGTACTGGAGTGGGGTGCCATTGCCTTCTCCGTTATTTTGGCTGCACTGAGGTCTCTTGAGCCTCTCTAGCTGTGGTATGTGGGATCTTCTTCATTCCCAGACCAGGGATCAAATCCTAGACCCCTGCCTTGGGAGCACAGAGTCCTAACCACTGGACCACAGGGAAACACCACCCTCCCTCAAATTCTGACCATTAGAAATGACTCCAGTTGTTGCCAAATGTCAGGGGTGGGGACAGGGTCAGCCGTGGCTGAGAACCTTTGGCTTAATCTAAGGGCTCCCTTTCTCAGTCCTGCTTTCCCTTCTGTCTGACCTCCTGGCTTCCACTGTGGCCACCTTGTGTTTCACCCACAAAAGCACTTGACAGGTTTCTTTGACTGCATGACTACAGAGCAGCATCCGTACCCTCAGGGCCTAGGACAATGCTTGGGATGTAGTAGATGCTCAATAAATATTTGCTGAAAGATGACACGCTTCTGCAGGAAGACAAGGGATCCTTTGTGCTCTACAGCCAGCGCTCAGCTCCACAGGCTCTTGGGTCCTCTGTCACTTGTAGCCCGTCCTACCTGAAAGCATGAGTTGAAGCATGAACCACGTTCTTAGGGTGGCATGATGTGAAGGATGGTTCAAACCCTCTTTCCAGGAGCTTCTGCAGCAGAGCTGGAGATTTAACACAGATCTGTCTGAGCCCAGAGCAAAACTAGATTAAAAGAAAGTCCTCTAGGGGGGGGAAAAAAAAACAAAAAACCATATAAAACAGGAAAGAAGTAGCTAGGAAGCTGATCCAGTCATACAGAGTTGCCTCGTGGGGAGACACGAGATGAGCCTCATCATGTGGGTCTCAGTGTCTCCTTTACAAACTTGTCAAAGTTGCAAAGAAAAAAGTGTTAGCACTCAGTCGTGTCTGACTCCTTGCGACCCTATGGACTGTAGCCCATCAGGCTCCTGTGTCCATGGGATTTTCCAGGCAAGAATATTTGAGTGGGTTGCCATTGCCTTCTCCAGGGGATCTTCTCAACCCAGGAATCAAGCTGGCATCTCCTGTGTCTCCTGAACTGCAGGCAGATTCTTTACCCATGCAAGGATATCTCTAAACATCCTTATGGCTCCAGGAGGCTTGGATTCCACTTCTCACCTCTGCCATCAATGCCCAGGGGCACCCTGGACCTGTGACCACTGCCCCACCGGAGCTGCTGTTGGCAGAACACGGTGTGGATCCTTTGCCTACAGGAAGGGAGCTGGGTCCCCTCCATGCAGTGCTCTCATTGTACATTTGGTTTTAATTCTCCAAATTCCTTTGTACATTTTGCTGTCACGATGAATGAGATAAAATCTAGCGCATGTGAACCAAGAGCCAAGAGGGCCTGGGAAAACTCAAGAGAAGAAAAGCAAGTCTGCAGTTGCTAGGACTGCTCTCCTGAACGTGCCCACCTCAGGATGGGGGGCTTACCTGGGCCTATGAGTGAGTGGTGCCATGGGGCCTGGCTGGGCTGGGGTCCCTCCACAACCTCCTGGTGTGGAGGGCTGGAAGGGGTGGCTCTACTGAACCCAGCAACTATTTCCCAGCCCAGAGCTCCCTAAGGGGTGGGGCTCCAGAAATCACAGATGTTTTCAAAGAAATGAGGGGAGGAGCTACTTAAACCCCATGACAGGTTAGGGTCCAGGAGGGCCCACACACAAGCTCACACACACACCCTCCCATGTAGTCAGTGGACCAAGGTCCCAGGAAAGATACCAGGTTGCCTGGATTCTTCAAACAAGATCAGGAATTTACATTCTTGTGTTAAGTCTTCCAACACTGAAATGTCAGCACCTCACCAGGGGCCAAGCCAAGTGCACTGGCTGATCCCACAGGGTCTGTGGGCTGCCCACCCGCCTCCCTGGTCATCAGCGTTGCCTCGGCCTTCTCAGATTGACCTCTTGCTCTGGGTCGTGCAGAAATGTGTGATTTAACAAGCAATTACTACAGCTCAGACACGGCCCCAAGGGCGTGATGGATCTTGTGCTGTGCTGTGCTGTGCTTAGTTGCACAGGCATGTCTAACTCTTTGTGACCCCGAGGACTGTAGCCCTCCAGGCTCCTCTGTCCATAGGGATTCTCCAGCAAGAATACCTGGAGTCGGTTGCCATGTCCTCCTCCAAGGGATCTTCCCAACCCAGGGATCAAACCCAGGTCTCCTGTCTTGCAGACAGATTCTTTATCTTCTGAGCCACCAGGGGAGGCCAACAGATCTTAGCTCATTCAATTTCCACAGCAGCCCTGCACTGTGGGGAAACTGAGGCCCCTGGGGGTACAGACTTTCCCTGCCTTTAAGTAGCTTCCAACCTTTGAACAAATACTTCCTCTTCTCTGAGCCTTGGTGTGCTCGGCTCACGAACCCTTTGGTAATGGGAAATAATGGTTACGCTCGTGGAGGGATTTGTGTGGAGGAACAAGAAGCCACAGGAGAGGACTGTGTACCCGGCTTAGTCACAAGCTAAGGCCCTTTAGCAGTTGCATTTGTTAGGGTTGAATCATGTCCCTCCCCAAATTTATATTTGAAGTCCTACCCCAGATTCGCAGAACATGACCATATTTGGGAACAGGAGTTTGCAGACATAATTAGTTAAATAAAGATGAGGTCATGCTGAGTAGGGCTGATGTTCTTTTTTTTTCTTTCTTAATATTCTAAGTTTTTTATTTTTTTATTTATGGCTCCGCTGGGTCTTCTGGTTGCAGTGGTTTCTCTGGTGAAGCGCGGGCTCCAGGGCACAGACTTTGGCCCTTGGGCACAGTGGCCGCAGCTCACGGGCTCTAGGGCACAAGTTCAGGAGCTGTGGTGCGCAGGGTCAGTCGCTCCGTGGGGTGTGGAGTCTTCCCAGACCAGGGATGGAACCCATGTCCCTGGCACTGGCATTCTTATCCTCTGAGCCACCAGGGAAGCCCTGATGTCCTTTTACAGAAAGGAGACCTTTGAACGCAGGGAGAGCCCCACGTGAAGACTTAAGCAGTGCTGCCTGGGCCCAGGAGCATCAGAAGCTGTCGGGGAAGGCAGGGGCGAGAGGCCTGGAACAGATGCTTCTCTTCAGAGGCAGCATGGCGCTGCCAGTACCTGGATCTCAGACCTGCAGCCTCCTGAACTGTGAGAACATACCACTCAGTTGGTGGTACTTTGCTACGGCTCCAGAAACTTATAGATCATTACCATTCTGGCACAAA
>SJYX01014679.1:0-21974 GCA_006410675.1 Oreotragus oreotragus
GGGCCACCAGAGAAGTCCCAAGTTTTGGATTGACTTTGACACTAGGACTCATGGATTCTTTCCCAGTTGAGCCACAAGGGAAGCCCAAGAGTAGTGGAGTGAGTAGCCTATCCCTTCTGCAGCAGATCTTCCAAACCCAGGAATCAAACCAGGGTCTCCTGCATTACAGGTGGCTTTCTTACCAACTGAGCTATAAGGGAAGCCTTGTACTGACAAGATTTATTCTAAAGATTGGACGTAGAGTATGACTCCAAACCTCTGACCTTATATAAACTGAAAATTTGCTAAACCCACTTAGTTCTTGTAACCATTTTGTAGATTTCTTCAGATTTTCTGTCTAGACAGACATGTCATCCATGTACAGAGACAATGTTATTTCTTCTTTCCATTCTGTATACATTTTATTTCTTTTCTCTGCCTTATTGTACTGCCCGGGAAATTAAATAGGACATTTAGATAAGTCGTAAGAGGTAACATCCTTGCTTTGTTCCTGTTCTTAGAGGAAAAGCATTCAGTTTTCAACCATTCAGCATAATGTTAGGTTTTTAAAATTCATGTATGTATGTATTTATAGACCTTTATAAGGTCAAGAGAGGCCCTTTCTATACCTAGGTTGCTAAGAGGTTTTTGTTCTTTTTTTTTTTTATCATGGGNTAGGACATTTAGATAAGTGGTAAGAGGTAACATCCTTGCTTTGTTCCTGTTCTTAGAGGAAAAGCATTCAGTTTTCAACCATTCAGCATAATGTTAGGTTTTAAAAATTCATGTATGTGTGTATTTATAGACCTTTATAAGGTCAAGAGAGGCCCTTTCTATACCTAGGTTGCTAAGAGGTTTTTGTTCTTTTTTTTTTTTATCATGGATAGTTGACTTTTGTCAGATAATTTTTCTGTCTGTTGATGTGATCATATGGTTTTCCTTCTTTAGTCCCATTATATGGTAAATTACATCAATTGGTTTTTGCAAAAGTTGAACTAACCCTACATTCCTGCAATAACTCTCAGCTTGAGCATTACTTCTTATCCTTTTTCTATATTGCTGGACTTGATTTACTCATATTTCATTGATAATTTTTGTGTCTAAGGTTATGAGAGTTATTAGTTTGTAGTTTTCTTCTCATCTTTGTTTGATTTTTGCTATTGGGATAATGCTGACCTCATAAAATAAATTACTTACAGGATTTGTGACCAGAATACCTCAAAGAATGGAGCTGCCATTACTGCAATGGAGTTGAACTGAGGAGAGGACTAGGTTTGGGGGAAGTGGAAAGGAGTCTAGTTTTGGAAATTCTAAGTTTGACATTTTGGACATTCTGTCGTCCTTGGTGGCTCAGATGATAAAGAGTCTGCCCGCAATACGGGAGACCCAGGTTTGGTCCCTGGGTTGGTCGTCTATGGGGTCACACAGAGTCGGACACGACTGAAGTGACTTAGCAGCAGCAGCAGCAGCAGCACATCAATTCATTTTGCAAAAGTTGAACTAACCCTGCATTCCTGCAATAAATCCCAGCTTGAGCATTACCTCTTATCCTTTTTCTATATTGCTGGACTTGATTTACTCATATCTTATTGAGAATTTTTGTGTCTAAGTTTATGAGGGATATTAGTTTGTAGTTTTCTTGTCATCTTTCTTTGATTTTTGCTATTAGGATAATGCTGACCTCAAAAAATAAATTACTTACAGGATTTGTGACCAGAATACCTCAAAGAATGGATCTGCCATTACTGCAATGGAACTGAACTGAGGAGAGGACCAGGTTTGGGGGAAGTGGGAAAGAGTCTAGTTTTGGACATTCTAAGTTTGACATTTTGGACATTCTGTCTTCCTTGGTGGCTCAGATGATAAAGAGTCTGCCCGCAATACGGGAGACCCAGGTTTGGTCCCTGGGTTGGGAAGATGCCCTGGAATAGGAAATGGCAACCTCCAGTATTCTCGGCTGGGAAATCCCATGGACAGAGGAGCCTGGCAGGCTATATAGTCCATGGGGTTGCAAAGAGCTGGACATGACTGAACGACTAACACACACATTTGAGATGCCAGTTAGGTATCCAAGTTGTGAAGTTCCAGAAGTTGGAAATGCCATTCTGGAGTTCAGAATGGGTGGAGATAGAAATTGGAGCATCAACATCATAACAATGCCATTTAAAGTCCTAAGACTAGGGGGCCTCCCTGGTATCCAGCGGTAAAGAATCCATTTGCTAGTGCAGGAGGCATGAGTTTGATCCCTGGTCTGGGAAGATCTCACATGCTGAGGAGCAACTAAGTCCATGCCTCACAACTACTGAGCTTGTGCCCTAGAGCCTGGAAGCCGCAGGCACTGAGCCCACATCCTGCAACTACCGAAGCCCGTGTGCCTACAGCCCGTGCTCTCCAGCAAGAGAAGCCACCAGGAAGAGAAAGCCGAGCACGGCAACCGGAGCGTAGCCCCTGGCTGCCCCCACTAGAGAAAAGCCCGCACCGCAGCGAAGACCCAGCACAGCCAAAAGTAAACAGATACATAATATTGTAAAAAATAAGTCCCAGTGCTCGATGAGATGCCCATGGTAGTGGGTGTGGATGGAGAAGGGGAGCACAGTCTGAATCACCCCAAAGTGCTCCCTGGAGCACTCAAAGTTAAGAAGCACAGACGATGAGGCACAAGATCTGAGCCAGAGCAGGAGGGAACCAAGGTTGGAAGAGATGTCTTGGAAGCCAGGGAAAGAACGATGCCTGGAGGAGGGGGTGATGAACGTGTCAGCTACTGCTGGGAGGTGCTGAGAACGGCACTGGGTTTACCGCCGTGGAAGTTACTGTTGACCAGAGTGGTTTGGGTGGCACAGTGGGGGCAGGAGTCCAACTGGAGTGGGTACAAGTGGCCCGGGAGAGAGCGAGGGTAAGCAGCTCTTAGAATGTTGAGTAAAGTGGGGTGGCCTGATGAGAAACGGGGGAACACCGGAAGAAAGAAGACCTTCTGGCAGGTCTGCCCGTTGAATGGGAGTCATCCAGAAAGAGAGAGCGTGATGCAGGGGAAGATGAGAGAAAGCTGCAGCGATGTCCCCAAGTGGGCACGAAGGCAGGGGAGGCTAGTTGTCCTTTAGTCACCAAGTCCTGTCCGACTCTCTTGTGACCCCATGTACAGCCCTCCGGGGCCCTCTGTCCATGGGATTTCCCAGGCAAGAATACTTGTTTCAGGGCACCCCGGACTGTGTGCTGTCCTTTAAGCTAGCCAGCCTTTGCGCAAGGGCCTGCACTTGCTGTTCCTTCTGCCTGGAATACTCTGGCCCCAGAATGCGTGCTCCGCGAGGGCCGACTTCCCTTATTTCTCTTTTGCTCACCTCTGCATGGGCAGCGCCCCCAACAGCGCAGCACGCTGTCAGCACACAGGAAATATTTGTGGCTTTCGTGAATAAATAAACGAATGCATCTCCTGCAGCTCGCCCGGAGAGGTCTGAACGTCGTCCTCATCAGTCGAGACCTGAGCAAGTTGAAGCACGAGGCAAAGGAGATAGGTGAGTAGAGGAAGGGAGTGGAGCTCGAACGCGGCCCTCCTGGCTCAAGGGCTGAGGGTTGACGGGGCGTGGTCGGGGCGTGGTCGAGGCGGGTGCAGGGAGCAGGCTCCCACTGCCTCTGGGGCCTCGGAAGGAAGGGGTGAGGGCCTGGGGCAGAACTGAGACTGGAGTGAGATGCAGGCAGAGATGAGGTACAGCCAAAAGCCTGGCTCCCACTCCGCCTCGCCCCCTCGCCCCCTCAACCCCTCACACACTTCCCAGAGCGGCTTTACGGCAAAAGCACAGGAGTGATTCAGGTGGATTTCACCGGGGGCTTGGAAATCTACGAGACCATCGAGGCGGGACTGAAGGACCTGGAGGTCGGAGTATTGGGTATGTCCCCGTGCCCGCTGGGAGAAGCGCTGCTCTCAGCCGCCCCCGGACTCACCCTGACCCCGGAACACTGCCCTGGTCGCCCTCTCTGGCAAACACTCCCCTTTGGCCCCGCCCGGTGTCCCCGGGACTGTTGCAGTGACACAAGAACTTTGTCCCCTCTCTTTCAGTAAACAACGTGGGCCAAAAATATACACCCCGCTTGAGTAAACTGCTCGACTGTGAGGAGGACATCGCCAAAGTGAGTAACACCCAGAACTAGTCCGCGGGACCTCTGCCTTACAGTGCTCCCTCTGTTGGAAAACCCCGCGCAGCACACTAGCTTGATTAAGTGTTTGGAGAGCTAGGAATCTATGCTCTCCTTCCACGGGGCGCCCTTCTGCAGTGCTCAACCAGGACCACTGTCTAACTTGAGTCTGGTTCTGCCCGTTTTATATTCTCCGGTGCTAACTTTCTGGAGAAATGAGGGACTTCCCTGGCGGTCCAGTGGTTAAGACTCCGTGCTTCCAATGAAGGTAGGGCAGAGGGGAGGTGTCTGTCCCTGGTCAGGGAAAGAAGATCTCACGTGGCCGACAGTGTGGCCAAAAAAAAAAAAGAGTAGGGGGTGGGGAATGAGCCACGTGGGAAAATTAGCGCCTCAGTCTCATATCTATAAAATGGGAATCAGTGTTTTTTGCTGACCTCATAGAGCTGATAAGATAGTATCAGCTGATAAGACAACATAAGGCACATAACCCTAAGTTGTGTGCTCCATAAATGAGGGCTATTATTATTAGACATAGGAGAGCAGGATGGCTTTCAAATTCTCTATTGTTAGTTCCAATCATGTTAGTTTAAGACGTCTGTTGTGGGAGTGGGTCCGGTAAAAGTATTTAAGGCCTTGATAAGACTCGGGAGTTGGGGCACTCTCCATCCCCCTTCTGATGTTTAGGTCAGAAGCTTTCCCAGTCCCTTTATCACATTAATAAAACTTTGCTATACGCACAAAATAAATAAATAAATTCTAAATACTACTATTTCAGAAGGAATGCATAAGGGAGTGGGAGGGAGGTCCAAGAGGGAGGGGATATGTGTATACACAGAGCTGATTCACTTCGTTGTGCAGCAGAAACACAACATTGTAAAGCAATTATGCTCCAATAAAAATTAATCTGTGCTAACAGAAGTCAGAAAAGAGAAAGAAGGCATAGGCTCATTTTAGAAAATGCAAGGAGAATCAGCCTGTGTATTCTGCCTCTGGTATTAGAGGAAGTTGTGACTGAAGACTAACCCTGCAAATGAGAACGAGTAGGAGAGCTGGATAAAATAGTTTTAAAATAACTGTTAGAAGGCATCAACCTACTAAGGCAATGAGGAACTGTCACATCAAGATTTGAGGGAAGAGAGAATCCAAGAGAAGTGAAGCCTGACATCTGAAGCAACATTTCCCTTCAACATGAATAGTGTTGGAGCTGCAACAAATAACATAGCACAAAACTTTGGAAAATATCTTAGATTTTAGGTTGGAATCCTGAACATTGTAATCCAGGAGTTAGGGTAAAGTAGGTTTCATAGGCTCTGGAAGAGGGCATGGGAACCCACTCCAGTATTCTTGCCTGGAGAATCCCATGGACAGAGGAGCCTGTCACAAAGACTTGGAGATGACAGAGGGACTAAGCACAGCCCGGCAGCAGGTTTCACAGGAACTGAAGCCAATTCTCAAATGATCTTAATTCCACTGGGATTATGTGGATCTGATATTTTGGCATCCCCTAGTTTAGCTACCTGGGAGACGCAAAAGCAAACCATTTTTAGAGAAAAGCGATGTAGTCCAGAGACTCAATTTAGCAGTTAAAAATTTTAAATATTAAATATTCAGCACCAAAAAAAAATAGCCAGAAATATTAGAAGAAAATTCATGATTGAACATAAGAGAGATAATAGATAATGTAACAAGGTCCACATGGAGCAGGGTAATGGAAATATCAGCATAAATTTTTTAAAAATTGTGACATATACAACATAAAGCCTGCCATTTTAACCATTTTAAAGTTTGCAACTTCGTGGCATTAAATACATTCACAATGTAGTACAGCTGTCACCACTGTGTATTTCCAAAACTTTTCCATCATCCCCAACAGAAGCTCATTAAGCAGTGTAAGTTAAATATAGGACCTGTGAGTTAAACAGGTTCTATTAGGCAGTATCTCCACATTCTTCCCTGCTAAGCTGCTGCTAAGTCGCTTCAGTCGTGTCCGACTCTGTGCGACCCCGTAGACGGCAGCCCACCAGGCTCTGCCGTCCCTGGGATTCTCCAGGCAAGAACATTGGAGCAGGTTGCCATTTCCTTCTCCAATATATTTCCCTATTCCCTAGTAATATCTATTCCTACTTTTCTGTGTCTACAAGCTTGCTAATTCTAGATACCTCACACAGGAGAAATCACAGAATAGTTTTCCTTTGGTGTCTGGCTTATTTCAGTTAGCATAATGTTTTCAAGTTCATCTGTGTTGTTAGCAAATATCAGAATTTCATTCTTTTTCTTTGCTTTGCTTTTAAGTTATGGGAAGTATATATAACTTAAATTCTGTCATTTTGACTCTTATGTGTGCAGTTCAGTGGTACTGTGTACACTCAGATTGAAGTGAAACAATCCCCTCCATCCATCTCCAGAACTTGTCAGCTCTCTACCTGTTGAACAGTAACCCCCAGTTCCTAACTACCTGCAGGCCCCAGAGACCACCATTCTGTCTCTGTGAGTTTGCCTATTCTGGATGCTTCCTATAAGTGAAATCATACTGCATTTATTCTCTTGGGCCTGGTTTGTTTCACTTAGCATAGGATTTTTCAGGGTCCATCCATGTCACAGCCTGTGTCCCAATTTTCTTTTTAAGGCTGAATAATATTCCATCATATATGTTAATATGTATCACCCTTTATCTCTTCACTGTTGATAGATAGTTGGGGTGTTTCCACCTATTGGCTGTTGCGAATAATGCGGCTATGAACCGTTGATGTACCAATATCTGTTGGGCACCTGCTTTTTATTCCCCAAACTTTAAACTTTTTATTTTGTATTGGGGTATAGCCAATTAGCAATGTTGTGGTAGTTTCAGGTGAACAGCAAAGGGACTCAGCCATACATGTACATGTATCCATTCTTCCCCAAACTCCCCTCCCATTCAAGCTGGCATATAACATTGAACAGAGTTCCACATACTATATGATAGGTCCTTGTTGGTTATTCATTTTAAATACACCAGTGTTGGGTACCTGCTTTTAATTCTTTTGGGCATATACCCAGAAGTGGAAATGATGGATGCAAGATTAGTCTGGCTAATATCAGGGTCCCTTGAGATTCCATATGAATTTTGGGCAGGGTTTTTCTTTCTGCAAAATATGCTACTAGGATTTTAATAGCAGTTGCATTGAATCTTTTAAACAATATGTTCTTTGTTTATTTGGTTGTGCTGGGTCTTAGTTGCGGCTCTGGGATCTTTTAGTTCGGCCTGTGGGTTCTAGTTCCCTGACCAGGGATTGGACCTGGCCCCCTGTATCGCGAATGTAGAGTCCCAGCCACTGGACCACCAGGGAAGTCCCAGTACTTCCTTTATGTGGGTAGAAGCTAAAGATTTGTGTTCAGTTTTTACTCTAAGATTTGTGCACTTTGGTATGTATATGGTATGCATTGATAAATAGTTTACTGATCAGAAAATCCAAGGAGAGACGTTTATGAAATGAAGGTGAAAAACTCCCTTCTCCCTTCAATTTTATTCCCCAAAAGTGCCCCCCGCCCAGTTTAAAATAGTGATAGGTTTTCCTCTTGATGCCTACAGAAGGATGTATATGTAATTTTTATCCAAATGGCAGCAGCCTATTGTTCTGCACTTTACCTTTCACAAGTAGACATGTATCTTGGGGATCATTTTAATCAGAATAATTAGCTGATCCATTGTTTTTACTTGTTGTTCAGTGGCCTATCCATGCGCTACCCAGTGTTTATTTAGTCATCCCAGTATTGATGGCTATTCAGGATGTTTCCTGGTATATCTGACTACAAATTGTGTTATAATGTGTATTTTTGGACATATGCATTCCCCACATAGGTGAGTATCTTAGAAAGGAATACATTTCCAGAAGTGGAGTCGATGCGTCGAAGTTTATGTGTATTTTAAATTCTAGTAGATGCAACTTTTAAAAACTGTGTTCCACAGTAAAAGAAAAGTCAGCTAGAAAATATGGGAGTTGTGGCAGAGTTGTGGTGAAGGAAAGGACTGATTGGTTCCATTTTCTTCCCCTAGAAACTGCAGGATGTTATAAACTGCAACATGATGTCTGTGGCCCAGGTGAGTCAGGGCTAGGAGGGACTGGGTTCAGAGTCAGCATAGCTGTGACCACTCTGGGTGGTCCTCAATATCCCCCAGTAGTGGACTTGGCATGGAGGCAGTGCTAGCGGAATAGTCCCTGATGGAAAGGAGGGGGACAGGAGTGAACTTGAGGAGGGGGCAGGAGTCTGGGCAGGTGAAAGCAGTGGAAAGAAGGAAAGACAGGATCCTCTTCATTCCTCCTGCAGATGACTAGACTCCTCCTGCCCCGAATGGTCAGCAGGTGAGAGGCAGTCTCTTTGTCTTTCACTCTGGATCTTTCCCCATCCAACGTCTGGCTATTTCTATTCCCCAGCTCTCCTATTCACATTGCCAACTCTTCCCTATCTCTCTGATCTTTCTGGCTAGCACGGGGACTAAAGGGTGGGGAGGTGGGTAAATCACTAGGACCCTCTCTTCGCCATTGGCACTGACTGCCTTCCAACTAATGCTTCCTCCTCCAGGGGCAAAGGCATCATCATCAACATATCTTCAGTAGCTGACAGGAAGCCCTATCCATATTTAGCAGTGTATGCGGCCACCAAGGTACCCAGACCCACAGACCGGGCACAGGCTGGCTGCCATGCTGCCATTCCTACAGTAGCCCTGAATTCTGGCCCTGAAGGTTATGGCGGAAAAGACCAAATGCGTGTGTGTGTGTGTGTGTGTGTGTGTGTGAGATGTATCACCCGAGTCTGAGGCTATTAATAGGTCAGATATCTGGGGCACAGTCCAGTGGGCAAGTCAGATTTTGTGTTCTTTTTTTAAGAGAAAAGAAAGCTGGGATTTCGAGAACCTGTTTGGTGAGTGGAGGTCAGGGAATACACAGAGACTGGCGCGGCTGGAATGGAGAGTGAGAATATGGGAACAAAAGGAGGGCTTAGAGCAAAGAAACTTTCGGGTGTTAAGGGGAGAGCCTGAGCCGTCAGGGAGGGGCCCCTCCGGAACGGAGGAATGTTCTAGGATAGGGCACCGCAAGCCGGGACAGGGGTCGGGCTGGAGGACTCCATGCGGAAAGCTCGTGGTCCTGGGACCCGCCTCTCCTTCTCCGCAGGCCTTTGTGCGAAGCTTCTCCGTGGCCGTGGGCACAGAGTACCGCTCCAAAGGGGTCATCGTGCAGGTGCCTGACTCCGGAGGGAAAGAGCTCGAGAGGGGCAGGAGGGGCGGGGCAGGAGGGGCAACTCTCGAGGGGAGGGCTCTGAGGGAGGAGGAGTTTGGATTCAGTGGAGGCTCCTAGGAGCAGGGGCGGGCTGGGAATGAGGTGGGGGTGAGGTCAAAAAGCTTCGGTGGATGTAAATCAACTATACTTCAGGAAGACTGGGCTTCCCTGGTGGCTCAGAGGTTAAAGCGACTGCCTGCAATGCAGGAGACCTGGGTTCGATCCCTGGGTCCGGAAGATCCCCTGGAGAAGGAAATGGCAACCCACTCTAGTATTCTTGCCTGGAGAATCCCATGGACAGAGTCAGGAGGGGCAACTCTCGAGGGGAGGGCTCTGAGGGAGGAGGAGTTTGGATTCAGTGGAGGCTCCTAGGAGCAGGGGCGGGCTGGGAATGAGGTGGGGGTGAGGTCAAAAAGCTTCGGTGGATGTAAATCAACTATACTTCAGGAAGACTGGGCTTCCCTGGTGGCTCAGAGGTTAAAGCGACTGCCTGCAATGCAGGAGACCTGGGTTCGATCCCTGGGTCCGGAAGATCCCCTGGAGAAGGAAATGGCAACCCACTCTAGTATTCTTGCCTGGAGAATCCCATGGACAGAGGAGCCTGGTGGGCTACAGTCCGTGGGGTCACAAAGTGTCGGACTCGACTGAGTGACTTCACTCACTCAGTAAGATTTAAGAAAGGAAGGGAAGGGAGGGGAAAGAAGAAAAGAAAAGAGGGAGAGAGAAGAAGGGAGGAAGGAAGGAAAATAGAGGAAGGAAGAACCTTTTTCCGTGACGCGAAAGTCGCAAGGGGTGGGTTCTCGAGGGGGCGTGGCCCGGGGCGTGGTCAGCACATATATGGGGGCGTGGTCCGTAAGAGGGGGTGGGATTCAGGGCGTCTCGGAGAGGGCCTGGGAGCTTAGGCTTCTCGGGCTGGGAATGAGGTGGGGGTGAGGTCAAAAAGCTTCGGTGGATGTAAATCAACTATACTTCAGTAAAATTTAAGAAAGAAAGGAAGGGAAGGGAGGGGAAAGAAGAAAAGAAAAGAGGGAGAAAGGAGAGAGGAAGGAAGGAAAAGAGAAAGAGGGAGGAAGGAAGGAAGAAGCTTTTTTAAGAAAAAGCCTCGGTGGCGCAAAAGTCGCAAGGGAAGCGGAGGAGGTTCTCGAGGGGCGTGGCCCGGGGCGTGGTCAGCACATATCTGGGGGCGTGGTCCGCAAGAGAGGTGGGATTCAGGGATTCTCCGAGAGGGCCCGGGAGCTTAGGCTGGGAGGGAAGGGAGTTCTTACCTTGACCCCTTTCCTACCTGCAGACTGTGAGCCCCTTTTTGGTTGAAACAAATATGACCTATCCCTTGAGAAAAGGACTGCCCATGGTGAGCTCCGAAGACTTCGCTCGGCAAGCATTGGACACGCTTGGCCTCACTTCCGAAACCCCTGGGTGCCTCAGCCACGCTGTGCAGGTTCTTTCCTGGGGGCAGTCCTAGGATGTGAGCTGGATGGGACAGACCCTGGTGCGGATCCACTAGTCCTCAGACAGGGGGAGACGGACAGAGAAAGGGAGGGCCCCCAGCCCGGGCTGGGGAGCCGGGAGAGGAGAGGGGAGACTCAAGAACCGGGCGTGTCTTGATCCTTGGTATCTTCCTGGGGGCAGTCCTAGGATGTGAGCTGGATGGGACAGACCCTGGTGCGGATCCACTAGTCCTCAGACAGGGGGAGACGGACAGAGAAAGGGAGGGCCCCCAGCCCGGGCTGGGGAGCCGGGAGAGGAGAGGGGAGACTCAAGAACCGGGCGTGTCTTGATCCTTGGTATCTCTCCTTCCCAGGATTTCCTGCTGACCATGCTCCTGCCCAGTTGGTTTTTTATCAGTCCTTGGGGATTTACTCTGTTGGAGAGCCTTAATGTAGCAGCATTCTTTTCTGAAAGAACTTGACTCAAGGCCTTGAAGGTGTGACCACATGTCTGTCGCCCCCCACCCCCACCCCGGCCCTTACCAGAGTCCTAAACCAGAACTGTTGTTAGGGAGACCGGACAAACAGACCAGTGGAACGGAATTGGTCTCCCAAATACCTGGACATTAGTGACAACTGCAGCATCTCAAGTCTCTGGCAGCAAGATGGAGCTCTTTATATGTGCCGCTAAGACTAGATAGACATTTGGAGAGAAACCAACACACACACACATACATAACATATATGTACAAATATAGCTTGTAGCAATGATAGGTGCACAACTTTGTGAAATACTAAAACCCACTAAATTGTACCCAATTAAAAAGGATGAATTTTATGGTATGTGAATTAAATCTCAATGAAAATATTTTTAAAACAGAGAGCCCCTGTGTATGTATGTATATATATATATATATATATATATACACATTTATGTATAAAGTTGGATTTAGTTCTCACAACATGTACCTGCATAAACTCCAAATAAGTTAGAAATACCTAAATCGCTGTGTGAAAGTGGAAACACATCAACTAGAAGAATCCATGAATGAATTTCTTTCCATCTTGAAAGTGGGAGAATCTTTTATTATTAATATTGAAAATGAAAAGCAGCAAAAAAAAATTGAACTGTGGTTAATAATATACAGGCTGACTTATTTAGGAAAAGTGTACCTATTTCTGCAATTTACTTTGAAATGCATTGAAAAGTTAGATGGATAGAGTAAATAGAAATAGGGTTAGACAAATATGGCAAAATGTCGGTAACAGAATCTAAGTGGTAGACACATGTACATCTCTTTCAACTTTCTTGGATGTTTGAAATTTTCCATAATCAAATGTTGGGAGAAATCCAGGAGCAATGCAATTAAATTTATAAGTAAAACGACTTAAGCAGATTTAGAAGTCACTTAAGATGATATGCTTTTTATCACATTGCCGGTGAAGGACAGGCTCGGAACCCTGGAGAAGAAACGGACTTTTTTGAGGCGAAGCGCGGATGTAGACCATCGGAGAGCCGTCGTTCTTCGCCCGCCTTGGTGCGGGTGGTTGTGGGTAGCGCTCAGCGGAAGGAGGATAAACAAGGGCGGGCCCCAAGCTGAGGCAGGTGGCGGTGGACGCCGGATGTGGCTGGTGCAGCAGGCGTTTTGTGTCGGCGGGAGCTGAACCTGGACGAGGGGAACACAAGCTGACTCCGCCGCCATCCAGGCTATCTGCAGCCCAGAGGAAGTTACACACTGGTTATCTGTCGCCTGCCTCAAAAGCATTATCCCCACAGTTGGTAACCGTATCTTGCAAGGAAATTCAGCGAAACGCAATTTTGAGGTGTCTACCGTAATTTTCAAAAAATTTGAGCCAATTTTTAAAGATGTGTTTCAAAATCCATATGAAGAGGCACCAAGGTTACCACGAAGCAGGAAGCAGAGGATTCCTTGTAGTGTTAAGGAGCTTTTAAATTTCTTTTGGACACTTTGTTTATACTGAGGATAATTTTCATATGATTGGAGATGATTTAGTAAACTCTTATCATTTCCTTCTGTGCTGCTTGGATCTGATTTTCGCCAGTGACATTATATGCCCAAGTAGACGAGACTCCTTGAATTCATCTTTAAAGGTTTAGCATCCTGATTTTCATATTGCTGATTTTAGAGCTTCTGTATAGCCTCGCTGCATCACTGCTGTACTGTGTGAACTATAGCCAGAGGGATAAAGGAGCACTGCTTTAAGCCGTATGTTTCAAAACTATTTGACAGGAAGACTTTAAAGGAGAGAATGTCTCCCGGGCCTTTCCAGTTTACTGACAATAGTGAAGCAGTGAACACGGAGTGGTGGTTATGATGAGAAGCTCTTTGGGGGAGAATATGCAGAAGAGGAAATAAACTCCTGGAAGGTTCACTGGTGATGCTCTGTTCGGAAACTGACAACCCAGACTACTATGGAGTGTAACCATCAACAATACTTTGAAACAAACATTGTTTATACCTTCTACCCCACTGACAGGACAGCAGTATTTAAGAGAAAAAGTAGCAGCCATTAACTCTTGTTGCTTCAGTCACTCAAAGTGTGAGCTGATGACAGAGTATTGTGGCTGGATTGAAAAATGCACCAAGTAAGCAAGTTATAAATATTTTTGAGTCTTGTTTGTGTAATCCAAGGGAAAACAATGAAACTAGTGAGAGAGACTGCCAACACTAAATCAACAGATGAAGAGCCAGAATCTTGCATAGACTTCGCTGTAAACAAACAGGAACTTGCAGACATTTTGTATTATAAATTACTAGAGACCACAATGGTTCAGGCAACACAAAGACTTCATGGAATAGACATGTCAGTTATTTTATAGCAGGATATATATTTCTCATCATTCCCTGATGGCCTGTTGTTTGGAAATTGTCCTCTTTGCCTATAGCTCACTTCATACTTATCTCTGGATTACTGAAGTTTTTAATCTGTGGCCATTTAATTTTTGTAAGGTTATAGAGGTGGTGGAGTGACAATGGAAACAGTGTCAGACTTTATTTTCTTGGGCTCCAAAATCACTGTAAATGGTGACTGCAGCCATGAAATTAAAGGATGCTTGCTCCTTGGAAGAAAAGCTATGACAAACCTAGACAGCATATTAAAAAGCAGAGACATTACTTTGCCGACAAAGTTTCATCTAGTCAAAGCTATGGTTTGTCCAGTAGTCATGTATGGATATGAGAGTTGGACCATACAGAAAGCTGAGCGCGTAAATCAAACCAGTCAGTCCTAAAGGAAATCAGTCCCCTGGAAAGACATGCTGAAGCTGAAACTCCAGTACTTTGGCCACCTGATGCAGAGAACTGACTCATTGGAAAAGACCCTGATTTGTGGAAAGATTGAAGGCAGGAGGAGAAGGGGATGACAGAGGATGAGATGGTTGGATGGTATCACCGATTTGAGGGACATGAGTTTGAGCAAGATCTGGGAGTTGGTGATGGACAGGGAAGCCTGGCATGCTGCAGTCCATGGGGTCACAAAGAGTTGGACACGACTGAGCGACTGAACTGAAGTGATAGAGGTGGTGATCTCCTCAGAAGAGGGACTCTCCAGGGACATGGTGAAACACCTGAACAGCATCGAAGAACAGGTTTTAGAGAATTTAGTATGGAGTCATGAGTCTGCACTGTGGGAGGCTCTCCATGCTTCTGCAAAGTTCCTACCTGTGAAGAAGTTATAGTCCCAAATAATTTTGAAACAGGAGGTGGGGGAAGTGTACAAGGACATCTTTCCCATGATGCCAGTGTCTCCTGGGTCAAAGAAATGGATGACCTTGTCATCCAAGGGTCAGAGAAATCTGGACTGACAGTGGAAGTCTTCAAAAGGGTAGGGAACTGTTGTCTCCAACTTCTGTCTATGAACGCTACAGTTCTCCTACGGCTGGGAGTGCTAAGAGACTTTGTGGGGAAGACTTCCTCCAAAGGAAATGCATAAGGACAGGATCGTAACACAGGAAACAAAACAGAAATTTGTTCCTTCTTCAAGCATTACCACTGAAAATATGTCCATTTCACCCAGACAGAGTCTTCTGTCTGGTTAATGGCCAGAGACATAGAATAGGGACAACAGGACATAAAATTACAATCCCATTGCATACAATCCAGCAAATGATGCTGGATCCATCACACTGATACCAGTTTCCATGGATGGGTCAGTCCTTACGCCAAGGAGTGCTCTGCTGTCTAAATCCAGTGCAGTGCCTCTAAGAGTTTGAAAGATATCGACAACATGATAAGGCAAGGTGAGCAGAGAACCAAGAAGGGCGATAGGGGCTTCCCTGGTGGTCAGACTCTGTGTCTCCAATGCAGGAGACACAGTTTCCGTCCCTGGTTGGAGAACTAAGGTCTTAGGTACCTTGGCCAAAAAATATAAAAGAAGCAAGCAATAGCTATCGATGGTGTTGTAGAATCACCAACCATCAAGAAAATGATGATGTGTTATTTAAATAACTACAGGATGTTGTCAGTGAAAGAGCAGATCATTAGCTCCTCCCCATTTCTATGATAAAAGCACTTTCAGGATGTTCTGCAGAAAGTTGGGGCTCTGTTTTTCAAAACATTCAGCCCTTGTAAGTAGTAAATATCACTGAGTTACAAGAAAACTTGCATCAAAATTAAGCGGGATTTTGTTTAAACATTTGTCCAAAATGTAGTTGCAGATATATTTGAGTTGGATTGCAAACAAATGTTTTAAGTACCTTCTAAACATGTTAATAGTCATAGTTTTTTTTTTTTTTTTTGGCTGCACCATGTGGGCTGAAGGGGTGGATGTTAGTTCCCTGATAAGGAATCAAACTCGGCTCGTGCAGTGGAAGCCAGAAGTCTTAACTCCTGGACCACCAGGGAAGTCCCCAAATTTTTAACATATTTGTTCTTCGGGTTTTTCAGATGAAGTAAGGAGAAACTTCATCATTTTATAGCCCACTTTTTAATCAAATGTCCTCTCCTTCTAGGCTTCATACTATGAGGGTGAATAATCTGTTTTTGGCAAGTATGCTTTGAGATGCTTATGATGCTTATGTTCCCAGTTTAATGGTGGGCAGGAGCTGGGTCCCATAGCATCTAGGGCAGAGGAGGTGCATCAGCCTGTCTTTGACCCAGCGTGGCAACTGTGCCTCCAGGCGCCAGGACCATTCTGGGCTGTCCAGACTCTTTTCCTGCCCTTCCCCTCCCTGAATGGAGGTAGATGTATACCTGAACCGCTCACAGTCCCCACGACTTACTTTCCAGCCCTAAGCCCTCTTAGCCTGGTGTTACAACCTAGCAAGAGAGATACTTGCTCCTTTTTACAATTACTATCATTTTGTTTTCTAAGCCATTAACTTAATTATATATGATTATATTATGTCATATATTTCTCAAAATAGGAAGCTGCTTCTCAAGCCAGTAGAGTAAAATATAGAAAAGAGTTGTTAGAAACTGAATTTCCTATTAGTGAGATAGTACCATGATAATAGGGGAGATGTTCTTTCTGAGGTCTTAATAAGATTGTTCATTCTCAGTGTCTTAATTGATGCCCTAAGAATAGTTGAAACCTTTTCCAAAACCTCAGTAATACTATCACCTCATACCTTTTAATTATACTATATACATCAGTGAAACATCTGCATATTATCCCCTTCTCTTTGTTCTCAGCATCATTACTACTTTGTAAGTTTCCCATTAGGGTTTTTATAAAGCAATTCTTCTTTTTTTTTTTTTCCAAGCTTTAAACTTTTATCTTGTATTAGGGTATAGTTGATTGATGGATTTCCCTGGTGGCTCAGACAGTAAAGAATCTGCCTGCAGTGCAGGAGCCCCAGGTTCAATCCCTGGGTCAGGAAGATCCTGTGGAAAAGGGAATGGCATCCCACTCCAGTATTCTTGCCTATAGAATTTCATGGACAGAGGAGCCTGGTGGGCTACAGTCCATCGTGTTGCAGAGTCAGACACAGCTAAGCAACTAACACACACACACACACACACACACACAGCTGATTAACAATGTTGTGATAGTTTCAGGTGAACAGCAAGGAACTCAGCCATACGTACACATGTATTCATTCTCCCCCAAGCCCCCCTCCCATCCAGACTGGCATATTACCTTGAGTAGAGTTTCATGTCACATGTATGTTCAGTAGTCCTTGTCGGTTACCCATGTTGAACATAGCAGAATATATGACCTTCCCAAAGCCCCTATTCTTTTTTAATTACTTATTTGGCTGCTGGCTGCTGTGTGAGGGCTTTCTCCAGTTGCAGTGTGCTGCTTCTCGTTGTGTTGGCTCCTCTTGTTGTGGAGCACAGGCTGTAGGTGTGGGGGCTTCGGTAGTTGCGATTCCTGGGCTCTAGAGCACAGGCTCAACAGCTGTGGTACATGGGCTTAGCTGCCCTGCGGCAGTGTGGAATCTTCCTGTTCGAGGGAGTGAACCTGTGTCTCCTGTATTAGCAGGCAGATTCTTAACCGCTGGACCACCAGGAAGTCCCCCATTAGGGTGTGATCCCTGGGCCCCTTAAGGATGTTTTCCAGGGCTAGGGGTGCAGCTTTCCAAAGAATCAGTTGTTCAGTATTCACTTTTTCTAGTGTGTTTCCAGGATCTAGAACGACATGGATAAACAGTTCTTAATTTTGACAAAATGTTATCAAATTTACCATCTGAGTCGCCAGGGAAACCCTATGTATGTTTATTAAATTGCAAACCTTATTTTTTTAATGCAGAGTATTTAACCCTGGCTAATTTAAATTAGTCTAAGATTTGGCTATGAATTAGTAATTACAACAGGAAATTTTTCAATTTTAAGAAGAAAAGTGACATTATACTTTTCTGGAAATTACATCCTCATTTTTTGTGTAGTATCTACCTGTTTTATAAGTCAAATAACATTAAGTCTATCTTGAATCCATATAAATCTATATTATACTTTTATTATATCAGTTTAGTTCAGTCACTCAGTAGTGTCCGACTCTTTGGGACCCCATGGACTGCAACATACATCAGGCTTTCCTGTCCATCACCAACTCCCAGAGCTTGCTCAAACTCATGTCCATCAAATCGGTGATGCCATCCAACCATCTCATCCTCTGTCATCCCCTTCTCCTCCTACCTTCAATCTTCCCCAGCTTCAGGGTCTTTCCTGAAGAATGAGTGAGTTTTTCGCATCAGGTGGCCAAAGTATTTGAGTTTCAGGATCAGTCCTTCCAATGAATATTCAGGGTTGATTTCCTTTAGGACTAACTGGTTTATCTCCTTGCTGTCCAAGGGACTCTCAAGAATCTTCTCCAGCACCACAGTTCAAAAGCATCAAATCTTTGGCACTCGGCTTTCTTTATGGCCCAACTCTCACATCCATACATGACTACTGGAAAAACCATAGCTTTGACTAGACAGACCTTTGTTGGTAAAGTTGGTGGTCAGACTCTGTGTCTCAATGCAGGAGACACAGTTTCCGTTCCTGGTTGGAGAACTAAGGTCTTACGTACCTTGGCCAAAAAATATAAAAGAAGCAAGTTATGGATGGTGTTGTAGAATCACCAACCATCAAGAAAATGATGATGTGTTACTTAAATAACTACAGGATATTGTCAGTGAAAGAGCAGATCATTAGCCTCTCCCCATTTCTATGATAAAAGCACTTTCAGGATGTTTTGCAGAAAGTTGGGGCTCTGTTTTTCAAAACATTCAGCCCTTGTAAGTAGTAAATATCACTGAGTTACAAGATAACTTGCATCAGAATTAAGCAGGATTTTTTAAAACATTTGTCCAAAATGTAGTTGCAGATATATTTGAGTTGGATTGCAAACAAATGTTTTAAATACCTTCTAAACAAGTTAAAAGTCATAGTTGGTTTTTTTTTTTTTTGCCTGCAGCCTGAAGGGGTGAATCTTAGTTCCCTGATAAGGAATCAAACTCTTGGCTCCTGCAGTAGAAGCAGGAAGTCTTAACTCCTGGACCACCAGGGAAGTCCCCCATTAGGGTGTGATCCCTGGGCCCCTTAAGGATGTTTTCCAGGGCTAGGGGTGCAGCTTTCCAAAGAATCAGTTGTTCAGTATTCACTTTTTCTAGTGTGTTTCCGGGATCTAGAATGACATGGAAAAACAGTTCTTAGTTTTGACAAAATGTTATCAAATTTACCATCTGAGTCGCCAGGGAAACCCTATGTATGTTTATTAAATTGCAAACCTTATTTTTTTAATGCAGAGTATTTAACCCTGGCTAATTTAAATTAGTCTAAGATTTGGCTATGAATTAGTAATTACAACAGGAAATTTTTCAATTTTAAGAAGAAAAGTGACATTTTACTTTTCTGGAAATTACATCCTCATTTTTTGTGTAGTATCTACCTGTTTTATAAGTCAAATAACATTAAGTCTATCTTGAATCCATATAAATCTATATTATACTTTTATTATATCAGTTTAGTTCAGTCACTCAGTAGTGTCTGACTCTTTGGGACCCCATGGACTGCAACATACATCAGGCTTTCCTGTCCATCACCAACTCCCAGAGCTTGCTCAAACTCATGTCCATCAAATCGGTGATGCCATCCAACCATCTCATCCTCTGTCATCCCCTTCTCCTCCTACCTTCAATCTTCCCCAGCTTCAGGGTCTTTCCTGAAGAATGAGTGAGTTTTTCGCATCAGGTGGCCAAAGTATTTGAGTTTCAGGATCAGTCCTTCCAATGAATATTCAGGGTTGATTTCCTTTAGGACTAACTGGTTTATCTCCTTGCTGTCCAAGGGACTCTCAAGAATCTTCTCCAGCACCACAGTTCAAAAGCATCAAATCTTTGGCACTCGGCTTTCTTTATGGCCCAACTCTCACATCCATACATGACTACTGGAAAAACCATAGCTTTGACTAGACAGACCTTTGTTGGTAAAGTTAGTATATATATGTATATATATATATATATAGGGCACACCAAATGACTTGTGGGATCTTAATTCCCAGACCAAGGATCAAACCCGGGTCCACAGAAGTGAAAGTGCTGAGTCCCAACTGCTGGACCACCACGGAATTTCCAAATCTTTGTATATATTTTTATGTAGTTATAACTGTTGTGTCATTTTCATTGTCGTTATTAATGTGCAAAATGTAAATGAGCATTTGCACTTGTCTTTATAAGAAACTCTGGACATATTTTATCAGATTTCAAGACTGGATAGCAATGCACATAAAATAGTTAATAAAACATTGGAGTGTTGAGATTACTGAAAAAAAAGATGATGCTATAAGCAAAGTAAAACTGTGACGATCTCAGAGAAAATATTTACAACTTTTGTCACACAAAATGTTTACCTCTGTATAAGGAAAAGGCTAAAAGCCCAATGTTTTAAAATGGGCAGAAGAAACAGATCACAGAGAAACAAATATGAGCCTTCATTAACTATATGAAAAGATATTCAACTTCACTCATGATAAGAGCAGCTCCAGTGAAAACTACCCTGAAGTGGCGGTCTTCACCTATAAAATTGGCAACAATTTCTAAGGTGGGCAACACCTTCTCATGCATTGCTGGTGGACATGCAAAATGATACAGACTCCACGGGGAGACATCTGATGATAGCTGATGTCTTTACTGAACAACATATGTCTTTACTCTCAGACCTAGCAATGCCACTCCCAGGAATATACCTTGCAGACCCATCTCCACAGAAAGAGCAAGCCCTACCTTGGGGTCAAGCTTGAAAACCTTCAAAGAACAGAAACAGGTATCACAGGCTGGGCATTCTTAATTTTCTATTTTGAACATTTTTAAGGCTATTTAAATTACAAGACTAGTATCTTTGCTCACTGCTTCATCTAGATGCACTGCTCGTTAATGTTTGTTTAACTTGCTTTTACTTCTCTCCGTGTACATGTGATGATGATGGTCGTGGTGGTGTTGTTATAGCTCTCAGGTCTCGAATGGACCATGTTATAGCTCTTAGACAAATCAGTGTTACAGCTCTATTTTATTTAGAACACAGCAGGAAAATCCATCTTCCAGGCGTGAGGGCACAACCATCCAAAGACAATAGAAGAGCGCTGCAGCGCGCAGGGGTGGGGGCGGGGCGGGGAAGAGCGCTAGCTTTGGCTCCTCTGTTTATATGTTTATCTCTCCCTGAGCCTGTTCTTGTAAACTGGGCCAGCCAGGGGTGTTGTTGGTTTTCCCTGAGGCCCTCACTCCGGTCCTCGGACCTTCTTTTGCTTCATTTTCGCGGGCTTTTCCCTTCCTTGTCTTGTGGCCACCGCCATTTTGGACTTCTTTTCCCTGTTCTGCCTACCGACCAGTATGATATATAGCCTTATTCCAGTACCACGCCGTCTTTTTACAGGCGTATCCACCTGTTTACATGTGGCTGCACTGGGCCTCTATTGCTGTGCACAGGCCTCGTCCAGTTGCAGCGAGCAGGCCCTACGCTCAGGCCGCGGTGTACGGGCTTCACGCTGCCGTCGCTGCTCCTGGTGCAGAGCACAGGCTCTAGGCGCTAAGGCCTCCTCGGCTTCGGCACGTGCAGGGGCTGCACAGCTGTGGCGCGGGGACTAGTGGTCCCTCGGCATGGCAGCTCTTCCTGGACCAGGGATCAGAGCGTGTCCCCTGCACTGGCAACACTGAGCCACCAGAGAAGCTCCAGGACCACACTGTCTTGATTACTGTAGCTTTAAAAAGATGAGTGAGTATAGGTGATATACAGTGCTACAAATATGTATTCTTCTTCATCTTCTTTCCCATTCTGGTTTATCACAGGGTATTGAGAGTAGTTCCCCGAGTCACACGTTGTTGTTTAACCATCCTACATATACACTAGTTGGTATCTGCTAATCCCAAACTCCCAGTCCTTCCCTCCTGCACCCCTCCTCCCCTTCGGCATCCATATGTCTGTTCTCTATGTCTGTGAGTCTGCTTCTGTTTCACAGACATCTTCATTTGTGTCATCTTTTAGATTCCACGTATGAGTGATATGATGTCTTTCTGACTTACTTCGCTTAGTATGAGAATCTCTAGGGCCATCCATGTTGCAGCAGATGGCATTCGTTCATTCTTTTTTGTGGCTGAGTAATATTCCACTGATATGCAGATGACACCACCCTTATGGCAGAAAGTGAAGAGGAGCTAAAAAGCCTCTTGATGAAAGTGAAGGAGGAGAGTGAAAAAGTTGGCTTAAAGCTCAACATTCAGAAAATGAAGATCATGGCATCTGGT
>SJYX01014679.1:24525-38823 GCA_006410675.1 Oreotragus oreotragus
AGATCAGCCCTGGGATTTCTTTGGAAGGAATGATGCTAAAGCTGAAACTCCAGTACTTTGGCCACCTCATGCGAAGAGTTGACTCATTGGAAAAGACTCTGATGCTGGGAGGGATTGGGGGCAGGAGGAGAAGGGGATGACCGAGGATGAGATGGCTGTATAGCATCACGGACTCGATGGACGTGAGTCTGAGTGAACTCCAGGAGTTGGTGATGGACAGGGAGGCCTGGCGTGCTGCGATTCATGGGGTCGCAAAGAGTCGGACACGACTGAGCGACTGAACTGAACTGAACTGAATATTCCACTGTGTACATATACCGCATCTTCTGCATCCATTCATCTGTTGATGGGTATTCAGCTTGTTTCCATGGTTTGACTATTGTAACTAGTGCTGCTGTGAACATAGGAGGACCTGTATCTTTTCAAATTATACTTTCTTACAGCAGCGCTTTGTTTTGCCTTTTAGATCCCACCTCTGGATGCCTGATGTGAGCCCTGCCTGAGCGGGTGGGCCAGTTGTGTTGTGCAGCAATCTGCTGTGCCCTGGGTGCCCTGGTGGGGCCTGGTGGTGGTGGTTTGGTTGCTAAGTTGTGTCTGACTCTTGCGAGTTCATGCACTGTAGCCTGCTGGGCTCCTCTGACCATGGAGTTCTCCAGGCAAGAATACTGGAGTGGGTTGCCATTTCCTTCTCCATTACAGCAGTGCTTTTTTAGTTTTCAGTGAAAATTTACTCCTAATTTCACTCCCAGGAGAAATTTACTCCTAATTATTACTTTGTATGCTTTTGTAAATGGAATTATTTCTTAATTTCTCTGTTAGACTGCTTATTGCTAGTGTATAGAAATACAACTGGTTTGTGTGTGATGATTTTATATCCTACACACTGCTGAATTCATTTTTAGTTCTAATTTTTTTTATTCTTTAGGAGTTTTTACTTATAAGATCATGCTATTGCAAATAGATTTTATTTCTTCATTTCCAGTGATTTCTTTTTCTGGCCTTTCTCTAGAAGCTGGAACTGTAGTACTATGGTGAATAGAAATGGTGAAAGCAAATATTCTCGTTTTGATTCTGATCTTAGGGAGTTTCAAAAAGACTGAAAATTTTCAATCTTTCCCCATTGCAGGTAATATTACTTATTTTTTAATATATTGCCTTTATCATGTTGAAGAATTTCCCTCCTATTCCTAGTTTATCTATTGCTTTTTGTCATAAAAGGTGTCAGCTCATGTCTAATTCTTTTTCATATCCCCATGAACAGGAATGCAAAAATAATGAAATATTAGCAATACATAATAATAATACATCATGATCAAGTGGGTTTAACCTTAAAAATTCTAGACTGAACAATCGACCATCAATCTAAGTAATCCATCCTCCATTAATAGAATATAAAGAAGAAAATAGTTTAATTCCCCTAAAAGATACAGGAAGAGTATCAAGCAAACTTTATTTTCTGTATAAAAACTCTCATCATGCTGGGAATAGAAGGGATCTTCTTCCTTCTAATATGGAGCATCTATGAAAAGCCTACTGTTAACTTGATATTTGGGCTTCCCTGATTACTCAGCAATAAAGAATCCACCTGCCAATGCAGGAGAATGGGATTCCATCCCTGGGTTGGGAGGATCTCGTGGAGAAGGAAATGGCAACCCACTCCAGCATTCTTGCCTGGGAAATCCCATGGACAGAGGAGCCTGGCGGGCTACAGTCCACGGGGTCGCAAAGAGTCAGACAAGACTTATCAACTAAACAACAACAACAGTATACTTAATGATGAAAGACTAAATGCCTCCCTTCTGAGCCTGGGAATAAGATGAGAGTGTCAGCCTCCAATCTTTTATTAGTTATGCTGTATTCCACTGGGGACTCTACCTACTGGACCCAACTTAACCGGTCACCTGTTGACTGCTGTTCATCGTCGCTGTTTGAACAGCGGAGCAGTGTCTGTCTTGCGCCTGGGAGAGCACTGCAAAGGGACACAGTCCTAAAAGTGGGGTTTCTGCGTTCAAGGGCATGAGCATTTAAAATTTCCCTTTGAACATCGTTCCATGTATTACAAAGTTCTCTAGGCAAGACTACAAGAAAATTTGGCGGAATCTATTGATTCCATTTTCTTCCTCGGGCCCTCTAGGGTATTATGATATCTGTGGTCCATTGGAGGGTTGGATCTCAGAGCAGGTGCCTCTTCCTCCAGGAAGCCTTCCTGGTTCCCAGACAAAGTCAGGGAAACTTTGAACTTCCCCTAGAGAGCTCCCCAACTCTAGCCTTGACCACTTTGGATGACAGACATGTCTCCCCGCTGGACTGTCAGTTCCGTCAGGGCAGGGCCAAGGCTGTTGAGGTCACTACAGTGTCCCCAGCATCACCCTGTACAAGGTTGGGTGTACAAGATGAACTCAGTGGATGAATGGATAGAATGAGTGAATATATAGCGACAAAAAGAGAGGGGACCCAAGATGAGGACAGGACTCAGCTTCCAGGGGCTCAGAGAGGCGGTAGGGAGGCTCAGAGTGAGAGGTGGAGACTCGAGGCTTGGAAGGGGGCTTCCAGAAGGAAACAAGGCCACAAAGTGAGAGACAGCCAGAGAGGGCTGGCATCTCAGGAAGAGGCATGGGGACTCAGTGGCGACTGGGGCTTAGAGAGAGCTNATGAGGACAGGACTCAGCTTCCAGGGGCTCAGAGAGGCGGTAGGGAGGCTCAGAGTGAGAGGTGGAGACTCGAGGCTTGGAAGGGGGCTTCCAGAAGGAAACAAGGCCACAAAGAGAGAGACAGCCAGAGAGGGCTGGCATCTCAGGAAGAGGCATGGGGACTCAGTGGCGACTGGGGCTTAGAGAGAGCGGTTAAAACTGGCAAGGATGACGGGTGCTCCAATGGGGGTGGAGGTTGCAGAAGACCTGGGAACTGAGGCTCCTAGACAGGGTGGGAGTTGCGTAGGTTCCCACCTTCATCCTCCTCCTCTTGTAGAGATCGACAACCAGGCTTGCCTCCTCTAGCTTGACCACCTGCTCGGCTATGGAGGCCTTGGGAGGGGCTCAAGCGCTTTGCTAGGTTAGCACTGGACACCGTTGGTCTCTCCCCCAGGCCTTAGGGGCCTCTTTCACACTGTCTGGGCGCTTTGATGGGGCTGCCTTAGACACAGGGCTCAGTGGAAAATGACCAGGCATGGGTGGGCAGCTCATCAGAAAGGCACTGGGCAGAAAAGGAGGGTCCCCACCCTGGGTGGGGCTGGAGGGGCGGGTGCAGGAAGACCCAGGGCGGGGGTGGCTACTGACCCCGGGGCCCTCTCCTTTCCCAGAATTTCCTGCCCTGTGCCGTTATGATCCTGGCTGCAACTTCACATTTTGATGAAGCCGATCGATCCTGGTTCCAGCTGAACCAAGCCCAGTCCGAGGGGAGGGCATGGCCCCCTGGAGGCCGCCTGCCTCCCTTTCTCTCATCGGGACCATGGCCGTGGCCCATACGGACAGTCCCCTCCCCAGCCGGCAGCGTCTCCTTTCTCCCCTTCCCAGGAAGGCGCTGCTCAGCCACTTCCTGGCTGTGTGACCAGAGTGTCCATCAGAGCCTTGGGGACCTCATCAGTACACCAGGAACAATAAGACCATCCATCTCCGAGGGGTTGACGGGGAGGCTGGCCCTGGACCGGGCAGCGAGGCACGGGTGCAGTGAGTTAGGCACGTGCTTGGCCTGGCGCACAGCAGGGCCAGCGGACAGTGGAATCTATTTGATTGGGGTTTAAATCCCAGCCTAACCTCTGAGACCGCTTCCTGCCTGAGAGGACCAGCCCCTTCTCCCAGGGCCAGGGGGATGGTGCCATGAGACACTCTGCATTTTAAAAACATTTCTTTATTTCTGTCTTTGTTTGCTTAGGCTGCACTGGGTCTTAGTTGCGATATGGGAACTCTCGGTTGCGGCATGTGGGATCTAGTTCCCCAAACAAGGACTGAACCTGGGCCCCCTGTACTGGGAGCAGGGCGTCTTACCCACTGGTCCACCAGGTAAGTCCTGAGATGCTCTGCATGTAGGATACATTCAGGGAGCCCCTGACACAGAATAGGTAGGTACCCAATAAACAGTTACCACCCCACCCCAGTCCCACAGTCCAGAAATCAGCTCTGTGTGAATCCAATCAGTTAAGGGTTTTCCAAGCACTGCCCCTGGGTCAGAATCTGAGCCAGATTTCTCGCACACAATCTCCTCGGGAGCCTGGGGTGAGTAGGTGGGGTCTTGCCCCTGGCATTCTTTGGACGGTGATTTGACATTTTTTTATTACTTTTTTGACGGCACCACATAGCACATGGGATCTTAGTATCCCAACCAGGAACTGAACTCATGCCCCCTGCGTTGGAAGCGCAGAGTCTTCGCCACTGGGCCACCCTGGATGGCGACTTTAGTGGCACTCCTGTCTTCGTCTGGGCCTCTGTTTCCAAATCTGCAAGTTTGTTGAGGGAATCCTCGGAAGCATGGCACTTGGCATGCTGTAGGTGCCACATTAACGCTGCTGTTAGGACTCTTCTCCCGTTTTACAAAAGTGGAAACTGAGGGCGTTCCTGGTGGCCTAATTGTTAGGGCTCCTGGGCTTTCACTGCTGTGGCCTGGGTTCAGTCCCTGGTCAGGGAACTAAGATCCTGCATGCATGCAACAAGGTTAAAAAAAAAAAAAAACACATGGTGGAATGAAGCTCAAGGTAAGGTCAGAACTTCTCAGGGAACCAAGAAAATGTTTGTAATCTAGGAAAAAAAAAAAAGTGGAGCACAATACTCATAACTAAAAAGTAGAAACAGCCTAAATGTCCATCAGCTGCATGTGTGTGTGCTAAGTTGCTTCAGCTGTGTCCGACTCTTTGCGACCCCATGGACTATAGCTCGCCAGGCTCCTCTGTCCGTGGGATTCTCCAGGCAAGAATATTGGACTGGGTTGCCATGCCCTCCTCCAGGGGATCTTCCTGACTCAGGGATTGAACCTCCATCTCTTATATCTCCTACATTAGCAGGAGAGTTCTTCACCACTAGCGCCACCTGGGAAGTCTGTCCATCAGCTGATACAGGGATAAATACAATGAGGTATAGCCATACAGTGAAATGTTATCTGACAATGAAGAAAAATGATGTAGTGACACGTGCTACAACATGACGGATCCTGAAAATACTCTGCGAAGTGAAAGAAGACAGGCCCCCAAAGAATCACTTCTTTATTCACAGTAGCCAAGATATGGAAACAACTCAAATGTCCTAGCTGATACAGGGATAAATACAATGAGGTATAGCCATACAGTGAAATGTTATCTGACAATGAAGAAAAATGATGTAGTGACACGTGCTACAACATGAAGGATCCTGAAAATACTCTGCGAAGTGAAAGAAGACAGGCCCCCAAAGAATCACTTCTTTATTCACAGTAGCCAAGATATGGAAACAACTCAAATGTCCAGCAGCAGATGAGTGGGTAAAGCCACACAGTTCAGTTCAGTTCAGTTCAGTCGCTCAGTCGTGTCCGACCCTTTGCGACCCCATGAATCGCAGCACGCCAGGCCTCCCTGTCCATCACCATCTCCCGGAGTTCACTCAGACTCACGTCCATCGAGTCCATGATGCCATCCAGCCATCTCATCCTCGGTCGTCCCCTTCTCCTCCCGCTCCCAATCCCTCCCAGCATCAGAGTCTTTTCCAATGAGTCAACCCATCGCAACACAGTAGAATATTATTCAGCCTTAACAAAGAAATCCTTCCATTTGTGACAGTCATGATGTGAAGTGAAATAAGCCAGTCAAAAAAGGACAAATTCTGCATGATTCCACTTACATGAGGTATTCAGAATACTCAAACTCGGGGGGTGGGGGAGGGACAGACTGGGAGTTTGGGGTTAGCAGATACAAATGACTACATAATAAAACAGGTAAGCAACAAGGTCCTACCATATAGGATAGGGAACTATATTTAACATCCTATAACAAACCATAATGGGAAATATGAAAAGCATATGTGTATAGATATGTGTAACTGAATCACTTTGCTGTGCAGCAGAAACTTACACAACATTGTAAGTCAACGATACTCTTCAATAGAAAATAAGAAAAATGAAAATAACTCTGAGCCATCAAAGTAGAGAACAGGTGGGATGGGGGACGGGGGAGAGTTGTTTAATGAGCGCACAGTTAGAGTGCAAAGATCTGCTCTTCAGCTTTGTGGCAATAGTTAACAGCACTATATTACGCACTGAGAAATGGGTTAAGTGGGTGGATCTCACGTTGTGTTCTGAACACCTATACACACATACACACACACACAAAGACCCCCATATTCTGTGAGCCCATTTACACAAAAACATTCCAGAACAGGCAGATCTCCAGAGAGAAAAAGGAGCCCGGTGGTCCCCAGGGCCTGAGGGGGATAGAGGGGTTGGGTTGATGGTTAAAGAGGTGCGGAGTTTCTTTAGGGGGATGAAATGTTCCCAAGATTGACTGCAGAGGTGACTGCCCTGAACCGTACACTTTAAATGGATGAATTCTCTGCTGTGTAAATTCTATCTCAATACAGCCATGTTACAGTGGGGCACCAAACTCTCGAAAAAGAATCCTGCTAAACTGAGATGAATACATATTTCATTAAATGTCCACAAACTGCGGCCGGTTCATTCCTCAACTCCCCACTTGTATATCCGTGACATTGAAAGTATCACTTGAGGATGTGAAGTGAGGGGCATATATCTTCTGGACATCTCACCTTGTCCTGGGCAAAGAGAGGTTAAGCAGTTCCTCAGAGAGGGACAGGAACTGAAGCCCAGAGAGGGTCAGCTTCCTGCCTGGCATCACACAGCCCTGGGGCTCCAAGAGACCGTCAGACGTCAAACGTGAGTTCAAATGTGCATGAGGTTCCAACCCCAGCCTCCACTCTGACCCCTGGCTGCCTCCTCCTTCCGACTTTGCAGAAAGAAAAAAAAAAGCCATGCCAGGAAGCATCCATCATAGCCTGTCCAACTGGGCCGGAGGGGTAGGGGTCAGCAAGGAGGTGACCTCAAGGTCTCCGTGGGGACTAGGATCCGGTGGCAGGGCTGGGGGTGAGAGGCTGGAATTTTTCCCACCCTGAGATTTTCCTGCGTCAACCCAGGAGGGCGCCCTGGATGCCGCCAGCCCTGCCCCCAACCTCCTTCCTCTCTTGATACTGCTTCCCGCCTGAGGATGGGGGAGGGGGTGTGTGCCAAGGTGGGACCACTGGGCCCAGGAGAGAAGGCACTTGGGGATGGACAAAATGAAGGTCGCTGGCCTAGAGAGGCCGAGAGCCTGCCGTAGAGTCACACAGCCTTGGGGACCTGGTGTAAATGGGGCAGCAGGGCTGCTCCCGTCCTGCAGGGCCTCCCACGGCCTCCACTGCTCTGCCCAGGAGTTGGACCCTAGCCCGGCCTTGGGTGTGTGAGAAGCCCTTGGCCCTGGGCCCTGCCCCGGTCCTTCCTCCCCCCACACACTGGGGACTCAGCCCTTCCTTGTGTTAAATAGAAACCTCTTTATTCTAAGTATCGTACGTTCCTTAATACATTGGATTGAGGCCAGACCTTGAGGTGAGGGGAAAGGTGGGGGCCTGGGATATTTGTGTACAGCCTTCCAAAACGCCACCCACCCCATGCTGGGCTGGAGAGCTGGTGCTGGGAACGGGCTTCATGGCCTTGGGAAAGTCCTTGCTCCTTCTAGCCACTTTCTCCTCGGAACAGGGAGTTTGGGGGTAGGGGAGAAGACCGCTAAGGATCTTGCCAGCCCAGGTGTCTGTGGTGCCAGGCTGGGAGTCGAGTCGGGGTCGGTGGGGGGGGTGGTCTGTCAGCAGCAAAGATGGGGGACACTGAGGCGGGGTTGGGAGAGTCTCAGCGTCGGGCCTGGGGCCGCTGTAATGGAGATGGAGCCGGAGGCCGAGGCCAGGGCAGGCAGGCCAGCCGGGAGAGGGTGAGGCGGCCCAGGAAGAGAGGGAGGCTGAGGCATACAGGCGGCCGGGGCACGGGGATGTCTGCGAAGAAGGCACGGTCCCGAGGTGGCGACAGGGCTGCCACGTCGCAGAGTTCCAGGTCCCGGGTCACTGCCAGGATCTCCTGACGGGCGGCCGTGTGGCGCAGACCACGGATGTCAAGGAGCGTTGCCACATGCTTCTGCCTGGGGGCGGAGGAGGGGACAGGTGCATGGGGGCCTCCAGATATACTCCCAGCCCACCTGGGACACCCACCGCCCCGCCTCCCCCCAGCTGTCTCTTCCAGAACTTGTCTTAGCTCTGGAACCCCTTTGCTCTCTCCATATCCCTCCTCCAGATCAGTTCCCTCCAGATCCTCCCTTCCCACCAGCTCCCCTAGATCCCACCAGCCTCCCTCCAGAACTTCCCTCCAACCAGTTCCAAATCCCCTCCAAACCAGTTCCAAATCCCCCTACTCACAGTGGATTCCAGAACCCTCACCTCCAAAACCAGCACAAGAATCTTCCTCTTCATCCCATCTCAGCTCTTGATTAAAATAACCTTCCATCTTCACCCCTTCAGGAGCTCAGACCACTCCTGAATGACCATTCTGCTACTCTCACACCTGTTTCAGCTCTGGACTCTGTAGCAACTCTTAACTTTATCTTCACTTTCATCTCACACAGCTCCACATCATCACTCAGATCTAGCCTGGGNGCTCTTGATTAAAATAACCTTCCATCTTCACCCCTTCAGGAGCTCAGACCACTCCTGAATGACCATTCTGCTACTCTCACACCTGTTTCAGCTCTGGACTCTGTAGCAACTCTTAACTTTATCTTCACTTTCATCTCACACAGCTCCACATCATCACTCAGATCTAGCCTGGGTGAAGTGCTCAACCCCATCCCTATACTAACCCTCACCTCACCCCAACACCCGGTCTAGAATATTCTCCACCACTGCTGTTTGGACTCTCGTCCAAATTCGACCTCAGAACACTCACTTCACCACTAGCCCATTCCTGGAATTGTTACCAAGCAAAATTCTCCCCCAGAACCCCAAATTCACCTTGGGGACCCTCACTCCCACCAGAAACTCTGTGCTCAAAACTAACTCTGTTCCACAACTCTCAGCCCTAAATGCAACACATTAGAAACTCCCCTTCACCCGATCTCAGCTCCAGATCCTGGATCCAAAACGCAATTCCAGAACCACCATATTTCAATTCAATATCCTGCACTCAACATTCATTTCCAGAACTTTCATTTCAAACAAGGTGCTGAGGTCTTTACCACCCCCTTCAATCCAGCTCAGTATCTTCACCTGTCCACATTCCAAATTCGAAGTCCCCATAGCTCCCAAACACTAATCTAAAATGGGACTCAAGAACATTCCAGCTCAAGTGAGCTGCAAAATGTGGCCACCCCCCCAACTCAGCTCTGGAATCCCTCCTCCCAGGCCAGCTGGGGACCTTTCAAACTTGGATATGCAGCTGGTGGGCTGTATATCCAAGTTCAGAAACCCCAGCCCAGCAGGAATGCTGGGACCCCTACTGCCATGCAACTCTGGGATGCCATGGTTTCCCAAGGACACAAGTCCCACACCTCACAACCAGAACTATTCATCCTGAATCAGCTCCAGAATCCTTACCTTCAGCCCCAAGTCCTGACCCTAAACCCAGCTGACGTGGTACTCCAGGGTCCTGTTGGGTGTCTCTCTGAACACAGAATGTCTGTCCACCCAGCGCTGTGGGACTACCGCCACCACCTTATGCAAGTGGCAGTGTTTGTGGTGGTCAGGAGTACCAGCTTTAGGGCCGACCGCCTGGGTTCAAGTCCAGACTTTGCTGCTGGCTAGCTGTGACATTTGGTGTCAGCTAGTTAATCTCTGCCTGCCTCCAATGGTGCTAAGCTCTCAGAACAGTGCTTGCCTTTTACCTGCAAAGAATTTCTAAAATACCTTCCATTCTAAAATAACTCTTACTTATAGAGCGGGTGTGTGCGAGGCTGTTTTAGGTCTGACCTAAGGACTCAATAAGCAAGAACTGGTGTTACTGGCCTCACCACGGAGGATGGTAATCATCCCTCGCTAATCATGAAAAGAGAACTATTGTCCCCATGGATCAGAAGGGGAGACTGAGGCTCAGAGAGGATCACAAAGGAAAGAGTCCATCAGAACCTAAGCGGCCCCTTGCCACTATCCCAGTGCGTGTGCGCCCGTGCGCCCCTGCGTGTCCCCGAGTCCCCCGCGGCTCCCCTGATGGGCCGGCCCTTCCTGCCGGCCGGGCGGCCCCGCGCCCCCCCTGCCCCGGGCTTCCTGTGACTGCTTGTTTGTTTGTGAGCCCTGGTGGCGGCGGCGGCAGCGACGGCGGCGGCAGAAGGAGGGAAATCGTATTAATAATGCCCTGGTTTCCAGCAGGAAACGGCCGTCAGACACGCTCGCCGCCTCCCTCCCTCGCCCAAGAGGCAGGAAACGCACGGACGGATATGCCAGGGCTCGCGGGAGACCTCGGCCCTGCCGGCGGCCAGGGCGGCCATGGGGGGTGGGGATCTCACCTGATGTCCGGGTAGTCCCGCACCAGCACTCCCACCTCCATCTGGATGCTCGGCGTGTCTTCCAGGCGGAGAACTTCGGCCAAACGGGGCACCACGGCGTCCAGCCAGGAGGCCTGGGACTCCTGCAGTTAAGAGAGGACCCCGGGCTCACACCCTCGCCCCCAGTCCACGCTTATCCTTTTGAAACCACCCTCTCCCGAGGCCCCGCGGTTTTCTCGTCGGTAAAACCAGGCAGAGGGAGAGCTGTAGTCAGAGATTATCTGGAACCTTTGGAAATTTGAAGGAAAATCCGTAATATAATCTACTGTTTGTAGATAATTTGGGGCTCAGGAGCAAAATGTTACCATTGGGGGAAACTGGACAAAGTGTGTCAGAGGTCTCTCTCTGCACTCTTTCTTATAACCGCATGTGAACCTGCAGTTATCTCCCCACAAACTAACAAGAAAATTCCAAGGACTCTAGGTTAGAAACTCCCCGGATAGCCTGAGTGAGACTCTTCCGGTCTTGCTGATTATAACTGGGTAAAAATAAGATTTGCTGATTTTAAATGCTTGGCTTTGGGAGCGCTCAAGTCCTGAGTTTCTGTTGCATTTAGCGACTCTCTGTGCTAGTAATAATAGCTAATGTTCAGGATTCCAGGTCCTAAGCCCCTTTAACTTATCTAATCGCCACAACAACGCATAGGGACCATTTTTTCTCATTTGAGCCCAGACTGAGCTCTCGCCGCCCGGAGAAAGCCGACTTTTTACCCGCAGAGGGCAGAGATCAGAGTGTTACAGTTGGGTACAAGTTGGGTGACGGTCTCATTCTAAGCCCCCGCCCCCGGCTATCGAGTCCCCAGCTTCCCGGTTTCCTGGTTTTGGAGCCCCCCGCCCTCTGACCGCACTGACCAGGCGTCGGAACAGCCTCTCCAGCTGCGCGGCGTCTTCCCGGAGCCTTCCGGCCACGCGGCTGCGGGTCCGCGCGGAGCCACAGCGCAGGCGCCCGCGGAACAGGGGCCGCACGTACTCGACGAGAGCCCGCCGGTGCAGCTCGGCCACCAGCGCCTGGGGACCCGGGAAGCCGCGAGGGAGTGTGAGCTGGTGATGACCCTCTCTCCCCGCTTCCCACCCGCCCGCGCCCACTCCGGGTACCCAACGGGAACCCCTCCCCGCCGCCAGTCCCCAGGCAGTCCTCCTGACTCCTTATGGGGAACCCCTGACCTGCTCCCTAATCAGCTCGCGAGCCCACTGGCCCCCAGAGGATGCCCCATCCCAGCCCTCTCTGGGTTTCTCCAGAGCTCCACCTCCCAGAGGCCCCAACCCTGCCGGCAACACCCTCCCGCGCTATACCCCGACACCCGTGGGCACCCTCCGCGCAGACCCCAGATCGAGCGCCACCTATCTCTCCCTGATAGAGTTGCTCCCCACCTAGAAGAGGTCTCTCCCAGCCGAGCACTCTGGCCCCGCTCCTCCCCTCGCCCCACGGCCGCCCGGGTTCCACCCCGCACCCGTCCTCGCCAAGCAGACGCACCTGGTAAGGCTCATCCTGCATTCTGCGCAGCGCCAGGGCCTTAGCGCCCAGCGTGCCCACGATGCCATCCAGGGCCTCCGAGCTGTTCAGCCACTTCCTGCGCATCAGCTTGCTAAAGTGCGGCTGGATGGGACAGAGTGGGCAGAGGTTCGAGGCTCGCCTCCTTTTTCTTCACTTAGCAATTCAATATTTGTTCCCCATACTCTGCTCCTGCACAGTGCTGGGGATACAGCAGCCAGAGACAGTCCAGCCCTGCCTCCCTGGAGCCTCACAGTCCAGAAGGAAAGACAGACCCATTTCCAGGGGGTTAGGAAATCCAGAGGGGAATGGCTGAGTCAGTATACAGAGTCAAGGAGGGCTTCCTGGAGGAGGGGTCCCCAGAGCTGAGGCCCAGAAGATGGTCACTGTTGGCCAAGTGAGGAGTGGGAGAGGGAGTAGCTGAGTCCAGGGGAAAGCCAGCGTGAAGAAGATTCAGATTTCAGATGGGCTTGCAGGTCAGAGGGCCAGAAAGTTCAGTGTGGCTGGCAAAATCATCTAGATAATTCACAGGCCCAATGCAAAGTGAAAATGGGAGACCTGTGTTCAAAAATAATTACTTAAGAGGCAGCAGAGTGTTAAACCAAGCTAAGGGCCAATCTAAGCAGGGAAAGGAGTTAGGGTTAGCAAGGAGGGGGAAGGTCATGTATGACTGCCCAGTGGACAGATGGGGCTGGTCAGGTGAACGGAGCAGAACACACAAGCCTCCCGGGCTGTGTGAGGATCTCCAGATTTCTCCTGAAGGTACTGGGGAGCCATGGAAGGGTCTGAGCAGGAGAGGGAGCAGATCAGCTTTGTGGTTCACCGAGATGGTTGGGACGGGTCAAGACTGAGGCAGAAATGGGGGGTCTGGAAGGAGGCGGAAGGGATGAGGAGGAGGCAAGGAGAATACAGGTAATAGATGCATAGGACGCAGTGGGTGGGAGGGACGGGAGGCATCTGGATCCTGGAGGTAGGCTGAGGAGTGGGTCTGCCCCTGAGATGGAGGCTGGGAGGAGCGAGGGGAGATGCTGCTATTGGGTGGACACTGGGAGCAGGAGGTCCCCAGACACCTTTGAGGTTGGTGTCCATGAGGGCCCGAAGCAGGATCCTATCCCATTCGGCCCTGCACCCTCTTCCTGCTTTCTCATCCCACAGTAGCCCAGTTTTCGGATCCTCCAAAAATGTGGGCTTTTGTTAGAAAGCAGGTGTGAATCAAACGAGCCATCACTCTTAGTACAGCACTCGACTCAGGAAGTGTTGCTGTTGCTATGAACTCTGTACATTTATGAAGATCATAGTGATCGGTACCCGAGAGCTAAACACTTTATGGCCGCAAGCCCATTGCTTCCACACAGCCGTCTGAGAAGGCTGTGCTCATTTTCCAGATGAGCAAACAGCAGCCCCAAAGGGAAAGCCATTTGCCCAAGACCCCCTACCTGGAAGTGGTACTGCCAGGCCTGGAATAAAGACTGTACCTAATTCCCCCACCACACTCACTTACTTTCATTCCCATACTTGTCCATTGAGTCATTCAACAAACATTCTCTGAACCTTTCCTGCATGGCCCAGCCCTGCGTGGATCACTGGGAACACATCAGAGAACTCTTGGGGACACAGCGCAAAATGAGATAAACAAAACTCCAAGCGCNCCCCCACCACACTCACTTACTTTCATTCCCATACTTGTCCATTGAGTCATTCAACAAACATTCTCTGAACCTTTCCTGCATGGCCCAGCCCTGCGTGGATCACTGGGAACACATCAGAGAACTCTTGGGGACACAGCGCAAAATGAGATAAACAAAACTCCAAGCGCGTGATCATCATAAGCCTTTGGGGGGAATCTGTGATGATATTAAGGACTGATTGTTCCATTTGTTAGGTGGGAGAGTGGCGGTGAATTATGTTTTTGTTTTTTTTTTAAAAAAAGGCCGGATTCCTTATCTTTTTGGAGATACAGGTTGAAGTGCTGATGGATGATGACAGGATATCAAGGATGTGCTTTAAAAGAAACCAGTGGGCAGGAGAGGTAGGGGAAAGGTGGAGCTGATCCTTGCTGGAGCTGGTCCACGGGAGGTCATTCTGCTGACTTTTGTGTATGTTTGAAATTTTCCATTACAAGAAAGTTATTTTAGAAGCATTCCAACAAATCCTTGCCCTTGAGAAGCTAACATTCCAATGGGAGGAGACAGATTGGAAAAGAAAAAAAAAAAGCAAAGGATATAGCATGGCAGGTAGTGATAAGTGCTTTGGAGACAAACAGAGCTTGGCGGGGGCGGGGG
>SJYX01014679.1:49453-60932 GCA_006410675.1 Oreotragus oreotragus
GCGCCGCCCCCCGACGACGCCAGCTCTTCGGCCTCTAGCTCCAAGATGTGCTCGTCGGCCCGCGCCAGCTCACGCTGCTGGATCAAGCTCAGGATCTCCAACACTGTGGGCGCAAAGTGGGCGATCAGGGACTGGAAAACGGGGCGGAAGGGGGCGAAGAATGGGACAAGGTGGGAGGCGAGGGGGAGAAGGCTCGGGGTGTTGAGGGGGTGGGGGCAGAGGTGGAGGAGGAAGTCGAGGGAGGAAGGTGAGGAGAATGGAGAGAATGAGGAGAGGGGTCAGGACTTGGGGAGGGGAGAATGGGGGAGAGGGGATGAAGGAGGGAGAGAGATAGTCAGGAAAAAGGAGACAGGAGAGGGTTGGGGAGGGAAGAAGGAGTTTGGTGATGGGAGAGGGAGTCTGGATATGGGAAGGAGATCAAAAGACTAGAGGGTGTCTAATTAGGAAGAGGATAAGATGGGAGAGTCAGAGTAAAATGGGGGTAAGAGTTGAGGAAGAAGGAAAGGATTAGGGTTTGGGAAAGAGAGTATCAGGGGGCGGGTTAGGATGTGGGGAGGGGTCAGGGAGCTGAGGGCGGATAGGGTAGAAAACCTACATCGTGATTGTTTAAAAAGGCATCAGAGAAAGTGGAGAGGCTGAGGGAGGGCAGTCACATCCAGGTGAGGGGAGAGATGGGGGCCTGGAGGTGGGAGGAGGATGTGAGGACCAGAGCTGGGGCTTTTGGGGTGCAGACAGCTGTGGGGGTGATCTGGCTCTCTGGTGATTTCACACTCCTTCAGGAGAGGGGGGTCCTCTGAGGGGCTGAGAGGCCTCTGAGTGATGGCAGAAGCAGGGTCCCAGTGGCCCAGGGTTACCCCCAACACCTCCCCCCACTCCCCTTCCTCCCTGGCAGAGAAACTATTTCCTGGCCAGTGCTATTTCTGCCCATCCGTTTCCAGAAGGCGGGAGCTCCACTCACCCGCTTTGCACCTCCCTGCAGTGCCCTCCCAGTCCCTAGGGCGCCAGGCTGAAATAGCCTCTGATGCAGGATGTGGAAGGCATCAGAGGATGGAGAAAGGGGACTCCGGTGCTGGGGCAGCAAGGGCTGTCCGTGGGGGGAGCCAGGGGTGGGGGTCAGGGAATAGAGACACGGCTGGGGGTGGGGATTTGGACAGGGTTGGGTTGGGATGGAGTGTCAGGGTTGGGGCTGGAGATGAGGATGGGGTGAAGCTGGGGGTTGGGATGCAGGAGTTCAGNTACTGGGAAGATGTGTATAAGAGACAGGAATAGAGACACGGCGGGGGGTGGGGATTTGGACAGGGTTGGGTTGGGATGGAGTGTCAGGGTTGGGGCTGGAGATGAGGATGGGGTGAAGCTGGGGGTTGGGATGCAGGAGTTCAGGATGAGAGCTGCAATCTGAAGAGGGAGGTGGGGAAGGAGTTGAGGATGGTGTCTGGGCTTGGGGTGAGGATGGGGCTGGGGATGAGTTGAGGCAATGGTGAGGATGGAAAGAAGGAGGTGAGTTTGAAGAAGCCTGGAGGTGAGCTTGGGTTAGGAATGCAGAGAGTTGAAGTTGGAGGCTGGAAGTGGGTGGTTAGGATTGGGACTAAGAGGATGAGTTTGGGTTAAGGTTGAAAACGGGAGCTGGGAATGCGACTTCCTGAACCAGGAAGTTGGGGAGGTGAGTGGGGTTGAAGGGGGACACTGAGATAGACCTGGGGTTGGGGGGTGGGAGTGGGATGGAAGAGGGGAAAGAGTTGCACACAGGGACGGATTGAGCAGATTGAGCGGTGGGATAAGAGGAGAGGAACGGGCCATGGCAAGGGGCTGGACCGCTTGGCAGGTGTCATGGTGTTGGGCATAGCTCTCAGGTTAAAGATGGCATTTGGACAAAGGGATGGGTTGAGAATAAGCGTGTGGATGTGTCTCAGGGTGGAGACAGATGATGGGGTTGGAATAAATGTGACTGGAAACCAGAAAGGCACCAAGGAAGACATTGGGGTTTGGGGTACAGCTGGGGTTGAGGATACAGCTAAAGTGGTGTGAGTTGAATTGTTTGTCCCCCCCAACCTCAAAAAAAAAAAAAAAAAANTGGGGTTGGAATAAATGTGACTGGAAACCAGAAAGGCACCAAGGAAGACATTGGGGTTTGGGGTACAGCTGGGGTTGAGGATACAGCTAAAGTGGTGTGAGTTGAATTGTTTGTCCCCCCCAACCTAAAAAAAAAAAAAAAAAAAGATATGTGACGCCCTAATCCTTAATACCTCAGAATGGGATCTTATTTGGAAATAAGTCGTTTGCAGAGATCGTCAAGTTAAAAGGGGATAACAGGTGAGCCCTGATCCTGTGTGACTGTTGTCTTTGTAAGAAGGGACATTTGGACACCAAGACCGAGAGACACAGAGGAGAAGATGAGGTGAAGATAGAGAAGGCCACAGGCGGATGGCAGGCAGGAGGGATGCAGCTAGCGGAGTGCCAGAAGGTGGCAGAGGCCAGCTGGCCTCAGAGTGGGCACGGCCCTGCCAACACCTCGACTTCAGACCTCTTCAAGTGCAAGAGAATAAACGTCTGTGGTCTTAAGTCAGCCAGTTTGTGTACTAACAGAAAACTAACCCAGGTGGTGAGGGGTTTGGGGGCAAGTAGCCGGGAGACGGAGGGAGACCTCAGGCATGGGGGTGAGCTTGAAGATGAAACTTGGGTATAAATGGAAGTAGGGATGAAGCTGAAGGTGGAGGCTGGGGCTGGGGGTTTAGGATTGGGGTGGAGTTAGGATTGGGGTTCAGAGTGGGCTGGAAGAAGAGAAGAGATTGATGATGAAGGAGGAGGTCGAGGTGGGGGTTGGAGTCTGGGGCCAGAATTAGGGCTAAGGATGGGAATGGGGTGGACTGTGGAGGTTAGGGAAGGGTTTAAGGTCAAGGTCAAATGTGGATACTTTGAAAGGAGATGGGATTGAGGCTGAATTTGAGGGGAGTAAAGGAAAGAGGATTGATACTGGAGACAGGGAGGGCGCTGGAGATGAGACCAGAGTTGGTGATTTGATTGTTGTTGGACCACAGGGCAAGGTTGAAGGTGGCAGGTGGAGAAAGGGACAGGTTGGGGCTGCGGGTGGAGATGGGGCTGAAGCTGGAGCTTGACGACGGAGTTTAGGACCGCAGGAGGGACGGGCTGGCCCTGTCCATGGAGGTGGGCAGATGGAAACTGGAGATGTGGATGGCAATGATGTCCCAGGTAGAGACCCTGATTCTCTCAGGTCTGAGCCAGGGCTCCCAACTCACCTGACAAGGGCTCTTTCACCTTTGGGGGCTCTGGGACCTTGGGCGGGGGCTCGGGAGCCGCCTCACCTGCGGGCACCACCCTCTCAGCCAGTGATGCCCGCAGGGGCTTGGGCCCACGCCCCAGTCTCAGGAAGGCCAGTCTCCGTGCAGCCTCTCCAGCCGCCTCCTCGTCGCCCTGGGCTCGGCTCCCCTGAAGCCTGGCCAGGAGGCCGAAGTCTGCTGAGCTCCTGCGAATCCCTGGCAACAGCACCCGGCCCAGGAAAGAGCGAGGCTGCCCATCCCTGGGGCTGCCTGCCTGCCGGCTGGGGGTTTTGCCCAGCCGGAAAGGGGACAGGCCTGCCAGCTTCTCCAGGGTGGCTCGACGACGACATGACGTTCCATTGGGCAGAGCCCCCACCTCCGCAGCCTCCTCTTCTTCCGGTCCTGAGACTTCCTCAAAGGGGTTCCGAGAGGACCTCAGAGGCAGTGTCCCTGCCCGGGGCACCTTAGAGTCTGCCACCCCTAGACTCTTGAGGATGGGCATTTTGACCGGAGAGGGCCTGGGGGTGGGAAAGGTGGAAATGGCCCATCGGTATTGTTGGTGGTGGGTGGCACTGACAACAGAGCCTTTGTGTCCCCAGCACTTTGAAGCATGTGTGCCAAGCACTGGGCTGAGCACTTACACACCCCCAGAATCTGCACAGCTTCCTGTGCTGAGCACTGTCACCATGCCCATTTTGCAGATGAGGAAACTGAGGCTCATAAGGGCCTAACGTCCCATGGTGATTCAGGGACAAAGCTGGGATCCAGACCCAGGCCTGTCTGATTCTAGATCCTGGGCTCTTTCCCTGGAGCACTGGCGTTCAGACCCTTCCCCTACCTCACTCCTGCCCTGGGATCCTCCTATTCCAGGAGAAAACAGGCTGAGAGGGGAAGGTCCCCTTCTGCATGGGGACCCAGACTGCACCCCACCATCTACCCAGGCATCCTGTTCACATTCTCGGACACATTCGTCTCCTCCCCATCCAGTCACTACTCCTGTCACCTCTACCCCATTCATTCCTCCAGCAAACTCTTACTGGGAAAGATCCAGAACAAGCAAATCCATAGAGACAGAAAGATTAGTGGTTGCCAGTGACTGGGGGAAAGGGACTGGGGCCTGACCACTTAATGGGTACAGAGTTTCCTCTTAGAGGGATGGAGATGTTCTGGAATTTGTGGCGATGTTTGACCACCCTTGTGAATACATGAGATGCCACTGAACTGTACACTTTAAAATGGCTAATATGGGGACTTCCCTGGTGGTCCAGTGGCTAAGACTCCACATTTGCAACGCAGGGGACCTGGGTTCAATCCCTGGCTAGGGACCTGGATCCCACATGCCACAACTCAGAGTTCACACACTACAGCTAAAGATCCTGCATGCTGCAGTTAACACCCGGTGCAGCCAAATAAATAAATATTTTAAAAATAAATAAATAAATAAAATGGCTAATATGGTAAATTTAATGTTGTATAGATTTTACCACACACACACATACATGCACATATGTACACACACACACACACACACTTATTAGGTATGTGTATCAGTCCAGCCCTGTGCAGGCACTGAGGACACAGCGGTGGCCGAGGCAGCCCCAGTCTCTGCCCCTGTGGGGCTGGAAGCTTCCAGAGTCTGGCCCATTCCATCGCCTACATCCCTGTCTCCTCCCTCTTGATGGCTCCTACCCTAGTCCAAGCACCCTCCTGCTTCTCTACTTCAGCCTCCTCCCTGATCTCCAGCCTCTAGTCCTCCAGGGCACTTTTGAGGACCTTGTTAGGGCTCGAACCTGCCCCTCCCCTTCTCTTAACCCTCCATGGCTCCCCAGTGCCCTCAGGACAAAATTCAGGCTGGCCAGCTGTATCCCTCATCAGCATTATCCCACACTTTCCTCCTTCTTCCTCCAGGCTCCTCTGGGCTTCAATGTCTGCTTCTACATGGAACTCTGTTCTCCATAGTCCATTCAGGCTTTGAGACCCAGCTCAGATGTCGCCGCCTCCAGGAAGCTCTCCAGGATACCCAGGCTGAATCAGGTGCTCCCCTCCTTGATATTCCCACTCTAGGTCATCGCTGTCTGGGGATGAGTCTGTGAGCCCCGAGAGGGGTGAGTCAGGACTGGCTGGATCACCACTGTGTCCTCAGCTCCCAGAGCAGGCACTCTGGGAATGAATGGAGGCCAAACAGGAAATGAAGGAAGGGGGCAAGGACTTCATTTCTCGTGGGGAGGAAGAATGATAAGTCAAACTGGAGAGGTCAGCAAGAAGCAGGCTAGGCAGGGCCTCAAAAGTCATAAGGAAGGGCCTGAGCTTTCTCCCGAGGGTACCGAGGAGCCGTGAAGGGCTCTTTTTCCTTTGTTTTAACTTTTGGCCATGTATGGGACCTCAGTTCCCCAACCAAGGATTGAACCCACACCCCCTGCATTGGAAGGCAGAGTCTTAACCGCTGAACCGCTGGGGAAGTTCCAGCAGGGCACTTTTGAATACAATGACATAGTCCAAACATTCAGAAAAGTATAGAAAACAAATTTACTAAACACCCTTGTGCTTATGATCCTAGCTGCATCTAATGCAAATATATGCTCTCTTGGGTTCAGTTTTTTGTTTTCTAAAGAAATAAGCATTGCAGAGCATTCCCTGGTGGTCCAGTGGTTAGGGGGCTTCCCAGGTGGCACTAGTAGTAAAGAACCTGCTTGACAACGCAGGCGATGTGAGTGATGCAGGTTTGATCCCTGGGTCGGGAAGATCCCCCTGAGGAGGGCATGGCAACCCACTCCAGTATTATGCCTGGAGAATCCCATGGATCGAGGAGCCTAACAGACTACAGTCCATAGGGTCGCAAAGGGTTGGACACGACTGAAGTGCTTTAGCATGTACCAGTGGTTAGGGCTCTGCGCTTTCCCCGCCAAGGGCACAGGTTAGACACAGGTCGGGGAACTAAGACTCAAGCATTGCAAAGGCACTGAAGCCTCCCACACTCCTCCCTGATCCCCCTCTCCCAAGGAAAGCCATCCCTTTGCCTACCCAGACTAGTGCACAGAAATCTCATATTGTTTTGCGTGGTTTCAAACTCTCTATAAACGCTATCTTACTACATGTGTTCCTGCAACTTGCTTTCTTCTTTGCTCACATCTTACCTGTGAGGTTTGTCCACGCCTGTCTCTGTGGCTCTAATTAATGCTGCCTACCATATTCCACTGTGCAACTATGACAAAATGTGTGAAGTATCAGAGGTTCCCACATCCTCCTCTGGCCAGACACATGGGTTGCTTTCAACCGGGACAGGGTCGGAGCAGGCTAGGGATAGGGTCAAGATGGGGCACTGAGTGTCAGGGGGCATGGGGGCACTGGGAGGAAGCCGATGCTGAAGGGGCCCTGAGTTGGCTGGGCTGTGGGCACAAGCCTCTCCTTTGCTGGTGGTGACCCCACTTCTTTCCTCCCTGACTTCAGCCTCCAGACCTTAGCCGTTGTCTCTCAAGCCTCCTGTTCCTCAAAACACCATCCTAGCCTCTCTGTAGTCTCCATGGTCCATGATCCCCCTGGGAGGCAGTCACCATGGCAACCCTTGCCTGGAACCCCTGTGGCTATGAGCAGCTATGAGCAATTGGTGCCAGCCCCTCTACACACACACACACACACACACACACACACACACGCATGCACACACCCCACATACTGATTCTCTTTCATCTTCCAAGCTGGGCTCCACAGGCCTCATCTCCAAAATGGCTCTGTCATTCCCTAGAACTGGCTCCATCATTCCTCCCCCCTGCAAAAAACTCCCCCTCCCCCTCAAAACAGGGGCCTTTGATTTCCCTCCAGCAGAAGTCAACACCACTCAAACTAGATCTTTTTTCACCCAAACAAGATTTGACATTCCTATGCCAGCTCCCACATCCACCCCTAAACTGGGACCCCTCCCCACCAAATCATTTCCAACATCCTCAGACCTGTCTGCAACATTTTCCCAAAACTGACCCCGACGTCTTTCCCCTTCCTGGCTCCAGCACCTACCTCTGCAACCTGACTCCAACATCCTGCCCCCTCCAGCCCCCTCGTCGGCCTCCGGGTGCCGGCCCCTGACTCACTTCCGAGGGATCCCTCAAGCCCCCCAGCCTCTGTGCCACCCGCAGGATGTCTTGGCCACCAGAGCTTCCCTCTTTGGGCCCCTCCTCCTCTTCCTTGCTACCAGCCTTTCCCCAGTGCCCCGAACCTTTTGCAGGCCGGCCGGCCTGTTTGCAGAAGTTATCACCTCCAGTCCCATGCCTGTGATCAGGGAACTGCCCTGACCAGCTGTGTCCTACACAACCTCAGTCCAGACCCTGCCTGCAAACAACTCCGTCACCAGCCTGGCCTGTTTCAGGTTCAGCTGTTCTTCAATCCCAGCCTCATCCCGCCTCCTGCGCTATCTCCATCCCAACCCTGGTCACCGCTCCCATCTCTGGGACCCCATCTCTTGGGGACGGAGCAGATCGCCCATCCCCCTCTGGCCTCAGCCTTCCCACCTGAACTCAGAGCGCTTCCGACCCAATGACACCAACCCAATGGCACCGTGTCTCTCCCCTCCCTTGGTGCTTCCAAGCTCTCCGTGGCTCCCTGGCAGCCTGGATCGGCAGAGTCCCCACAGCGTGCCCTGCACCCTCCTCCTCCTGCTCCCCCTCTCCTCCCCCCAGCCTCTTGCTGGCTGACACCGCCCCCCCCACCAGGTCAGGCCCTAGAGTTTCTCTTTGGCCCCAGCCTCTCCTGGCTTCAGGGGACACGCTCTCCCCAGTTATGGTCCAGCGTCCGATTCAGAGGCGCGGGGCGCGTGACTCTCCTCCTCCTGCACACTCACCTCCTCTTCGGTGTCTCTCTGTCCCGGCTACTGTCCTGTGTTGAGGCTCCTTCAGCCAAGACTGCCAAGAGCTTGGATCTGAGGAGAGGGGGTTAGAGGAGGTCAATTTCCTGTCAGGAAACCCCTCCCTCTCTGAGGCCAGAGGCGGGAAGGACTTGTTATCTGTCTGCCCTTTTAGGCCAGGCTGTGTTGGGCTGCGGTCAGGCCCCACATTCACCCACCCTGACCGGAATTGGCAACCCCCCCAGCCTGCTCTTCACACCTCCCAAGGTGACAACACCCTCCTGGGTACCCCCCCCCCGGAGACACTCCATGCTGGCTGTGGACCCCGAAGTTCTCTCTTGGGTTCCCCCTCTCTGGGGTAAAGACATGGAGGAAGGTTCTGCTGGGGCCAGGGGCTGGTTGGAGGCCTCAGGGGGTGGCCCTGGGCAGGGCTTTGCTTCAGTGGTTCTCTCTGCCTAAAAGCCCCTGTCTCCAGGTCTCCACATGCCTGCCTTCTCGTTATTACCCAGGTCTTAGCTCCAGCGTCCTTTCCTCCAAGGAGAGGTTCCCGCCCGTCCTGTACTCTCCCCGCTCCCCAGAGACACTGCTCTGATTTGTCAGTTCCTTTAGAGCACTTTCTACAACCTGAAATGATCAAATCCCTCTGTCTCCCTGGTGGATTTTCTGACTGTCCTGATCAAACACAAATTCAGTGCAGAATTTCCTTACCGTGTTCATCGTGATAACTCTAAATACATGCCCGGCACATAATAGGTGCTCAGTAAAGATCTGTTAACGGAATGCACCAGTGGGGTTAGAGCAGTGCTAAGGATGGGAAGTTGTGGATGAAGACGGCAGATGGGTTGGGGCTAGAAATGGGTTGGGGGTTGGGTGGAGTGAGATGCAGGATGAGGGTCACTTTCAAGGCTGGGTTTTAGGCTTCGGTGGCCCTTTGGGTCCCCAGGCATAGTATCCCAGGTGTTTGGCCTGAGAGAATGATCATTTGCCTCAGCTCGATTGGGGCTGGGGTGAGGTAGTGCTGACATTAGTTACAGGAGCTGGGCTCAGGGATCACTCCTTCTCCCCTAGCCCCATTGGGGGCTCTGTGGACATTAGGTTGGGATAAGTGCATCAGGGGTTAAGATTCCAAGGTCTGAAGGCCTCCACTCAAGGATTGGATTTGTCAGCAGAGGGCCCCGGGGGAGGGGCTGATTTGGTGGCCGAGAAGGCAAGGGGAGAAACAGGCTTTGTCCTCCCCAAGTCAGTGTGGACCCATGACAATGAAAAGGCAGGCCGGGCTGGAACCAAGTATCTGTTATGGGCCATGGACGCTGTTGGATCTCTCCCTCCTTTCTAACTTTTTATTGAGCTGTAATTCTTACGCCATAAAATTCACCCTTTTAAAGAATATGTCAATGGTTTTTGGTATATTCACAAGGTTGTGGCAACGATCCCCACTATCTAATTCCAAAGTATTTTCACCACCCCAAAAAGAAATCCTTAAATCCTAAAACCTGTTAGCAGTCGTTCCTTACTGCGCTCTCCCCCCAGCCTTTGGCAACCCTGAATCTACTTTCTGTCACTAAAGATGTACCTGTTCAGGATATTTCACACAAATTTGTTGTTGTTTAGTTGTGAAGTTGTATCCAACTCTTTACAACCCCATGGACTGTAGCCCTCCAGGCTCCTCTATCCATGGAATTTCCCAGGCAAGAATACCAGAGTGGGTTGCCATTTCCTTCTCCAGGAAATATTCTCGACCCAGGGATCAAACCCTCATCTCCTGCATCGGCAGACAGATTCCTATACAACTGAGCCACCTGGAAAGCCCATTTCTTATAAATGGAATTATACAGTAAATGGTCTTTTGTATACTTCTTTTGATGAACATAACTCTTTAAGGTTATCCATGCCACAGCCTCCGCTTTTTAAGCCTCAGTTTCCCCATCTGGGAAATGAGGTGGGGACCATACTGGGAACTACGGAGCCAGGGTGAGCCCTGAAGAGTGGTGGGCAACCTGTGTAGGGAGGCGATCTTCTGCCCTCGTGTGGTGTTTCGGAGAACTGCAGCTGTCAGCGCTAGGGCTGGGAAGGGATTGGGCGGATTCAGCCTCTATCCCATTCCCAAGACCCCACCCCTTATCCCGCAGAAACCTTGGGATCCCAAAGCTTCCAGAACAACATTCCGAGCTCCTCCCTCTCTGCCTCCCACCATCCCTGAGACTCCTCAGGCTCCATTTGTTGAATAATAATAATATCACCCGTTTAAGAAATTGTAATCTGTTCCCGCAAGAACTGCTTTCCTTCCATAGTCTCATTAATTTGTCACAGAGCTGGGCTGCTACTTTTACTTTCCAGAGACGGGAAGCCATAGTGGACAAGAGCCTGCCTTGTGGAGTTTGGTGACGCTTGTGTTCAAACCTCAGCCCTGCTGCTTACCAGCTGTGTGGACTTCAGCATATGGTTTTTCCTCTATAAGCGGGGGTGACAATGATGGTCCAGTCTCACGCTGTAGCAGAAAGGATGAAGTGCTCAGAGCCTGGCACAGAGGAATCCTCTGTGAGTAGATGTAACTGATAGTATCAAGCAGTGACACACAGGTCAATATGTTACAACCAGCGTTCTGCCAAGTGAGGGCGGAAAGCCTTTCTTTGTAGCATGTGCCAATTTCTACGGTGTAAATATTCCTACCATGGCTAATTCCAGGCTACCAGGGTGACATCATTGAAAGTGTTTGGGGGAAAAGAGATGTGCAGTCAACTCTTACATAGCAGTTTCACTGTAACAGAATACAATAGATGTAAATAACCTCAGGATCACACATAAGAACCAAACGTAAAATAATTAGGATGTCATGACTATTATCTTTGCTTTAAATATAATTTATTTAATTGCATGTTTGCATAATTTAATTTTTAATAATGATTGTTTAACAACCAGCTCCAAAATCCCTGAGACTTCAACAATCAGCTTGCTGAGCTGGCTCCAGCAGGCTGCTATTATTGTCAAACCAGTTTTTTAGAAAGGGAAACTGAGGTTCAGGAAAACGTTCAAACAAACATCGATCCCATGCAAGGGCTGAATCCAAGACCAGGGCAGTGTCCCTCTTCCTTTCATTCCACCCTGGTCTAGAAGGGACGCATGGCCCCCATGGCACTGTGTGATCTCAGCAAAGCCCTTGACCTCGCTGGTCTCAGTTTGCCTAGGAGAATACTTGCACCAGGTTCTTTTGCACCTACTGCAGCCCCGCTAGGAAGGCAACAAGCAGATCCTCCCCCTCCCTTTATAGAAGTGTGAAACTGTGGCCCAGAAAGAGCCAGTGCCTATCCTGAGTGCCAGAGCTGGACACAGAGAGTCTGGAGACCCCAACGGGGTTGCAAAGGAAAGGAGA
>SJYX01014679.1:63680-121439 GCA_006410675.1 Oreotragus oreotragus
CCCGCCCGGACTTCCAGGCCTCTCGACCCTCCCCCACTCACTCCTCAGCCCAGACCGACCCCTGGGGGCGCCCCTCTCGCGGGACCCCTCTCTTGTCCCTCTGCAGACCGCTTCCGCTTGGGTCTCTTCTCTCCAGGAAGCCCCCTCCCCTGCCTTGCAAGAGCCCCTCCCTTCTCCGGCGTGTACTTGCAAGAGCCCCTTCCCCTCCAGGCCGCCTGCATCCGACAGCTGGCCCCCTCCCGGATTTGCCGGGCTCCTGACCCCGAGGCCCAGCCCCGGCCCCCGCTCCCCCACCCAGGGAGGCCTGGCCCGGTGCAGCCTCTGCTCCTGGCCTTCCGCGACTGGATCTGGGTGCCGGGCTCCCCATCATCTCCTCTCATCCACAGCTTTCCGGCCCTCCAGAATGCTCCCAGCTCTTGTGGGCACCCCCTCACGGGAAGCCAGTGCCACCTTTCCTGGGCCGAGGGCCCTTTCTAGCTTGTTCAAGGTCTCTCCGCTTCCAAGGCCTGGTCCCTATCTTCCAAGCAGCCCTGTCTCTGGATCCCCAGCACTTCCCATCCCCACAGATCCCCCTGGACCCTCTCTGGTCTCTTCCTCTCCCAGGAAGCCTTGGCCTCCAACTTCCAGGCCCCCCTAGCTCAGTCTCAGATTTTTAGGCCCTGAACCAGTCTGACTCCAGGCCTCATCCTTCCTGTAACAACTCCTCTGCTTCAGGCAAGCCCCCTCCTCAAGCCCACAACCCTGTGACCCCGCTTCTGACAGGATACTACCTCACCCCTTAGAGCTCCAGGCCCCCATCCCTTCCGCTGCCCCTAGGGCCTCCCTCTTCCTTGCCAGGGGGTCTGGCCTCCCAGAGAAGCCCCTCCTCAGTGTCAGAGCCCTTCCCCAGCTCACAAGGCCTGGCCCCACATCTTTCTTCCAGAAGACTCCTGGGCTTGAAGCTTCTGGTCTTGCCCTGCTCTAAGCCCTCTTCTCTTGGGCTCTGTCTGCTGGAAGCTTTCTCCCCAGGTTCCTAGGCCCCTGACCTCCCACCAGACTCAGCCTTTGTTCCTTGGATCCACTGCTTGACTAGGAAGCCCCTTCCCCAGGATTTCAGGCCCCAGGACCTCTCTCTGGTTCCAGGGACTGCTCCTAGAAACCCTCTTCTTTAACTTCTAGGAACTTCTTCAAGACCCAGGCCCCTGGCTCAGGTATCCTCGGCTGCTGACTTCCACTGTCCCATGGCTTGGACCCTTCCCACTGTTCTCAGGTCCCCCTGCCCCTACACCACAGCCCGGAACAACCCCAGGGAGATCCCCCTATTCCTCATTTCCCTGATTTCTGATTACTCTCAGCGCTTCTGAAGACTCTCCCACCAAACAATGCCAGACTTTTCCCCAGCTGGGTTCTTCATCCCTTTCCCTCCAGGGCGTTCTGCCAGCTCCCTGCCAATCCCCAGCCACCCTCACCCTTGATGCCCACCAGAGAATTTTCTGTCCCTTCATCTCGCAGGACCCTGCCTCAGAAAACTCTTTCCCTCATCACCATCCCCACTGCCGCCACCGGCCATCATGTTCCGGGCCAGACTCTGATTTGGAGTCTCCAATGAGAACCACCGCTCCCCCAGTCACCCTAGGCTGTGACAGGGAGCCCACAGGCCTGGCTCTGCCAGCCGCTTTGCCCTGTGACCTCAGATAGCTGGTTCTCGCCTTCGGAGCCTCAGTTTCCTGTCCTGCAAAATGGGGGTGATCACTTGAATTCCTCAGAGGATTAGTCGAGATGATAGGGGCAAAGCCTGACACAGGATGCACTCTACACGTGTTTGCAGCTGCTATGACCGTGGGTGTGAGTCAGACGGTTGTGCCCCCTCAGTTCACGGCTGTCATTGGTTGCTGTGTGGGCTTGCAGGCCCATTCCCTGCTTGGAGCCTCAGTTTTTTCACCTCTAAATGGGATCAATGGTAGCACCTCCCTGTTAGGGATGTTGTAAAAGGAGCCGATGAGATTATGTGAGTAAGATGCATAGGGCCAGACCTACTGTAGCTGCTATTACTGTTGTTGTTGTTAATGACTTTGGTTATCCAATGAAGCATAAGTTCACATCGAGTTTCTGTCCCTCCCTAGCTGTGTGACCTCAGGCAAGTGACCTCACCTCTCTGAACCTCAGTTTCCTCATCCAGCAAACAGGGCTCATACAAGCACTTCCTCCTCCTCTTGTTCAGAGGTGTGGGGAAATTCAGGGATGGTTAATTCTCCCCTCTCCTCCCAACTCTAGTCTGTAAGACCTGCTTGTCAGTCCTGGCAGAGGGGTCACCTCTCTGCTTCTGGAATCTGAGGTCATACCCGCCTCCTTTGCCACCTGGACATGACGCCACCTACCGTGACGACAGCCATGTGGGGTCATGCCCAAGTTCCAGGCCCCCTACCACCCAGCCTCTGGAGGTTCCCTAGCAACAGGCTCAGTGTTGGGGCGCCAGCCGGTCAGGAGGGAGCCGGGCCAGCTGGTGGTGCTGGCCAATTTTCGCTCCCGCCCCCAGCCTCTGGGGGCCTTTATCACCCACTGCCCCAGCGGCCCCTTGCAGGGGTCCCTCAGCCACGCTGCCTTCAGTGGAATGCCAGCCCAGCCCCAGTTGGCTCCCCTGGTGCCACCTAATGGGGATTCTTCTCCAAGCCCTTATCTGGGTGAGAATCAGAGCTGTTATCTGCCAGGATCTCCAACTCCCTTCCCACCTTCCCCTGGGAGGAGGCCTGGGGTTTTGAGCAGCCCAGCGGGGAATGTGGGAAAGAGCTGGGGGCTCAGGAGTGTGCGGAGCCAGGTTCAAATCCTAGGCACTCTGCTGCTTCTGCCCTGTGACCTTGGGCAAGGTGCTCACCGTGCCTCAGCCCTGGGGTCCCCGTGTGGGGAGTGCGGATCGTACTCGGGCCCCCCTTGGAGGCCAGGGTGATGGCACAGTGGGCCACAGGCATGCGGCTAAGGGCTCCAGCCCTGTGGCTGTCTTTCTGCCCCACGTGGGGAACATTGCCTCCCAGTTTCTTATGAATGAACCGTGTGACCTTGACAAGGCAGCGTCTCACCACAAGCCTCAGTTTCTCCTCTGGAATACAGGGGTGCTGGTGCCACCCTCAATGGGCTGCTGTGGGGATGAAATGCAGATGAGGTGCATTAAAGCCCAGGATTTGGCCCATAGTAAAGGCTACTTAATAAAAATGACAGGAGCATGAGGCAGCATGGTGTGGCGAAGGGGAAGACATAACTCTGGGATATATGGTCTGGGTTCAGGTCCCAGCTATGAATCTCAGTTGAAACTGAAAGTGTTAGTCACTCAGTCGTGTCCGACTCTTTGTGACCCGATGGACTATAAGTAGCCCTTCAGGCTCTTCTGTCCCAGAAATCTCCAAACAAGAATACTGGAATGGGTAGCCATTCCCTTCTCCAAGGGATCTTTCCAACCAAGGGATTGAACTCAGGTCTTCTGCATTGCAGGCAGAGTCTTTACCATCTGAGCCACGCGGGAAGCCCTGAGCCTCAGTTTCCCTACCTGTAAAATGGGGATGATGGTGCCTTAATGACCAGTGTTCATTAGATGTTGGTCCTCATCACTGTTAAGTGGCCTGGCAGAGTCCCTGCAAGGAGCTGCCCTGGGCCCTCCTCTTTGTTGCATATTTAGCCTTCTCTCTTCCTCAGTTCCCTGTCCTCCCATCCCCCAGCCCTGGGAAGGGCTCAGGGACAGCATAGGGTGTGAGCTGAGCTGTCTTGGCTGGGGCCTCTGTCTCCCTCACCCTGGGCCCCAGCTCTGAAAGGGAGGCACAGTCCCTGGGGCTCACAATGAGGGCAGGGCGGCCAGGAGTAGGCAGGTGACCTGCAGGGGGAGAGGCCCAGGAGGGATAGGACGGCAGGAACAGAACGTCAGGGACAGATTGTGGTGTGGCGTGGGAGACCGTGGGGCGCCGATGGAGCTGCGGAGTTTCACAGGGCAGTGGTGGGTGTGGGAGACTGATCAAGGAGGCAACAAAGTTTCCTACCAGAGGAGGGTTAACAGTGTGGCCTACAGTATCAGGGTGGAATGAAAGACGGTTGGTTACAGTGTTCGGAGTAGAACCTGGGGCAGTAAGGATCAGAAGAAAACGTTAGGAGCAGGAAACTGGGGAGTGAAATGTTGATACATGGGTTTGCCATGGAATTGAGGGGCTGGGTGGGGACAGAGATAGGGAATATGAAAAGTTGGGAGCAGTGAGAGTTGGGGGTAGAGGGCTGAGTTCAGACATGGGGGTTGAGGACTGCAGCATTAGAGTCAAGTATCTTGGAGCTGATGAAGGTCCCAGTAACTAGGAAAGGATGATGAAGCAAGGGTAGCCTGATCATAGGAAAGGGGAAAGAAGAAGACAGATGATGTCTGGGGTCCCAGGTGCCTAAGAGTCCGGGGGGGCCCAGCATCTTTGTTCTTGGAGACATCTTTTTGGAGAGAAGGGTAGGGGAACCAAGGCCTCTGTCCTGCGTGGGTTTGCAAAGGGCCTTGAGAGGGGCGGTGGCCATGGCTGGAGTTAGCCGCCCGAGCACTCTGGCGGGTTGGATGGGCGCAGCGCGCCACTCACGCTCTGTCTCCCCCGCTCAGCATGGCACCCTGGGCAGCGGCCGCTCCTCGGACAAGGGCCCATCCTGGTCGAGCCGCTCCCTGGGCGCCCGCTGCCGGAACTCCATCGCCTCCTGTCCCGAGGAGCAGCCCCACGTAGGCAACTACCGCCTACTGAGGACCATCGGGAAAGGCAACTTTGCCAAAGTCAAGCTGGCCCGCCACATCCTTACTGGCCGGGAGGTGAGTTGCGGGGGGGGGTGCTGGGGGCAGAATCCTGCAGCCCTGGGGCTCGGTGGGAGGAGGTCAGGCTTGGCCTTCACGTGGCTTTGTGGCCGCAGGTAAACCTCTGACTCTCAGAACATCTCTGATTTTTGTTCCAGAACAACCCAAGTAGGAGAAGAGAGCTAGTGTTAGGCATCCCTAGAAACGTGGGACTGTCTCAGTCAGATCACAGGCAAGCCACGTGCAGGGCCTCTTTGAAGCCACGTGGCTTTGGTGCCTGAACCTAGGCCGCGCGTGTCTGCTCACTTGCTTCAGTCGAGTCCGACTCTGCAACCCTGTGGACTGTGGCCCGTCAGGCTCCCCCGTCCCTGGGATTCTCCAGGCGAGACACTGGAGTGGGGTGCCATGTCCTCCTCCAGGGGGTCTTCCCCACCCAGAGATGGAACCCAGGTCTCACATCTCCCACACTGGCAGCCGGGTTCTCTACAGTGTCACCTGGGAAGCCCCTACAGTGTACTAGGCCACCTCCCTGTCTTAACGGTGGACTTTGGTTCAATGGAGTCTTCCAGTGATCTAGATTGAGAATGCAAGAGGTTTACTCATGTTTAGGCACCCTCCCCACCTGGCCTTCTCAGGTGGGCATATATACACTGAGTGTGGCAACCATGTTGCAGAAATGGAGAGGAGTCTGTAAGTCACGCTGCTGCTGCTGCTGCTAAGTCACTTCAGTCGTGTCCGACTCTGTGCGACCTGAGAGACGGCAGCCCACCAGGCTCCCCCGTCCCTGGGATTCTCCAGGCAAGAACACTGGAGTGGGTTGCCATTTCCTTCTCCAANTGTTGCAGAAATGGAGAGGAGTCTGTAAGTCACGCTGCTGCTGCTGCTGCTAAGTCACTTCAGTCGTGTCCGACTCTGTGCGACCCCAGAGACGGCAGCCCACCAGGCTCCCCCGTCCCTGGGATTCTCCAGGCAAGAACACTGGAGTGGGTTTCCATTTCCTTCTCCAATGCATGAAAGTAAAAAGTGAAAGTGAAGTCGCTCACTCGTGTCCGACTCCTAGCGACCCCATGGACCGCAGCCCACCAGGCTCCCCCATCCATGGGATTTGCCAGGCAAAAGTACTGGAGTAGGTTGCCATTGTAGGGGATAAAGGAGAGTGGGTGTGTTTATGACCCCTCCTCACCTCTTTCAGTTTTAGTGAAGCGACAGGAGCAGTTTCTCCTGCTCACATGGTCTATGCCATACACACAAAAGATACCAGGCCCCAGTGGTTTTATGGGCAAATTGTACCAGACATTCCAGTTTTATGCCAGTGTTTCCAGAGACTAGAGAAAGAGGTTCCACTGCCAGATTTTATGTGCTTGTTCAACAGTGACAGTGAAACCAGGTAAGACATAAAATTGTAGGCCAGTCTTACGTGTGAAGATAGATACAGAAACCTTTGACAAAATACTAGCAAATAGGCTCTGACATGTCAGTTAAAGAAAGCTGCGTGGTGACAATGCTGGGTTTATTTGAGGAATGCACGGTTCTTTTCAAATTGACAATTTATTCATGTACTTTGCCACATGCACAGATTCAAGGACAGAAACCATATGATCATCTCAATACTGGCATAAAAAATGTTTGTCGAGATTAAAAACCCATTTGTAAAAATATAAAGGAAGCTTAGGGACCCTCTTCCCCCACAAAAAGTGCATTATACCCCTCACGTGGGTTTTGAACGTGACTCCAGGGGTTTCTTAGGGAGCAGAGCCTCCCAGGGGAAGAGTTCTGTTATCCAGTGGCCCTGGGGTGACTGAGGGTAACCCCAAAACTCTTTGAGAAAATCAAATTCCTAATCTGGATTAAGACTTGAAGTACTGTACTCTAATGTGTAATTCAAAATAAAAACCTAGGTAAACTGCAAGATGAGTATAAAGAGGCTTCGATAACATTTTGATTTTTCCCCAATGATGACTATCCAAAAACTCTTTCAAAACTAGCTATAGATTTTAAGTGTGTAAAAGGTTGATTCTGTCAAGCTGCATAAGTGCAAACCCCAGCCCACAAACTTCCTAGCCGTATAACCTTGGCCACATTATAGAACAGCTCTGTGCCTCAGTTTCCCCATTTGTGAAAATGAGGATAATCTCATGGGGTTGTTGGGAGGATTCAAAGAGTTCTCACTTAGGGACTTTCCTGGTGATCCAGTGGTTGACTCTGTGCTTCCAATGCCAAGGGTGCAGGTTGAATCCCTGCTTGAGGGACTAAGATCCCACCTGCCAGGTGGTTCTCATTTATAAAGCACATAGACCAGGGCCTGGCTCATGTGACTACTTGGTAAATGTGAGCTCTGGTTATTATTTCTTGTTCCACAGTGTGAATGGTCTGAGGTGCCCTCACTAAGGGGCCCCCTCAGGGGTTCGGTCACCCTCATTCTGGACAGGCTCCTGGAGCAGCCCCAACCAGACCCCATGATGGAATAGGGGATATTTCCCTGCAGAAGTAAGGGTAGCCCTGGGCATGGTGAGAACAGTGTGTGCAAAGGCCCTGCGGTTCCAGCCCCCATCCACTAAGAATGGCCCGGGTAGAGCGCTGTTTCTGAAAGGGGACAAAGGAGGGACATACCAGGGTGTCTGGATGAGGGACCCTTTCCCAACTTGAGGGCCTGTGGTATCTTGACCTTTCCCCCTTTCTTCCATCTCCAGGTCGCCATCAAGATCATCGACAAAACCCAGCTGAACCCCAGCAGCCTGCAAAAGGTGAGACCCAGGGGGAGGGAGCAAGGTGGAGGAAAGGTGGGGGAGAGGGTCCTTGAAACCCCCCACCCTCATCTTTCTCTTTTTTCCTTTCTTCCAGCTGTTCCGAGAAGTCCGTATCATGAAGGGCCTAAACCACCCCAACATCGGTGAGGAGGGGAAGGGAGTGGGCTCAGTGGATACCAACCAGGGCACTTGGGAAAAGGGAATTGGGAGAAGGGAGAACTGGCTGTTTCAGTAGTTAGAAAGACCCGTTTCTCATAGCAGTATCCCTGCTTCCTGGCTGTGTGACCTTGGGTGAGTCACTCAACCTCTCTGAGCCTCAGTGTCCTCCTCTGGAGTTGGGGGTGATAAGAGGGCTTATTACTTCAAGGTCATTGTGAGGACTGGATAAGAACGTGCATTCAGAACACTTAGTTCGGAGCTAAGCTGTGGGAGCCGCTCTGATTATTGTCATCAGCAGCATCCATTGTCATTGTCATTATCATTAGTCAGAGCCGAGAGAGTGAGGTCTGTACCAGAGAAAAAGGATATGGCCTGGCCTGAATGTGGCCGCAGCACTTATTTATCCGTCTGTTCATGTACTCAGTAAGTATTCCCTGAGTGGCTGCTCATGTGCCAGACTTTGGGGCCCAGCAGTGAAGAAAACAGGCACATATCCCCAGCCTCACAGAGCTGACATTCTTGTGAGGAAGTGGAGACGGTGGTCAAGTGGGGTCAGGGAGTTTGGAAAAATCTTGCCATCAGTAGGGAGCCATTGACTGTTCTTGAGTAAGGGGGGTGTCCTGATCTGCACATGCGCAGTTACCGAGTGCAGGTGGAGGGTGAGGAGTCTCTTCTCACCTAACCCCTCTACCGCCACCCCCTGGCCATTGCAGTGAAGCTCTTCGAGGTGATTGAGACGGAGAAGACGCTGTATCTGGTGATGGAATATGCAAGTGCTGGTGAGGCCCCTCCCCTCCCCACTCCTGTCTCTTATACACATCTAGATGTGTATAAGAGACAGGTCTTACATGTGAAGATAGATACAGAAACCTTTGACAAAATACTAGCAAATAGGCTCTGACATGTCAGTTAAAGAAAGCTGCGTGGTGACAATGCTGGGTTTATTTGAGGAATGCACGGTTCTTTTCAAATTGACAATTTATTCATGTACTTTGCCACATGCACAGATTCAAGGACAGAAACCATATGATCATCTCAATACTGGCATAAAAAATGTTTGTCGAGATTAAAAACCCATTTGTAAAAATATAAAGGAAGCTTAGGGACCCTCTTCCCCCACAAAAAGTGCATTATACCCCTCACGTGGGTTTTGAACGTGACTCCAGGGGTTTCTTAGGGAGCAGAGCCTCCCAGGGGAAGAGTTCTGTTATCCAGTGGCCCTGGGGTGACTGAGGGTAACCCCAAAACTCTTTGAGAAAATCAAATTCCTAATCTGGATTAAGACTTGAAGTACTGTACTCTAATGTGTAATTCAAAATAAAAACCTAGGTAAACTGCAAGATGAGTATAAAGAGGCTTCGATAACATTTTGATTTTTCCCCAATGATGACTATCCAAAAACTCTTTCAAAACTAGCTATAGATTTTAAGTGTGTAAAAGGTTGATTCTGTCAAGCTGCATAAGTGCAAACCCCAGCCCACAAACTTCCTAGCCGTATAACCTTGGCCACATTATAGAACAGCTCTGTGCCTCAGTTTCCCCATTTGTGAAAATGAGGATAATCTCATGGGGTTGTTGGGAGGATTCAAAGAGTTCTCACTTAGGGACTTTCCTGGTGATCCAGTGGTTGACTCTGTGCTTCCAATGCCAAGGGTGCAGGTTGAATCCCTGCTTGAGGGACTAAGATCCCACCTGCCAGGTGGTTCTCATTTATAAAGCACATAGACCAGGGCCTGGCTCATGTGACTACTTGGTAAATGTGAGCTCTGGTTATTATTTCTTGTTCCACAGTGTGAATGGTCTGAGGTGCCCTCACTAAGGGGCCCCCTCAGGGGTTCGGTCACCCTCATTCTGGACAGGCTCCTGGAGCAGCCCCAACCAGACCCCATGATGGAATAGGGGATATTTCCCTGCAGAAGTAAGGGTAGCCCTGGGCATGGTGAGAACAGTGTGTGCAAAGGCCCTGCGGTTCCAGCCCCCATCCACTAAGAATGGCCCGGGTAGAGCGCTGTTTCTGAAAGGGGACAAAGGAGGGACATACCAGGGTGTCTGGATGAGGGACCCTTTCCCAACTTGAGGGCCTGTGGTATCTTGACCTTTCCCCCTTTCTTCCATCTCCAGGTCGCCATCAAGATCATCGACAAAACCCAGCTGAACCCCAGCAGCCTGCAAAAGGTGAGACCCAGGGGGAGGGAGCAAGGTGGAGGAAAGGTGGGGGAGAGGGTCCTTGAAACCCCCCACCCTCATCTTTCTCTTTTTTCCTTTCTTCCAGCTGTTCCGAGAAGTCCGTATCATGAAGGGCCTAAACCACCCCAACATCGGTGAGGAGGGGAAGGGAGTGGGCTCAGTGGATACCAACCAGGGCACTTGGGAAAAGGGAATTGGGAGAAGGGAGAACTGGCTGTTACAGTAGTTAGAAAGACCCGTTTCTCATAGCAGTATCCCTGCTTCCTGGCTGTGTGACCTTGGGTGAGTCACTCAACCTCTCTGAGCCTCAGTGTCCTCCTCTGGAGTTGGGGGTGATAAGAGGGCTTATTACTTCAAGGTCATTGTGAGGACTGGATAAGAACGTGCATTCAGAACACTTAGTTCGGAGCTAAGCTGTGGGAGCCGCTCTGATTATTGTCATCAGCAGCATCCATTGTCATTGTCATTATCATTAGTCAGAGCCGAGAGAGTGAGGTCTGTACCAGAGAAAAAGGATATGGCCTGGCCTGAATGTGGCCGCAGCACTTATTTATCCGTCTGTTCATGTACTCAGTAAGTATTCCCTGAGTGGCTGCTCATGTGCCAGACTTTGGGGCCCAGCAGTGAAGAAAACAGGCACATATCCCCAGCCTCACAGAGCTGACATTCTTGTGAGGAAGTGGAGACGGTGGTCAAGTGGGGTCAGGGAGTTTGGAAAAATCTTGCCATCAGTAGGGAGCCATTGACTGTTCTTGAGTAAGGGGTGTCCTGGTCTGCACATGCGCAGTTACCGAGTGCAGGTGGAGGGTGAGGAGTCTCTTCTCACCTAATCCCTCTACCGCCACCCCCTGGCCATTGCAGTGAAGCTCTTCGAGGTGATTGAGACGGAGAAGACGCTGTATCTGGTGATGGAATATGCAAGTGCTGGTGAGGCCCCTCCCCTCCCCGCTCTCTGCCCCGNGGGAGGGGCCGGTCCTGTTGCCTTGGTGCTGATGCCCCTGCCAGGAGGGCGGCTCCTCCTCTGGGTGGAGGCATGTGTCGGGGCAGTGCCCTCTTCATTTCCTGCTGTGACTGGGCTGGGAGTGGGCAGAGTTAGGGCTCGGTGGGGACCCAGCATCACGGCCTGTGCCTGGGGAGGCCTGGAGTCCAGAGCTTGATCGTGGGTAGGTTCCTGGGGTCTCTGAGGGAGGCTGAGAGGTTTGGGGGCCACAAGTAACCAACCCCCGCTCTTCTCCCCTCCCCTGCAGATCGTATCGGCTGTGCACTACTGTCACCAGAAAAACATTGTCCACAGGGACCTGAAGGTGAGACCTCGGCTCAGCCCGCCAACGCCCGCCGCAGTCCCCCGGGTGCCCCGCACCCTCCGCCACATCTCCCTTCCTTCCCTCCGCGTCCTCTCCCTCTGCATCCAGAACCCCTTGACTTGTCCCCAGGCTTCTGTGGCAAAAACAAGGCCAGCCAAAGCGGGGAGCAGGTGGGGCGGGGGCAGGAGGAGTGAACAAAGGGGAAAGAAAGTGTCCCCGGACGGCCTTGGGCAGTTACCTGCGTCCCAGGCAAGGTCGCGGAGCGCACACAGTACAGAACACCACTCTCAGAGTCTCCAGAGACTTCAGAACATTCAGGAAGCTTGGAGAATTGAGATCCTAGAGCCCCAGAGTCCCACAGCCTCCCGGGCATCAGAGTCACAGGCATCTTTGAACTCGAGAGGAGGGCGAGTGCCTGGTGGGGAGGGGAGACTCTGTCTCTGCTCCGCCCCACCCCCGGGCTGGGCTCTGTGTCCCAGGGCCCCTGCCACACACCTCCCACCGAAGAGAACCTCCTTTCTCAGGAAACGTGTGTCCGGTCCGAATCAGGTCGTCCGTTGTCCTGATGGTGATTTCTTGAGCACCCACTGTGTCCCAGGTCCTGGGCTAAGTACTTAAGGAACTGCTTCTCGGGGTTTCCACCGCAGAATCCTGGGTTGGTTTGAGTGGTTTCAGCTCCCAAGCCGTTGTGGACAGGGGCTTGGGTAAAGTGTAATAAAAGTTAAAGGAAAAAGAGATGTATAAAGTACAAGCCCAAGGAATGTCCCTGGTGGTCCAGTGGTTAGAACTCTATGCTTCCACCGCCGAGGGCACAGGTTCGATCCTTGGTCAGGGAACTACCATCTCTGCATGCCACCCAGTGAGACCAAAAAAATAGAAGAAAAAATAAAATGCAAGCCTGATTTTAAGATGATTATTATTAGATTAAAAAAAAAATTCTGTCAAACTGCTGTAGAAGTTCGAAACACTGGCTCTGTGCTGCTGAAATCCCCACACAGCCCACTGAGGAAGCTCCTCAGAGGCGTGAGTTTGTCCTGCAGGGGTGTGAGTGAGCCATTGTCAACAGCCTGAGGGAGGTGCACCCCCTGGTGGAGGGTTCTGGAAGCGGCTAAAAGGGGACTTTGGGATCCAGTTAGTGCACCCGGCGAGGAGGAGCAACCCAGCTGTGAGGGTGGGGCAGAACTCTGGAGCCTCAGATGCCACCATGGGGAGTGTCACCCCTGAGCAAGATGGAGGTGCCCCTAGATTGAGGTTTGTTGTGTGTCTGTAGGTTCTGTCCCTTTGACGGGTCAGAGGTGCGGAAGGGTGGTACCGAAATGCACCACCAGGAGGAAGCCCCGCACGCTGAGTTGGGGAAGGGCGGAGGTTGTCAGGGGTCAGGCACTGGCAGCGTTCTGAAGGGTAGGTTTTTTGTGCGTCAAGTGTAGTCGACACACGAGAGGAAGAGGGATGCTGGAGGCTCCTTCCACGCTCGGGCTATGGAGATGGCAGGCCTCTTCTGGGTTCCAGCTCTGCTACGTTCATGCTCTCAGGGAGGCATGGGGTAGCCTCCCTGAGCCTCAGTTTCCTCGCCTATGAAATGGCAAATACAGAAACACCTGCCACCAAAAATAGACAAAAGCCTGTACATAGCATGTAAAGTATTTATGGGATGCTGACTCTGCCGCATGTGCTATGATGAGCACTTTTCAGTAAACCCCAAAACCAACTGTGAGGCCAGTGCTATAATGACCTTCAGTTTACACATCAGAAACCGAGGCACAGAGAGGGCTGGTAATCCATCCGAAGTCACACAGCGAGTGAGTGGTAGAGCTGGGATTTCAAAGCTAGGGTGCTTCCAGAATCTGTACTTTAGCCCCGCATTATGCAGCTACTTTTATAAAGGATAGTCTAAAAGCCCAGCGCATAGTAAGTGCATAATAAGTTTTATATGAAATGATTTTCACTTTTATAAGTGTTGAGCAGTCCATCCTCATTTTTTTTCTGCTGGGTGAACTGAGACTCAGAGATGGGCAGGGGATTGCCTGAGGACCTTCAGCCCTGCGGGCCACGTGGGAGAAGAAGAGCTAACATTAATCATATGGCGCTTATCGTTATTTAGTCGCTCAGCCGGGTCCGACTTTGCGACCCCATGGACTGTAACCCGCCAGACTCCTCTGTCCAGGGGATTTCTCAGCCAAGAATGCTGTAGCAAGGTGCCGTTTCCTTCTCCAGGGGATCTTCCCGGACCAGGGATGGAACTCACGTCTCCTGCGTTGGCAGGCGGGTTCCTTACGGCTGACCCGCCAGGGAAGCACGTTACATAGCACTCACCAGCCGTGAGATATTGTCTGAGGCCTTTTGCACGGATTGACTCACGTAATTCTCATACATCCCTGTGAGGTCGGGACCCTGATTATCGCTATCACATGGATGAGGAAACTAGGCCCAGAGAAGTAAAGTCACTTCCCGAGGTCACATGGGAAGAAGGGACGAGGCCGCAGCCACTCCAGGTTGGCTGGCTCTGGCGACGCGCACATCCGCCCTCTGCCCTTTCCTTGCCTGGCAGGCCGAGAACCTCCTGCTGGACGCCGAGGCCAACATCAAGATTGCCGACTTTGGCTTCAGCAACGAGTTCACGCTAGGCTCGAAGCTGGACACGTTCTGTGGGAGCCCCCCGTACGCCGCCCCGGAGCTGTTCCAGGGCAAGAAGTACGACGGGCCGGAGGTGGACATCTGGAGCCTCGGCGTCATCCTGTACACGCTCGTCAGCGGCTCCCTGCCCTTCGACGGGCACAACCTCAAGGTGCTGGGCGGGGCTCGCTCGGGGCTCGGACTCCCCTGGGGAGGGTGTCTGCGGCCTTCGCAGCCCCCATCCCCCAGATCCCTCCCCTGCAGAGGCCCGGAGGGGCGGGGCCGAGTTCTCAAGGCAAGACGGGGGTCAGGAGTGGGCTCGCAGCTAGCAAGCTTGGATTCAAATCCTGCTCACTCACCCATCCACTCCTTATATAGTTATTGTTTACCGTCCACGAGTCGGGCTCTATTTTAAGTTTTGCAGACGTGGGGTGAACAGAGGAGACGTGCTCCTCCCCGGGCGATCCCTGAAAACAGGCTGAGTGGGAGAAGCCAGTCACTAGAGGCCCCCCATGGTAGATTCCATGCCTGTGAAGTGTCCAGAACAGGCAAATCACAGAGACCGAGAGCAGATCAGTGGTTGCCTAAGACGAGGGAGGCGGGGGGAGTTGGATGACAGGGTTTCTCCTGGGGGTAATGAAAATGTTCTAAAATGGATTTGAGTGATGACTGCAACAGCTCAGTGAATATACTAAAAAACCCTTGAATGGTGCACACACACACACACACAAATCCTTCTCTCATGCTGACATTCTTGCAACAGAGCCAGGCAGAAAATAAAATAATAAGCAAAATATATAGCACAGTAGATGCTGGCCAGTTCTATAGAAGGGGGTGGGAAGTGTGGGGCGAGTTGTAGTGTTGGCTTGTTTCTTTTTTTTTCTCCCTTTGAATTTTTTATTCTGAAACATGCTGATCAACAGAGACGTTGTCAGACTAGGACAGAGGACAGTGGGCCTTCTCGGGAGATGCTCTGATGGCCAGCCCGCGGCCACGTGTGCTGCGTGTATGTGTCTGCATACGCCCGAGCTGTCACTGCCGCCGCAGGTCCTGATGGAACGCATGGGAGTCAGTTGTAGACACCACGTCCCTTCCCTGCCTGAAGGTTGCGTACAGCCGGGATCCCCTGAGATGGGGCATTTTCCGTCCACGATCACGCTCAGGAAGTCCAGCGCGGATGCAGTCCCCAGCTCTGACCCACTGCCCGTGCTCGGGTTTCATCAACCATCCCAAGAGTATCCTTGGCAGCTCTTTTCTTCCTCTGCCCCAGCGTCGCCTCGGGCGCCCTCATTGCGCTCGGCTGTCCTGTCTATTTATTCTCCTTTCATCCGGAATAGCTCCTTGGCGGTTCTTTGTCTTCCGCGGCCGGCAGTGATGAGTTCAGGCCAATCATCTTGCAGAAAGAGCCTCCCTCGGTCTGGGTTGCCCAGTGTTTCCTCCTGATTGGATCCAGGTGGTGCATTTCGGGTGGGAATTCCAAAATTCCAGCAGGAATGCTCAGGCCTGCTCAAAGTGGCCGTGAGGAGCAGTCAGGGCATTGGGGAGGTCATTGCCAAGGACAGGACAGCAGAGCCCTGAGTGATGAGTTGGAGGGGCCCCTTGTCACCGTGGCGTCAGCCAGTCAGCCAACCCCTTTGAGCCTCAGTCTCCCCCTCTGTTCAGTGAGAACCCTAAAGTACCAGCCTCATAGCAGCGACGTAAGGACTTGATGAGCTCAGATAACAATCTTTCTGAGCCCCAAGCGTGAAATCAAGAGATGTTCCCGAAGGGCCAGGCCGGCATCTCACCCTCCCCAGGCTCTTGTCGCTTCCTGCTGGCCTGGTTTCCCCACCAGGCACCCCAGGCCTTGCTGGGTGTGTGGCAGGGAGCCATCTCTGCTCTGTCATTTCCTTGCTGAGTGATCTTGAACAAGTCTTTTTCTGAACCTCTCCTTGTGGGGACACTTAAAGCCAGACTGGGTGTGTGAGGCCCTTCACCAGGACTTGGCATCAGGCCAGAGTGTCACCCCTGGGATCTGCCCTGGTGGAGGGGTCAATGTCCCTTTGATTACTTCGCAGCATCACACAACAGAGGCAGTGTGGAGCAGTGGTTACACAGCACGGGTTCCAGGGCCCGATTGCCTGGCTTTGAACCCTGACCCTGCCACTTTCTGGCTGCACAAACCCAGAGCAAGTGACTTAACCTCTCTGGGCCTCAGTTTCCTCATCTGGAAAATGGACGTCATGACCCTGCTCCACAGCATTCTTGTGAGCATAGATGTCATACGTGTGAAGCGCTTAGAACGCAGCTGGCTCATGATGAGGGCTCTGAAAGCAATACTTATCACTATGAAATATTCACAACCCTCCGGGCTGTGATAATGTGCAGTGTAGGAGGCTCCCCAGGCCCAGGCCTCATCCTGCCCTGTTAGGAGAAGGTACCTGAATCAGCCCAGGCCCTGGCACAGGGCTCCACCCAGAGACACCCCTTCCTCCGTTCACCTCCCGCTCCATTTTCTCTCTCTCCCAGTTCTTTGTTCAGGATGGTAGGGGCTTCCCCTGGTCTGCCATGCCATGGAGCATGGAATTTATTTTTTTCTTTTGTGGCCTTGGCAGGGCCCTCCTAAAAAGCCCTTAAAAAAGGAGTCGGCATGTAAATCAGTGTTCATTCTTGGAGACTGCCAGGGCCGCATAGCTTTTTGGAAAGACAGGTGGGGGCGCAGGCAGGACGCCCCTCTCTTGTCCCCTTTGTAAACCTAGTCTTCCTTGTGTTTTTATTTCTGACCGCGCCGGGCCTTCGTTGTGGCACACGGGCTTCTCTTATTGCAGAGCAGACTCTAGACAGTGCGGGCTCAGTTGTCGCAGCCGACAGGCTTTCTAGTTGCGACAAGTGGGCTAGTTGCCCTGTGACACATGGGATCTTAGTTTTCCACACCAGGGATTAAACCCGCATCTCCTGCATTGGAAAGCAGCATCTTAACAGGAGAAGTTCCCTAAACCTAGTATTTAAAAAGCACTTGCTCTGGGCCTGACTCGTACTAGGCATTCACTTCTCTAAACTTACTCCTACCCTGGCCTGGAAGGTGAGCACTATGGTCCCTGTTGACAGATATGAAAACTAAGGCCCCAGAGGCCAACTCACTGGCCCACCTCCCCTCTTATCTGGCTCATAGAACTCACACACTCTGTAAGGTTTCCCCAAAGTGAAAAGTTATATTGTTTTGTTGTTTTTTTTTTTTTAAAAACAAACACTTGTTTGAAAACTTCTGCATCTGTAACAGTGTTCCCATTTTACAGATGGGAACCGAGGTCGAGAGAAAGTGGTAGGGTTTTTCCCATCACATCAGGGCTAGGACTTAGGGGCCCTGTCACTTCTGTCAGGGGACTGAGAAAGAAGTAGAGAAAGTTGTGTGTGTGTGTGTGTGTGAGATGGTTGGGGAGGTGGGGTGGACCCCTCCCCCAGTAACCCCGTCCCCTCAGGAGCTGCGGGAGCGAGTCCTCAGAGGGAAGTACCGGGTCCCTTTCTACATGTCAACAGACTGTGAGAGCATCCTGCGGAGATTTTTGGTGCTGAACCCAGCTAAACGCTGTACTCTCGAGGTGAGCTCAGTCCCCAGCCCCACACCCCTTCCACTGAAGCCCTCTTGCCTGACACGGTTCCTCTCCCCTGTCCAACCCGCCACTGGAAGGTGAGGGGAGATGGGCAGCCCAGGAAAAGGCTCCTAGACTCATCCTGACACCACCGCCCCCTGCCCAACACCCTCGCCTACTACCCGACATGCCAGTAATTAGCTAATGAGCTCCTAGGATGATTACAGGGTGCTGGGGGCCCAGATGATGCGAAGGAGGAAGGGTGGCTTCGGCAGGCTCCAGATGGGGGCTGGGGATTGGGAGAGGAGGTGCTAGCTCTCAGGATGGCCTCGATTCTGGGCTGTTGGGCCTTGGAGGTGGGGGGCAAGGCTGAGCAGGAGCCCTACTTGGGAGCTATGTTTTTGTCCCAATGTCTTCTGACATCTCTCTCTTTCCCCTTCCGTGTCCTGCTCCCAATTCCTGCAGCAAATCATGAAAGACAAATGGATCAACATCGGCTATGAGGGTGAGGAGCTGAAGCCATACACGGAGCCCGAGGAGGACTTCGGGGACACCAAGCGAATCGGTGAGGCTTGGGGGAAACAGGGCCGTGGGCTGCAGACCCGGGAGTGGGAACTTCCCAGCACCTACCCCTTTGGTTAGTGCGTCAGAGAAGTTTGCAAGGCACCTGGGGACAGCAGAGAAGTCTGGGCTCTGGTCCCTGCCCTGCTCCTTTCTAGCTGTGTGACCCTGGGCCAGTGGCTTCCCCTCTCTGTGCTTCTGTGAAATGAGATAATCATAGAACCTGTCCTCTAGGTTTGTTATGAATAGTAAATGAATGAGTTTATATAAAGCACTTACATTGGGCATGAAACAAGTGCTTTTGTGTCTTAATAGACCTGTGATAAGTGCTGTTGTCTTAGCTTTGACTATTAACACGCAAGAACTCACAGGTGACTTCCAGAAGAGTTTGGACAAAGCCATCAGTAATCTGCATGCTTGGGAAAAACTCCCACCTTGGCACATGCCTCACTCACCACCCCGTCAGGCCCAATCCCTTCAGCCCAGAGCCCTTGAACACTTGGCCCTAAAGCATTAGCCTTGGAAGAGCCCCTTAGGAACCATCTAGTAAACTCTCACTCTGCAGCTGATGAAACTGAAGCCACCATCAGATCTGGCTGTATTAATCAGGACTTCACAATTGCAGGTAACAGAAAACCTAAGCCATTCTGGCTTCAACCAGAAAATCTAAATGGTTGATCCATATGAAATCACCATTTTCCTAGCTCAGAAATGATTAGTATGAGCAATTTCATGTAGTTTAACCTAATAGTGATGTTATTTCATTCACATAACTGAAAAGGCCATGATAATGTCAGCTTTCAGGCACAGCTGGATCCAGGTGCTCCGAGACAGTTGTTAGGAATCTTCTCAGTGGTGACTTCTTTCCCAGGCAGCTCTCCCTGCAGGAGCAAACTGACGACAGCATGTCCTAGTGGCCTGGACACCTCAGCAGGAAAAAAAGCCACTTTCCTAATGTTCCAGTGGAAGCTGTAGGGTGGGACCCATTGGCTACCCCTGAAACAGTCAGTTTGACCTTGGGAATGGAACACTCTTATTGGCCAGAAGTGGGTCATATGCCCACCCTGAACCAATCAGTGTGGCCTTGGGGATGGAACACTCTGATTGGTCAGACCTGAGTAATATGCCTGCCCCTGGGGTTTGGAACAGGCAGGAGTCAGCTGGGGGATCTGAGCAGAGAAAAAAATGTTCTTCCAAGGAAAATCAGGGTGCTGCTGGCAGAAGGGGGAATGATTACTGGACAGGCCGAAGTGCAGACATTACTGTGTGATGCAGAAAAGAGCGGAAGGGAAGGATCTGGGGAGACTGAACCTCCTCTCCATCCCCCCTCCCAGAGGTGATGGTGGGTATGGGCTACACGCGGGAAGAAATCAAAGAGGCCTTGACCAGCCAGAAGTACAACGAAGTGACCGCCACCTACCTCCTGCTGGGCAGGAAGACCGAGGTCAGACGGCGTCAGGGACATTTGGGATGCGCGATACCCAGGGTGGAGGGAGACCTCTGGGAAGGGGCTGAGGTTCCTCGTCTGTCATCTTCCTGCAGGAGGGTGGGGACCGGGGTGCCCCGGGGCTGGCCCTGGCACGAGTGCGGGTGCCCAGCGACACCACCAATGGAACAAGCTCCAGCAAAGGCACCAGCCACAGCAAAGGGCAGCGGAGTTCCTCCTCCACCTACCACCGGCAGCGCAGGCATAGCGACTTCTGTGAGTACTGCCCCAACCCTTGCACGTGCCATCCCTGGCCCCAAGGCCACAGACCTGCATTATGTCAGGGCTCTCTGGCTGGAAAGCAGCAGAAACCGGCTCGAACCAACTGCAACAAAGGGAGAGACAGCTTATAAAGGTGCAGGGACATTGCATGGAATGTGGAGGCAGCCAGGCTCAGGAAGGGATTAGAAACTGGAAAAGCAGCCAACCCTAGAACAGACACTGTGTGACTTGCTTCTTCTTTGTTCATCTGGTTCTTCGTTTTCTTTTTTTCATATCCTGCCTTACCTTTTCCCCAGTCTCTTAACTTCTTACAACTCAGTTTTAGAGGCCAGCTCAACAGTAGCTGAAATCCCTTTGATCCACTTGATATCAGGGTCCAGTCGGGATTAATCCACTTAACTGGGACACAGGAGGACACATTGTACAAAAAGGCTGCTGAAAGCCTGCCCTCTTCCCTCTCTTCCAAACTTACTAGTGGGAAGGGGCTGGGGAGACACCTGCTTGCATCCTACATTCTTCAACTAACAGATAGCTCATTTCCTGCAGAAAATAGACCACGACCACTGCCACCATAAATGAGACATGAGAACTTGCAAGAGGTCTCTACCTATACCCTCATTTTAATCATCTTCACTGTATTTTTTAAGTTTTATTGAGAGATAACTCACATAATATGCAGTTCACCAATTTAAAACATACAGTTAAGTGGCATTAGTACGTTCACAGATTTGTGCATCCTTCACCACAGTCCACTTTAGAACATGGTCAGTACCCTGGAAAGAGACTCTACAACCCTTAGCCACCTACTTCGAATCTCCCATCCACCCTAGCCCCCCACCCCTGACAACTACTAATCTACTGTCTCTATAGATTTCCCTATTCTGGACCTTTCTTCTAATTAGACTCATACAATCCGTGGCCTTTTGTGACTACCTGCCTTCTTTCACTAAGCATGTTTTCAAGATTCATCCATATCATAGCATGTATCAGGACTCCACTTTTTTATTGCCGAATAATATTCCATCACATGGATCTACCATCTTTTGTTTACGCATCACCAGTGGAGGGTCATTTGGGTTTTCACCTTTGGCTATTGTGAGTAATTCTCCGTGTGGGTCTTTGTTTTTCATTTCTCTTGGGTGTGTACCTAAGGGTGGAATCGCTGGGTTATATGGTAACTCTATGTTTAATAGTTAAATAACTGCCAAGGTGATTTCCAACTTTCTATTATTTTTGCGTCCCTACTTCTCCTGGGGGTGAAGTTCCTTACTCTGGGACAGGCACTAGTACAGGAAGAGGGAAGTCAGGGAAGCTTAATCTTGAGCAGAGAGTATCCTGGATGATCAAGCCTATACAATAGTGAGATTGGCCCAGGAAGACCCTGAGAAGCTTGTGATACCAACAACCTATGATTAGGACATGTTAACCTTTAAAAATAATCCCCATGGAGACCTCCTGGGTTCCAGGGTTCACGGGATGAAAGATGGTTGATGGGTGCCCCGTGTGTGTCACTGTAGAGCTTGCTACGGTTCTGGGGCTTTTGAGCATTAAGTTTTCTGAATTTTAACAGACAGAAGTTCCGACCCTCTGAAGTTCTAGAACACCCTTAACCCCTGGGTTCTAAAACCATAAATTTTGAAGATGTTCTAAGGGACCAAATTTGTTTTGTTTTTGAAATTAATAGTCACATCCTTCAAAACTCGACAGTGCAGAAAACGTAGACAGTAAAAACATCTTTGTCCTACACCTTTCTCCCAGCCCCCAGTCCCATTTGGAAACAGCCACTGTTACCGGTTTTATATGAACTCTTTTGGAGAAGTTTTACTCATATATAAATATATAAAGAGACAGACATGAAAAGAAGGAAAAAGATATGAAAATGCATAGAGATGTATAAACATTATATTAATATATTAATATACCATAAAGATAGTCTCCCTTTTAATAGAAGTGATAGTCTTTGGGCAACATTCATTATAAACAAGTACAGATAAATAGATATAAATAGGTATGTACTTTCTCCTCATTTTTACACATGGTAGCCCACTGTAGACCTCATACCTAGCCTTGCCATTTCTACCTCACCGTCTATCTTGAAGATCTTTCTGTATGGGAACATTTTTTATAGTTGCATAGTATTCCATTGGGTAGCAATATCTTGACTTATTCAGTTATTCCCATATTAAGGGGTGTTGAGGCTGTTCCCAATCTTTTGGCCTGAAAAAAAGAAAAAAGGAGTAGGATTCAGTTGTGGAGCCTCTGAGTCCATGAATACGTGTCACTTAGACATTGTCAGAGTAGCCTGTGCGAGGAATTCTGAGGTTCTCAGGATCACCCAGAGCAGATTTTTGTTTTTTCTGCACAAAACTGTCCCCTCCCTCTACCAGGTGGCCCGTCCCCTGCACCCCTGCATCCCAAGCGCAGCCCAACCAGCACGGGGGAGGCGGAGCTGAAGGAGGAGCGCCTGCCAGGCCGGAAGGCGAGCTGCAGTGCTGCGGGCAGCGGGAGCCGAGGGCTGCCCCCCTCCAGCCCCATGGTCAGCAGCGCCCACAACCCCAACAAGGCAGAGATCCCAGAGCGGCGGAAGGACAGCACGAGCACCCCTGTGAGTTGGGGGGTGCTGGGGGGATGGCACCCGGGCTGCCCCCGCCTGTGGCCCAGCCCGCCAGTGACCTGGGTCACGTTTCTCGCGCTCCATCATTTCCCATCCCTCCTGTTCTGCAGACCACCGCCCAGGGCTCTGTTACATCCATTCAGTCATTCACTCGACACGCATGAGTGTGCTCTCTGCTTGAGCTTGTACTCGATTCTAGTGTGTAAGTTAGGATTCAAAAAGAAACGCCCTGTGCTTTCAACTTGAAGGATTTAATATGGGGAATTAGCGGTGGTGCTTACACAGTTGTAGGTTAGGGCTGGAGGAGCAGGCACCGGACCAGACCTACGAGAAAGACGCATTACCACGGCAGAGCTGACCCACCGAGGGGACTCCCGCCTTTGAGGCCCCCTCGAGCTCTGCTGAGTTCGAGAACATACAGTCAGGGCAACGATGCAAGACTCAGAAACGTCATCCTCCACCAGGAGAGCCTCTTGCTGCCCAGAGGTCTGGAGAACCGGCCCTGGTGCCCTGCTGAAGCAGAGACCCTCCTCCCAGTCTTGCCTGTGTGAACAGAAGTCAGAGGGGGCAGGAAGGTGGCCGCCACCCCATTTCCACCTTCCAGATCTCCACAAGAGCAGAGGTTTCCAGATCCCATTCATACCCAGAACCTGGGGAATGTAGCACTTGGCTTTCTTGCTTCTGCAGCTCCCTGGAGTGCTATAATACAAGCTGAGGGAACCAAGACATCCTCAACATCAGGAGACAGGTGGAAGCAAGTTACAGAGAGGTGGACCGGACGCGGAAGCCACATAGACCCGCGTTTGAATTACACTGATGAGCTGTGTTGCCTCAAGCAGGTGGCTTCCCCTCTCTGAGCTTCACTGTGCCACCCTGTGAAATGAGCTTATCACAGAGCTTGGGTTTCAGGAGGATCTTGTGCCATCCTCACACAGTGCCTGGCTCAGTAAGCACTCAGTGAATGAAAGCTGTTGTTGAAATATATCCACACTTTTAAGACACTAAAAAAGGACAGCAAATTACCCCCTCCCCAAAAAATAGAAAGAAGGAAATAAAGAGAAGAAATCAATACAGGAGAAAACAGATGCACACGAGAGAAAATCAACAAGCCAAAAGCTGATTCTTTGAAAAGATTAACGAAGTCAGTGGACCCCTAGCAAGACTACTTAAGAAAAAAACATGCAACATTGTAAATCAACTATACTGCAGTTTTTAAGAAGAAGATAGCAAGCACAAATTACCAGTATCAGAAGTGAAAAGGAGAGCTTCATTGTGACGTAAAAAGAAAGATGGTATTAGGAACTACTTTATGCCAATAAATTTGACAGTTTAGACAAAACGGACAAACATCTTTTAGAAACACCAAAACTGACCCGAGAAGAAATAGAAAACCTGAACAGTCTCAACACTTCCCCATAAAGAAAACTCCAGACCCAGATGGCTCTAAACTGGTAGAAGTCTTCCAAACATGAAAGAAGGAATAATACCTATCTTAGGCGGACTTCCAGAGGAAAAAAGGATCACTTCCCAGCACATTTTATGAGGCAACAGAATCCTGATACGCTATTCCTGTCCTCAGCTCAGTGCAGTGCAGGGTGGAGGTGTATGTATGAACAGAGGTGGTCAGTACAAAGCAATGTGGCCAATACAATACAAGGCTGTAGCTGGGAGTGCAAAGAAGGTAGCTGACTCAGCCAGGGCCCAGGGCGGGGATATGTTGACCTGACACCTGAGAGATCCCTAGGAGTGAGTCAGAGGGACAGGTAGGAGGAAGACCCAAGCAGAAGAGCAAAGGCCTTTAGGAGGAGAGATGCGACTTCCCTGGCAGTCCAGCAGTCATTACTCCACACGGGGCCTGGGATCAATCCCTGGTCTGGGAACTGAGATGCCACGTGCCTCTCAACGTGGCCTGAATAAGTATGTTATTAAAAGTTTGACATGGCTGGAGGTGGGCGAGGTCTGGGAGAGGAGAGGTGGGCAAGGCTGCCCCCTGGGAACTTTCCATGACCTTCTCTCCTCCCAGCTCCAAGGTGCCCCATGACTCTCAGCCTGCACTGCTGGCATGACCCATTGACCTTTCATGTCTTTAGCCAAAGTAAACCATCACCTACTCACTTTTGGTTCACACACAGGCCCCTGCCTCATTCCTAACGAAGTAGGCCAGAGAGGGTAAAAGGGATTAAGGAGGGTCCCTTTGCCCCCTCACTCTCCTCCTGGCTTTATCTCCTACAGAACAACCTCCCTCCCAGCATGATGACCCGCAGAAACACCTACGTTTGCACAGAACGCCCGGGGGCTGAGCGCCCATCCTTGTTGCCAAATGGCAAAGAAAACAGGTATGAAGGGAGGGCAACAACAGGGAAGGAGAGATAGGTTGTAGGTGAGCAGGGCCCCCTGATCTAAGATGTTAGACCTTGTGGGGAGGGATGGTGTGGGGACGGGCGAGTCTGCATGTCTGCCGTTCCTTTGGCAGAATCTATCCATGTCCTCCCTGTCCCAGACCCCCCTGAAAAATCCTCCCCCCTTAATTAATTAGTCATAAGCAGTCTGCCCTACTCTCTGCCCATGAGCCTGGGGAACCTGAGTTCATTTTTTTTGAATGATCCATTTTTAGAGTTGGAGACAAGCCCTAGAATGTCACAGCTTCAACATCCTCTAGTTGGTGGGATTTCAGACTTACTTGCTTGAGTTGGTTCAGGCTCCTTCAGCTGGCAAGTGAGGGAAACTAGAGCAGGCTGGCCGGAGCATACAAAGGGAATGAATTGGTTCACATCACAGTTCAAGTCCTAGAGTGGGGTAGGCTTCAGGATCGTGAGACTCCCACCCATCAGGACTAGAGGGCGTGGCTCCTAGGTGCACTCTGGGAAACACCCAGTAAAGGGTGTCACTCTTTGGTGGGGGCAGGGGTAAGTGTTTGGAAGCGGTGATTCAGCTCTGAGTTCCGAATCTTGCCTCTGCACTCCACGAGCAAGATGACCAGCGGCAGGTGTCTGAGCCTCCGTTTCCTCCTGTGTGAGATGGAGCTGATGTTCTCTGCCTCCAGTCCCATTAGAGGGATCTGGTGGAGATAAGTGTGTCCTGTACCTCACACAGGGTCTGAAGACACGGTATTCAATGAGTCAGAACTGATTTGGGGGTTATTAAATAAAAATAATAATAGCCAACATTTATCAAGCAGTAGCTGTAGGCCGGGCCTGTATATGTTAGCTGGTTGAATGCCCCTAACAATTCTATGAGATCGATCCTGGTGTCTCCATTTTACAGCTGAGGGAATGAGGCACAGATAGGTTAAGTAACTTGTCCAAAGCCACACAGCTGGTAAGTCAAGAAGCAAAGATTCCAGACTGACTCCAGAATCTGTACTTTTGATCACTATAATATACGGCCTCCAAGTCCTGGCCAAGAGATAGGATAGAGTTAGGTTATAGGTTCAGGAGTGAAGAGACCATAAGGCACGGTAGATGAGGCGGAGGTTTAGTCCTCTGTAATCCAGAAGTAGGAGGCAAGGTCCTCCAAGGATTCAGGACCAATCCTAACATGACACTGCAGCTCTAGATCTGAGGCCACTGCACCAGTTGCTACCATTTCCCAACCAGCAAAAATGGTGGAAAGACAGAGGAGTGCATTTCTGTTCAAAGACAGAACCCAGAAATGGGCCAAAGCACTTCTGTTTACATCGTATTGGCCAGAACATGGTCATATGACCATCCCTAGCTGCAAAGGAAGCTGGGACTTGTAGTCTTTGGCTGGGTGGCCATGTGCAATGTTTATACTCTTAAGGGGTTTGGTTACTAAGAGTAAAACGTTGTGTATGGATTCTGGGTGAGAGGTAATGGTATCTGCCAATCAGGGCTCCCTCTTTGGGATCTGGCTGGTCTTGGGTTCCCTAGAAGGATATTAATTGGAGGTCTGGCTTCTGCTGTGAGGACTAAGAGGGTCAGAGGGCCTGAGGAAGGTCCTAGGATAATAGAGCCACCCCTGCCTACACAGAATCTTGAGAATTAGAGAGAGGGTTCCTTCCTCTTTATTTTTACCTGTTGAAAATTTTCATAATGAATGTAAGTTTCCTTGGTGTTCACATCTGTTCCTCTCCCACGTTTGAATAATGAAAGTTCAGATAGCAAAGTATTTGCACAATTGATGTGGTTCCTGAGGTTTGGATGGCAAATAGCAGGGGATTCATTTAAAAGTATATCTGAATCTATTCAGTTGCCAAGTTTGAAGAGAGGAGAGTTGGGATAGGGGATGATTTGGAGGGGACAGAGCTTGAAGAAAGGATGGTTTGAAGGAAGAATGATTTAGGAGGTGAGAAGAGCCAGTCAAATAATGCTAACGGTGTATAGGGCACAACGCGCACAACTCTGCACCGCAGCCCTGTCTCTGAGTCCTATCTTGGCAGAGGTTTCTGATCTCAGGACAGACCAGTGAGGAATCAGAGGGACTGAGGACTCTGGCCTGCCTCAAAGCTCCACCCTAACTTGTACCTCTCCGCCCACAGCTCGGGTACCCCACGGGTGCCCCCCGCCTCCCCCTCCAGTCACAGCCTGGCTCCCCCATCAGGGGAGCGGAGCCGCCTGGCACGCGGCTCCACCATCCGCAGCACCTTCCACGGTGGCCAGGTCCGAGACAGGCGGGCAGGGGGCGGGGGAGGTGGGGGCGTGCAGAATGGGCCCCCCGCCTCCCCCACACTGGCCCACGAAGCCACGCCCCTGCCCACTGGGCGGCCCCGCCCCACCACCAACCTCTTCACCAAGCTGACCTCCAAACTGACCCGAAGGTGAGCCCCACGGGACATGGGGGACAGGGAGAGGGGTGGGGGGCTGATGGGACCTAACCTGTCTTCTGCTCTACTCTGCCTCCTGTGCCCCGACATCTCCGTCTCCTCCTCCTCTTTCTCCATCACTCTTCACCTCCCTCCTCACACTACAGGGTTACCCTCGATCCCTCTAAACGGCAGAACTCTAACCGCTGCGTTTCGGGCGCCTCTCTGCCCCAGGGATCCAAAATCAGTAAGTCCCCTCCACCTCTGCTCTCACTGGCTCTGCCTCCCTGTCTGCATGTCCGACCGGTGTGCGGGCCTGGCGGGAGGGGGCGCTGTGAGTTGGGTAGGGGCTCTGTATGTGGGCTCTGGGCCTTCATTTACTCAGATAATAAACAATAGTCTGGCCTCTGGAGCCACACTCAGGGTTCAGACCCTGAGCTCTTCTGAGAGACCTTAAGCAAATGAGGCAACCTCTCTGGGCCTCACTTTGCTTTTACCTAAGATGGGGATAGTAATGACAGTATCTTCCTCAGAGGGTTGTTGTGCAGCCTACGTGAGGTGATACATGGACTGAGCTTTGGATGTTGCCCCGGAAAATACTTTATAAGGGTTTTCTGTCATTTTTCTTCTTTGAGTGTCTCCTGTGTGCTTGGCACCATCGTGAGCCCAGAGTAAAGTGAACGAGGCGGAGAAAATCCCTGCCCAGGGCATTCTACTAGGGGACCCAGACAGGAAACAATAAATAAAATCTATAGACTATCAGGTGTGGCAAGTACTAAGGAGAAAAATAGAGCAGGGAATGGGGTGGGGTGGTGGTGGCGATGTGCCTGTCAGGGTATGGGGAAGGAAGGGTACAGTTTAATTGGAGCAGGCCTCGCTACGGAGGTGTCATTTGAGCACAGGCTGAAGGAGGGGTTTGTGTGTCTGTCTGACTTCTATATGTAGGTGTGTCTCTACCCACCCCGCCTCTCTTTTGTCTTCCAAATTCTTCAGTATCTTTCCTCCAACCTGCACTAACCATTTCCGAATGGGCTCCCTTTCTGGGTATGGAGAGGGAGATCAAATCCTGACTCCCAGCCCAGCTCCAGCCCTCAGGGAGGAACCAGGGCTGACGCAAGGGCTACCCGAGTCCTGGAGGCAGTGGATTGAGGGAGGGCGGCCCCTTTATGTCCAAATTAGACACTCATCCCCCCACCCTTCCTGTAGGGTCACAGACGAACCTGAGAGAATCGGGGGACCTGAGGTCACAAGGTGAGTGTCTGTGCCTCCCCTTTTGCCTCAGACCCCTCTTGTGTAAGTACCTCTCCTTACCACCCCTGCCAGACCCCTGGTCGGGCCCGAGCCTCATCCTCCAAGGCCAGTTTCCGGAAATGCTTCTATGACCCCCCTCTTCTCTGCCACTTCCTTTTATGCACCCCCGCATTGATTTCCTCTCACGTCCACCTCCATCCCTGAGCATCATCCCTTGACCATCTTTAACTTCAGCCTCTCCCATCTATAACCCACTCCTTCCCCTGTTGACATCACACCACCTTTCCCCTCTCATCCAATGAGGCACAATGGTTGCCGACAACCCTGGGCCAGTATACAGACCTCAGTGGAAATAGGGAGCCTCCCCAGCAGGGCCAACAGTCCCAGGACCTAATCTCATTGGCTGCAGTTGGGTCACATGTCTATCCCTGAACCAATGCCTGTGACCAGAAGGGTGGAGTACTCTGATTTGTCAGACTTAGTCACATGCTCATCTTTGAGCCAATCAGAGTGTGGGGAGAGGTGTGGAATACTCTCTCTGCCTGGAAGTGAGTCACGTGTTCACCCTTGGAGCTGAGAGGTGAGTCTGCCCCACCTAAACCAGAAAGACTAGATCTGCAATGCTTTTCAAGAACATTCTTGATATTTTAGGAGACACATTTATTTGCTAGGCAGGGCCCTTTCACACACTGCAGAATGTGTATCATTCTTGAACCATCCCTCCACCCTGATAAATGCAGGCAGCGCTCCCTTCCCAAGACATTTTGACAATCAAAAAGCCCTCAGAAATTTACTAACATCCGTTGGAAGACAGTACTGCTCCTAGGTGTAAGAATCCCTAGTCTAGAGTGAGAGTTGGTTCTCCAAGGGAAAAATTATTATTACCAGAAAAACGATGTTAGGAAACAAACTGAGCTGCTATAGGGGAGACCCCAGAATACAAACAGGAATAATTTCTGTCTCACACAAACTGTATGTCCAGGCCAGGCTGGCAGGGCCACTCCGTTATGTGAGATCCTTCGGGTACCCAGGGCTCCTGCATCCTCACCCCTAGAGCCCTGTCATCTTCACAGTCCAACCTAGCACGTGCTGCAGCCTCACAGGGGGTGGGGCACTAGAGTCCAGGGCATACAGTTTCCTTTGAAAGAGGTGATACGGAGTTACACGGTCACTTCCATGCACATCCAGGCATTTGGAGACAAGACCACACCTTGCTGGGAGGCTGGGAAATACCGTTTCCAGGTGGACAGCTATTTGTACAGCAGAGAGACTGTCCCCTGGAGTAACAGAGGTTTTGAGAAGATGTCTAGGACAGCCTGTCCCAAAGTGGGAAATGCGAGTTACCTTCCTCTTCTCTCCAATCTCTAACCCCATATCTTCCTCCCTCAGTTGCCATCTACCTTGGGATCAAACGGAAACCGCCCCCCGGTTGCTCCGATTCCCCTGGAGTGTGAAACTGACCAGCTCACGCCCGCCCGAGGCCCTGATGGCAGCTCTGCGCCAGGCCACCGCGGCCGCCCGGTGCCGCTGCCGCCAGCCACAGCCGTTCCTGCTGGCCTGCCTGCACGGGGGTGCGGGCGGGCCCGAGCCCCTGTCCCACTTCGAAGTGGAGGTCTGCCAGCTGCCCCGGCCGGGCCTGCGGGGAGTTCTCTTCCGCCGCGTGGCAGGCACTGCCCTGGCCTTCCGCACCCTCGTCACCCGCATCTCCAACGACCTCGAGCTCTGAGCCGCCACGGCCCCGAGTCCCCTCCTCTTCCTCGCCCCCTTCACTTCGACAGAGAAAGGGGGTCAAGGAGGGGATTCTCCCTTTGTCATCACCTCAGTTTCCTTGAAATGGATTTGGGGGCAGAGGTTGTCTCCTCTGTGTTCTCCAGGCCGCTGAGCAGGAGAGAAGGGCGAAGGGGCTTCGCAGGGGGGAGCTGGCACCTTCCTGGAGCCTCCAGCCCACCCGGTCCCCCCTCACCCTGCCATGGGGCACCTGAGGAGACTTTGGGGTCAGGGTGGGGCAGAAAAGGAAACTGAGGAAACTTCCATTCCCCGACAGCTCAAGAATTAGGCCTTGGGCAGGGACAAGAAGAGTTGCTGAGCCTAAAGACTGAAGAATTGGGGGGTGTGGGGGGGCCGGGAGTAGGGGTCAGAGAGGCAGATTCCTTCCCCTCCCCCACCCCTCCTGCTCGAATCCCCCCTTCCTGCCCCAGGCTGGCGCGGGGCACTTTGTACAAATCCTTGTAAATACCCCCACACCCTCCCTTCTGCAGAGATCTCTGGAGGAGCTGCCGCTCTCACCTCTGGTTTTTAAGTTATTACACCCCCCCACCCTCCTGTCAGCCCCCTCACCTGCAGCCTGATGCCCAATAAACTTAGGAGAGTCCTCCCCTTCCCCATGCTGACCCTGGGGTTTTCCTTCCCTGCCCTCACCTGCAAGTGAGATGAAAAGGAGGTGTGTGACTTTGGGCCAGTGGTTTTTCCTTTCTGAGCCTCGGTTTTCTCATCTGCAGAATGGGAGCAGTGAGGGTGTGGGGTCAAGGGTGATTGTGGAAGAGGGCAGGAAGGGACTCGGCCTCATCCACAAGGCCCCAGTTCGTATATCGGACCCCTGTTCATCCACTCACATATTCACCCACATGTTATACTGGACTCTAAGCCACTTCTTACTCCAGTAGTACATTTATTCAATAAACAGTCATTGACCGGTGCCTACTCCATCCAGGCCCAGTGGTGGACATGGAGATGCAGGGAGCCCCTGTCTGGGGGACATGGGTTCTGACAGACGTTAGAGAAACCATTGCTTTTGGAGGGGGTTGGGCCAGAAGAGAAAGTGAGAGGGTTTGGGGAAGGCACTCCAGAAGAACTGATGCTGGAGTTGGGCTCTAAAGGTTGAGTTGGAGTTGACCAGGTTTGGGGCATCCCCTGGGCACAAGCCTGAAAGTGGGAATGCATGGTATAGCTCAGAGAACTGTGGGTTGTTTCAGTATGGCTGCTGTGTTGGGGGCTGGCTGGAAAATTAGCAAGAGGAATGTGGTATTACGACTAATAATCCATCTACACTTAAGCAAAAAGGTATTTGCTCATTTCATAGGCCAGGGGTACCTGACTTCAGGTATAGCTGGATTCAGGCCATAGGCTGGCTCATCTCTGCTTTTTTCAGTGTAAGTTTCATTCTAGTAGTTTCATCCAATAGGTGCCTGGTGTCAACGGTGACACCAGCCGTTCCAAGCTTTTATCCTTCCAGCTTAGCAGCTATAGCAGAGTTCCTCATTGCCAACTTCAAGCAAAAGTCCCAAGACAGGCTCTCATTGGCCCAGATAAGTCATGTGATCAGCCTGAACCAGTCACTGTGACTCTAGAGTGGCCTGTAGCTAGAGTTGGACTTGAAGGGGTTCCTCAAAGGAAAGTCAAGGTGTCATGATAAGGGAAGTAGAAGCATGGTAGACGTAAGCAGAAAAGGGCTGTCCAGTGCAGGAGGACAGGGCACTTCACCGGGGCCTTGTGGGCCAAAGCGCCCAGTCTGGGCTTTCATCCGAGGGCATTGGGGAGCCACGGAGGGTTGCTTGCAGGAAAGAAGCTTAGTTAAACTGCCTCACTTGCCTGTTTAAGGCATGGTAGGGTCAACTGTTGTATTCTTCATGGGACAGGAGTGTCAAATGAGAACTGAAGGGGGCTAAAAAATAAGAGTGGCTGGCTCAAGGGGAAAAAAGGGATCAGTGTTGAAAAATTCAGGGTCTGAGGCAGAATCAAAATCCTATCATGAGTTAGGCCGTAACAGGACTCTGCTGAAAGACAGGTGCTTGTAGTTGAAACGGTAGGAAAATGAGGTGTGCGGCAGGGGCACCAACCCTGTCACAAAAACGTCAATTCCTGAGTTCTTCCTCGGTTCCCAGCCCTGGGCTGGGGACACAGTGGTGGCCAAGACAACCCCAGCCCTGCCCTCACATAGGGTTCACAGTCCAGGGGAGGAGGCAGCTGTGTCCTCAGTGATGATTCTGGAGTCAGTGAGACGGGTTGGGGGAGTGCAGAAGGGGAAACTGCCCTCGCCAGGGAGGACTTCCGGGAGGAGGAGGCACAGCTCCCCTGGGACAGGGAGAATGATGAGCAGCTAACTAGGCCTGGCAGAGTCTGGGGGCCTGGGCTGGGGGCAGGCATGAGTTCTAAGCAGAGAGAAGCAAGAGTACAAGTCCTTAAGCAAATAGCACATGGCTTGACTGAGTGTGGAGTCACTGAGGGATGAGGCTGGAGGGCTGGTTGGCCTTGAAGGTCATGGAGAGTTACCTGGGCTTTGTACTGAGGGTACTGGGGAGCCACAGCAAGGTTGTTGAGTAAGAGAGAGTCAGGGGCAGGCAGGTTTGTGCTGTGAAGGGAGGGAGGGAATCAGGTCAGAAGGGCAGGGTGACAGGTGGGGAGGGAAGGGGTGGACTTTAGGCTTAGGAGGCAAGATGGGAGGGACAGACATAGCAGCTGACAGGTGCCTGGATGGCGGACTTGGCTGGCTCGGACCATGGTCTGTGCTCTATGTGCGGGTGGAGCTGGATTAGTGATGAGTTCTTCAGTTGGGAGCAGTATTGTAAGGGATACCTCAACGTCTACCAGACCTTGAATGCCCTGACCTTTGGGGTCTCTTCTGTTTCCATAATCTCTCTGGGAACTCTTGGGGACATCCTTAGACCTGTTTCCCTTCTGGAAAATGGAGAGATTGCTTGATCTCTAAGGGCCCTTTACCTGTGTGACTTAAGGATGGAAAAAGTGCCTCCTCCAGGTCTCTGGCAGGCTCTGCTTCCTAACTTTGCCTCACATTTTCTTCTAAAACCTTTGTCTCTTTGGGAGCCCACCTGCTACCCGCTTGATAATGAAAGCCTCATCCTATTGGGTCAAGTAGAAGTGGTGGGTGTGGCTGACACCCAATACGTGTTCAGATGTTTCTTGCCTTCCATTACCCGCCTCTCCCATTCCCAACCCCATGACCACTTCCTGCTCGTTCATGGAACCAAGCTCTCCAAAAGGCCTGTCCTCAAAGACTCCACAGGGATGCTATGACCCAAGCTCCAGCCTGGAGGAAGAAACAGATTGGGCAGACATTAGGGTGGAAATTGCACAGTGTAAGGAATGGAAAAATGTATAGAGGAATCATGAGAAAAGAACTGGGAAGAATAGCCTTCGGCAGATGGTGTGCATGTTTGACCTTGAAGAATCACACATAATAGAGTATTCTGGAAGATGTGGGAAACCATGGCAGGTTCTTGGGCAAAGCAAGGGAAATTGAAAAGATTAGTAGCAGCTATAGAGGACTGTATATATATGAATATACATATATATATATATATATATACACACACACATTCAGATCTGAAGTCAGATTGCACAGAAAGAGGATCAGGAAAAAGCATCGTGAAGTAGTTAGTGATGAGATGCATGCAAGGTCTCAAACCAGAGGCCCGGAGGGCAAATTCAGACATTTTGTTTGACGTCCGTTTCTCCCTAGAATGGGTCCTGTGTTTGCGATCTGAGCATGAGTGGATGGGAGCAGAGGTTGGGAAGGGCCCAAGCTCAGCGTGTGACACTGGACCACACATATCGGGATCGCAGATTCCCCATAGAGCCTTGTAATGTTTTCATTAGATGCTGTACCCTGAACTTGCCTCATTTTAAAGATGGGAAAAGATGAGAAGGGAATGGCTACCCACTCCAGTACTCTTGCCTGGAGAATTCCACGAACAGAGGAGCCAGGCGGGCTACAGTTCATGGGGTCGCAAAGAGTCAGACACGACTGAGCGACTAACGCTTTCACTTTAGAGGTGGGATAAAACGTGTAGTCCTAGGACATTGCCTAGAGACGACAAGCCGCTTTGAGGTCACACAGTAGCCAACTGCCGAAGTTTTTCCTCCTTCTCCTCCTTCAGTACTAGTAACAATCAAACCCAACGCTAAGGCCACCATTGCTTTTATTTGTTGCTTTGAGTGGAGAGAAAGCAACAGCTCCAGGTGAACTCTATTAGCCAGGGCTCCTGATGGTGGGCGGAGCTTGGAGAAAAAAAAGAGGAGACCGTAAGGGAGGTTTTTCATTGGCCAGAACCCAGAGACTGGAGCCCATTGGTTGGAACTCTGGTTGGAACTGGAACTAGAAGGATGAATAAAGCCCCAGGTGGACCAAACGTTTATAGGCTGGGCTCCAGGAAGAAGGGGCGGGGCAAAGAATGAAGGGGCGGGCCTCCGGTGGGCTGGGTCCTCCCTTAGGATGGGGCTCCAGCAGTTGGCGGCGGGCTGGCTGTGCGCCTACTTCTGGGCGGGGATCATGTCGTCGATGGACTGGCCCTTCTCCAGCTTCTTCTCCATCTCCACCATGAGCTTCACACCATCCACCACCAGCTGCACCTGTTCTACCTCCGACGAGCCCAGCCGGTCGGCGTTGGACACGTCGAACACTGAGCCCACGGCAGCCGTGTCCACACCACCTGCGGAAGTAGGAGGCAGGGGCTAAGGAGCCAGCAGAAATGCTGGAGCGGGGCCTGGAACGCGGGCCGCTGTGCCAACCGCGCAGGCGGACGTCCTGGGTGAATGCCTACTGTGTTAAATTCATGCAGTTTTCTGAGCGTCTGTCTATCCTCGGACTGGCTTTAGGTATCTCACCCCTCAACCATCCAACACTGGGTAGCGGAGTTGAGCTCAGGAGCCGGGCTGCTTGGGGTCGAATCCTGACCATCCTCCCCTCTACAGATGGGAAAGTGAGGCCCCTAGGGGCCCAGGGACATACACAGTGTATATTAACCATATAACCATGATGGTATGTGGACTTCTCTGAGATAAGGCGTGCTGAAGCCTATTTTCAGAGGAAGAACTGAAACTCACAGGGGAGCAGCACTTGCCGACGCCCAGAACCCGTGGGGATGCCCCCGCTCCCCTTCAGCCGCCGCTAAGGGCCAGCCCTGGGAGCCGCAGGAGGGAACTTGGGCCGTACCTGTGCCTCGCTTCTGCAGGCGCAGGCGAGTGAGGATCTCCTCGAACTTGGGATGCTTGCTCAAGTGCGCCAACTTTACATGCACGCCTCCACGCAGCCCGGTGCCCAGGTTAGATGGGCAGGTGAGCACGTAGCCCAGGTGCTCGTTCCACATGAACGGATGGCCGGCTTTCTTGAATATCTCCTCAATCTGCGGTAGGGGGAGAGGACCCGGGATCAGCGCTGCGGGTGCCCCCTAATGCACCCACAACCCGGGCAGGGCTCCGAGGGACAGGGGGTGAGAATGTCGGTGGTGGTAGGACTCCGAGAGGGCGGGTCTGGAAAACCTGGAGGCACGAGATTCTTGGGGCAGGGCCCCGACCGCACAAGTGATGGCTGGATTCTGAGGGGGCTGGGCTTGAGGACGCTTTGAAGACCGGTTCTTGTCCGCGGAGCTTGAGGATAGGGGTGGGGCCGGTTTTCCAAGGGGCGGGGCTTTGGAAAGCGAGGGGGGCAGCACCGCTGAGGGGAGTGGCTTCGGTGCCGGGAGGAGCCGGGTTCCGAGGGGCGGGGCCCCGGAAAGCGGCTGGGGGGCAGTCACTTGGAGTCACGCGAGGGCAGGCACCCACCTTCTGCAGCCCCACGCAGAAGCGGCGGAAAACCTCCTTCATGTTGCCCCCCTTCTCCATGGAGATGACTCGGAGGTGGTCCTCCTCGTTCACCCACACCAGGAAGCTCTTGTTGTCATTGTGCCTAGCATCCGGCGCAGCAAAAGGTCAGGAAACCAGCTCCGCGGGAACCCCGTTCCCCTCCCTCTTGCAAACACACATCCACCGCTAGGGGGCAGCGGCCCCAAAGGGGACGAGGCCGAGCATCTCACAGTCTCAGGAGCTTACACCTTTAAATGTCACAGGACCCGTGAAATCTCGAATCGTGGGATTAAAAAATTACTAGAAAGCCCAGCTAACAACAATAATTAGCAATAGATATCATGCCAATGGCCAGTATGGATACTTACTATATACCAGACACTTTTCCCAATACTTTGTGTAAATTAGTTCATTAATCCTCATAAGAACCCCAAGAGCTATGAATTATCATGATCCCATTTTATAGATGGAGATTTGGGGCATAGAAACATTAAATTACGTGCCCAAGATCACACAGCTAGTAAATGGCAGCCCTGGGATTTGAACCTAAGGAGACTGGTTCAAATCTGAATTTCAAGCTTTTTAAAATGTGACATGCAGACCACAGGGAAGGCAGGAGTGGAGGGCAAGATGACCCTGGAGAATTGCTGTTATGGTCTTGACTCTGGTGGAGGGTCATGGGACGACTAGAGGAGGTGGGGCAGAAGGGGGGCATTGGGCAAGGGGCCTCACCAGATGCCACGGGCATCGGGCCAGTCTCGGGCCATTCCCGAAGCCAGCAGCAGCGGGGACACAGGCTTGTCGAACAGGAAGTGGTCGTCGATGAGCTGCTGCTGCTCCTGCTCTGTCATGCTCTTCAGAGGGTAGTATTTCCCCTTGAACTCGCCCGTCAGGCTGTTGAGGGCTGGTGAGGGGCCATAGGAAGGAGAGGTCAACAACCTGCCCTACAAGGGGGGTGCAGAGGCCCTGGGGACCCCACACTGCTGTCCCTCGGGGGCCTAGGCCTTGGCCCTGCAGAGGTTCTAAAGGTGTCTAAGCTCCCCCCCAAAAAACATGCTCCTCCGCCATCTGCCCGGGCCAGGGAACACCCACACCGTGTGCTCAAGAGCAAAAGCATGGATTCTCCCTTGCCTGCCACCAATCTCACATCCAGTCAGTCTATCTGCGGGCAGTAGTGTCCTGGTGCTCACTCCTGCTGGCTGGTAGGGACAGAGTCAGTCTCAGGAATCTGGGAGCCATCAGTAAACAATATTATATTACAGTATATATAGTATTTGTGTATATTCATAGGTATTCATAATACAAAGTATGTATTAAGTGTTGGAGAAGGAAATGGCAACCCACTCCAGTATTCTTGCTGGTAAAATCTCATGGACAGAGAAGCCTGGCAGGCTACAGTCCATGGGTTTGCAAAGAGTCAGACATGACTGAGGAGTTGAGCATACACACACACATGTATATTATGTGTATAATAAATATATAATACATATATGCATTTGTATATATTCATATCTGCATAAGACATGCCAAATATGTGTATAATGTATTTCTATAATACACACATTTTAAAATATGTTACACATATTTGTTTAATATCTGATATAATAAGTTCTATATCATATACTACATACTATTGTTAAAAATAAATTACAAAAACAAACAAACAACCTATATTGGGTCGGCCAAAAAAACTGAGTTTTCCTATAACATCTTTCAGAATGAACTTTTTGGCCAATCCAGTATCTAAAATGAAGGTAGTAAGTACTCAGAACGATCACTTGCTAATTGCTTTACTACACTTACTATTTCTATGTTCCTGAAGTCGCTTGTTGTATCTGCATGGTGGAAATTCTACATAGCGACATGCTGCTGCACATCTCCTCCCATTACCCATCCCTGTATGATGTCACGTGGTTGGCTTAAAATTGGCCTCTGTAGGAGAATTTACACCAGAGAAATTGGCAGTTGCTGGCAGCAAATCAAGGCTGCTGCAGCTTTTTTTTTTTTTAGAGCCAATTGTTAAACATTTAGCAGAATGACACTGCCTGCCAGCCCTAATGCTTCTACCTCCAAACACACCCATTCTTTCTCTCCATCCCACTGCTCCCCTCACTCCCCGGCCCCGCCTGGACCCCTGCAGTTGGCCTTCTCAGCCTCTCCTACCTCGGCCCACCGACCATTCCCTACGAGGGGGATTCATGAAGTCTGAGCCTGTCCCTTCTCTACTCACCACTCTCCCACCATGTCCCCTTCCCACAGGGTCAAAGCCAGAGTCCTCCCAGCAGCCCACAAAGCTCTGTACAACCTGGCCACCCCAGCACCCCTCTGATCTCACTTCCTCCCTCCTCCCCATCACCCACTCAGCTCCAGCAGCACTGGTCTCCTTGCTATTCCTCCAACACACCTTCTCACCCCAGGACCTTTGCACTTGCTGTTCACCTGCCTAGATTTCTTCCCAAGGTTGGCTCCTTCTTGTCACTCATGTCTCAACTCCTTTCCAGCGTAGCTACCCACAATCATTCTGTGCCACAACCCTTGTTTCTTGGCTTCAGGGCATTTGGGGAGGATCGTATTCTTTTGTTGGTTTCAGTGTTTCCTCTTATCTCCTCACCAGGCTGACAGCTCTGTGAGAGTAGTGACCTTGGTCCATCTTATTCATCACGGGAACCCCAGCTCCCCACACAGGGCCAGAACAACTGTAAATGTTTACTTGGTGGATAGATAGATGGATGAAGGTCAGGACCCTGGCGCAGTTGGGTGTCAAATCTTGACAGCATCCCTTAGACCTCCCCCAGGGGTAATACTGCCAGCTGTCACTCACCAAGCACCAGTGATTATCAAGTTCTTGCAGTGTTTTGGCAAATGGGGGCACAAGGGGGTCCAGAGCTGGGGTAGGGGCTCTCACCTTCCACAGAGAGTTTCTCCACTGCCCGGCGCTCGCCGCGGGAGCAGTGGGGGGGCAGCGCGTAGCCCTTGATGCTGCGGCCCGTGCGGACACGGCTGCTGAGCACGTAGTTGGGGTCCAGATCGTCTCCACCCTAGGGAACGGGGGGGGGTCAGGGCTTGGCAGACCATCCTGTGTGCCCTGCCCCCTGCCCACCAAAATCAAATCTCCCCCGCAGGCCCTCCCAACTCTCTTGGGCTCTCAGCTGCTTCCTTTGGTTCTCCCTCCCCACTGGCCTCTCTCCTCCTCCCTCCCTGGCTCTGTCTCTCTTTTCTCTCTCTCCTAGCATCTTTATCTCCCTCTCCATCTCTGTGTCTGTTTCTCCCTTGACTCCCTGTATGTTTTTTCACCTGCTTTCCTCTCTCTCTTTCTCTCTCCCCCAACACTGGCCGTGTCTCTTCCCATCCCCCTCTGTGTTTCTCTCCATGTCTGTCTCCCTGTCTCTCTGGGTGTCTCCCCCCGCCACCCTCCACCCTTCCCCTGGGGCAGCCGACCTTGAGGTTCTCGTGGTTGAGGTCAGTCTTGTGCTTGTCAGTGGGTTTGTAGCCCCCGTGCCGGTCCTGGATGATGGGGTCAAAGAGGTCCTTGAAAACCGTATAGGACTCCTCATCACCAGCCACACAGCCCACGGTCATGATGAAGGGGTGACCTGGAGGGTCAAAGGGAGGTCAGAGGTGCTTGTCACCCACGGGGAAGACCTGGGCTCCTGGTGTAGACCGTGTGTGCGCACATGGGTGTGTGTGTGTGCATGTGTGCGTACATGCAAGGGATTTCACTGAGCACCACAGGTCAGAACTGAGGAGGGTGAGGGTGGGTTGGAATGGGGAGAGAAGACTGGGGGAGATCAAGGTGGTATCTGGGGGTGGGTGGTGAGAGGAACATTGAGTGCAGGGCAAAAGAGAAAGGAGAGTCTGGGGGGCGAGTTACTAAAAATATTACCATGTGTGAATCCCCAAATCAAGGCTCATCCCCTAAAAAAGTTCAGAACCTTAGAGACTCTCAACCCCCACTGATAAGAAGAGGCTTGAAAGACCCTCTTGGGCTTCCCTGATGGTCCAGTGGTTAAGACTCAACACTCCCAATGCAGAGGGCCAGGGTTCAGTCCCTGGTTGGAGAACTAAGATCCTGCATGCCTTGTGGCCAAAAAACAAAACAAAACAAAACACCTTCTTATTTCTCAAGTAGGGAAACAGAGGCTTGAAGAGAAAGGGCTTTTTCTCTCAGTCATGAGTTGCAGGCTGAGGCTGGAAGCTGGTCTCCTGCCCAGTTCCACCCGCCCTGGTGGGGTGTTCCTGGAGAAGGAACCCACTGTCAGAGTCAGAGCGCCCACTCGGTGCCAGGAGCCACTCCACGTGCCTGTTTTCCCAACCTGGGTGCCCATTTTTCAGGTGAGGAAACTGAGGCCTGGGTCCAGTGGAGTCAGGGGAGTCTCAGGGGAGACTTCCCTCAGGGGAGTCTCACGTGATACTCGCACACATTTAGCGAGTGGTTTGCCACCTGCCAGACCCTGTCCCAGGCCCTCACACATTCAACTCATCTGTTTCTCACAGCAGCCCCATAAATATGGTCCCCACTTTACAGATGGGAAAACTGAGGCTCAGGGAGGTGGGACTGAGGCCTGGCAGGCAGCCTCCAGGCCACCCACACACACACCGGCCTCACAGTCCCTGGCATGCACCCCCAGGAGGCTTACCTGGGTTGTCCACACCTGTCTGGATGACGTCATCCAGAGTGAAGCCAGACGGCGTTTCCTTGTCCCGCAGCTTCTTGTAAATCTCGAGGGTCAGCGCCTTAGCCATGTGGTTGTTGTGCTTGCTGAGGTCTGGATATTCCTCCTCAGCCTTGAAGTTCAGCTTGTGCTTGTTGTGGGTGTTACCGAACGGCATGGTGGCGGTGGTGTGGGGGGCCTGGTGGGGGGGTGGTGGANTGTTGTGCTTGCTGAGGTCTGGATATTCCTCCTCAGCCTTGAAGTTCAGCTTGTGCTTGTTGTGGGTGTTACCGAACGGCATGGTGGCGGTGGTGTGGGGGGCCTGGTGGGGGGGTGGTGGAGGGGGAGGTTAGGTCACATCCACGGAGACCAGCAAGAGAGCAGAGCCAGGCTCTGGGGTCAGGCAGGCCTGAGAGCCAGTCCTGAGTCCTGTGCTGTGCGACTTGGACCCAGAGGGATCCCCTCTCTGAGCCCCTGCATCTCAACAGGATGTATCATCAGTCTGGTGTTGGGATCTTAGCTCTGCCTTATCCTGCTGGTGACCCTAGACTAATAACATTGCTAGAGACTCACTTTCTCCAGCTGGAAAAATGGAGAGGAGAACCCCTCAAACCTGTGATAAGATATGAAAACTGATAGATAAGAGTGTAAGTTCTAGAATCGGGCATCCTGGCTTTGAATCCCAGCTCTGCTGTGTGACCTTGGGCAAGTTACTTAACCTCTCTGTGCCTCAAAGTAATCACCTGTAAAATGCGGGGAGAATAGCATTCATCTCATGGAGGTGCTGGAAGGATGCAATGAGTTCATTACATAAAGCACTTAAAATAGTGCCCGACACACACTAATTATTTTGCTAGCTATTGCTATTATTGTTGTTTTGAATTACGAGGAGCTGGTGAGGGTGGAGGCTATTGCTGGGAATGAGTGTGCAAGCAGAGAAGGGCCATTCTCTCTATGAAGATTCCTGGGTGCTCAGTCGAGGGAGGAGGGGCAGGGTGGGAGGGAGGAGGGGCAGGGTGGGAGGGAGGGCTGGGTGGCTGTTCCACCACTGTGTGCTAACACCTGTCCTGCAGGGCACAGTTAGGAACAGCTCAGCCTCGGGTTGACAGAGCTGGGTTCAAATCTCATCCGTGCCATCTCTGGGCTGTGTGACCCTAGGTCAACTGCTCAGTCTTTCTGAGCCTCTGTCTTCTGTGAACTGAACTTTTCCCATGGGGTTGCCAGGAGGATTCTTTGAGCTCCAGCACAAAGCCAATTGAGCACAGGCCCTGGCATGGAGCTGGGGCCTTGTGAAGAACCTGCCTGCCAATGCAGGAGATGTAAGAGATGAGAGTTCAATCCTTGGATCAGGAAGATCTCCTGGAGGAGGCAATGGCAACCCCTTCCAGTATTCTTGCCTGGAGAATCCCTTGGACAGAAGAGCCTGGTGGGCTAACAGTCCATAGCGCCACAAAGAGTCTGAAGCAACTAGCACGCACACATCTAGAAGGGTGGCTGCTGTACTGTTATTATTACTTTTATTCACAAGACCCAGGAGGAGGGAGGACCCTCTAGCGGTGGTGGTAGGGATGAGATGCTCACTCCCAGCTCCAGGAATGGAAAGTGGGCAGGATGGTGGGAAGGAGATGGGCACGAGGGTGAGCTGAAGGCCGAGGCATCAGGCCAAGAGGGATGGAACCCACGAAAGCCTTTGGAGCTGATGTTCAGGGTGGGGATTTATTTTTAGAATCTGGCAGACTCCTCTCCCCCACCCCCAGCTGCCACCCCACCCTCACATTCCAGGGGCTCGGCTTGCACCACGTCAGCAGGCCAGAGACAGGTGGGCCAGGGTGGCCGGGAGCACATGCATTCAGGCTTTGGGGCTCGAGGGCTTTCAGCCCAGAAAGCCCCCTTCAGAGCGTGTCCCCACCCCCATCCCTTCTGAGGGCAGGCCGGGAGAGGGCAGGGAAGCAAGGTCGGGGAGTCCAAGAAACACCAACAGACGTAAGCCAGAGCCCCTCATGCACACACCCGCACGCACCCCCAGGTCGCACGGTAAATGGGCCCACATGTGCACACCTCCCAGCTCAGGGACACCGGCATACAGGGACTCATGCAGGAGCCACAGAAAGCCAGACAGACACAAGGTCACGCTGTGCAGAAGGCAACGGGACCACAAGGTCACCAAAGCAAAGACCCTGACAGGCGATACACAGACGCCTCCCACGGCTTACGGTGCCCAGTTCTGGCGACAGACCATCCTGAACAAGGCCTGGCCCGCAGCCCCTTGCAGGGGGGCAACGGCTGGCCGCTGTCAAGGCTCCTTTCCATCCTGGGGTCTCCCCCAGGACGCTTGCCCCAGCAACCATAGGCATGGCCGGGAGTCAGGGGCTGCAGGTGGAGGGGACTCTCTGACATAAGGACCACCTTGCCACACACTGACCTGCCTGTGCACGGGGGCATGTGGGGGGCAACATGCAAGTCCCCTCCCAGAGACAGCTCGACCTCTGGCTCCTATGGAAGACACCCCACTCTGGACCCTACCCCGGGCAGTACCTGGCTGGGCGGTGCTGGAAGGGGCTGTCTGTATCCCGGAGGCGACACTGACCCAAAGGAAGGGCCTGCAGCCCTGGCCTTATATAGGGGGGGCCTGAGCTGTGTGATTGGCTGGGAGGGGCTGCCCCTTGGGAGCAGGCTGGAGGGCAGCTGAGCTCTTCACCTCACTGCCCAGGCATCGTGCCCACCCCGAACCCAGGCATGCCTCGCGCCCAGCCCTATGGCCTTGTATGGGCCGTGCCAGGGTCTGGGCCCATATCCCCCCCGCCACCAAGCTGGTCCCCCGACCAAGTGCTGAGTCGGGCTGGCGGGGACAGCTGGAGCCCCGCCGGGGCCACGGGATAGTGTCAGGAAATGTCCCAGGCACGTAGGAGTCACCCTCCCCTGGCCCTCTGCTAGGCCACTGGCCTCCCCTGAGCCCCCAGTGGCCTTGACCCCAGCACACAGCAGGTCCTGAGCTCTGTCCCTGGGGAAGCCTTGCAATGGCCCCTGGAGGTAAGGTCTTTGGTTTTCCTGCAGAGGAAAGGGCCCAGAGAGGCTGTGTGACTTGCCTGCTGTCACCCAGCTACAGGCAGTGTGTGACCAAGGCCGAGGTGGGAACAGGGGACGGCCTGACCCCAGAACCCTGTGCTGGGATGCACTTTCCTCCTCGGAAGTGCAGGGGAGGGAAACTGAGGCTGGGCCGAGCTAGGGCGGTTCTTACTCAAGGCCAGGTTGAAGGTGGTAGTCACCCTTTCCACTCCAATCCACCAGCCCAGTGACCCAGGGAGATTTCTGCTGTGGAGGGGACAGAGACGGATGGCCTGCCGGGAAGGGAGTTTATTTTTAGAGCTCACTGCTCGAGATCTCCTCTGGGAGACCCGAGGTGCTGGGGCTGGGGGGGCATGGGGGCAGGTGTTGGTGGGGTGAGGTCGCCACGTGTCCGGGTTAATTATAACCCAGCATCTCGGGTGTCCCTTGGCCTCGCCTCCTTACAAGGGCAGCCGAGAGCTCGGAGAGGCCACCCCCAGCCACGGCAAAAGGGGGCTGGGTGGCAGCTCAGGTCAGGGACACACTCAGATCCAGACTCGATCGGGGACCGCAAGGGCTGAGGAGGAGATCCTGCAGAAATGGGATGTCACAGAGGGAACGGCGTCTTCGGCCTAGAAGGCACCAAGACTGCAGGATGCAAGGATCGGGCAAGTCCAGGGAGCACCCAGCACTGAAACAAAGAATAGAATTTTCCTTTCCCTCTAGAGTTCCTCCCTCCTCCTGGGTCTCCCCCGCTTCTTCCTAGGCAGGGAGCACTGATCTAGAGAAAGAGGGCCCCTTTCTGCCTCTCCTGATGTTCTTGGTGGTAGGGGGGCTATTTAGAAAGTTTTTCTCCTTGGGGCCTAGTCCCTGATCACTCCCCTCACTGTCCGGTCCCAGCAAGGTCAGTGTGTCAAAGCACTCCTTCATAGTTACACAAACTGAGGCCCAGAGAACGAAAAGGAACTGGTCTAGAATTGTTATGTATATATCATGTCAACAATTATTTATTAAGCACTTACTGGGACCCAGCAGAAGATAACCCAAACCCCTGTCCTCATGGAGTTAATATTTTAGTGAGGGTGAACAAGTTGTTATACATTTTAAGGTTGGGGACAATGGGGCTTTGAAGGAACGAGACAGAGGGTAACAGATGCAGGTGACGAGACACAGCAGAGGAGATCAGGTCAGACCTCTCTAGGGAGGTGACATCCAAGCAGAGACCAGAGGGAGCCAGCCATGTGGGTATCTGGAAGGGGGACAGCAGGTGCAAAGACCCTGAGGTGGGAGTGGCTTGGCACGTCAGAGAGACGGGGAGGAGGCTGGAGCAGATGGAGGGGAGAGTGGGAGGAAGAATGTGAGGTTGGAGGGGGACCAGGAGCAGATCTGTAGGGTCCTAGGGCTCCGATGGGAGTCCCTGAGGGTTGTGAGCAAAGGCGAGCCAGGATCCAGCCACGTCACACACAGCCCAGCCCCCAGGCCCCCTAATAACCCCTTGTGTGGACATCTGACATTCCTCTTGGCCACATAGCATCCGAAGCCCTTTCTATATTGCGGGAGTTCTCCACCCTTTGACCGCCTCCTTTGGAGAAGCCCAAATATTAGAGACTCGGTTTCCCAGAATCCTTTGCAGCAATGGTTAGGTCATGTGACCTGTGCTGAGCCAATCAAACCCTCCAGCAGGACCTTGCAGTCATGTGACCTGTGCTGAGCCAATCAAACCCTCCAGCAGGACCTCGCAGTCATAAGCCCTACCTCCTTTATCTTGAGTCTCGCAGAAACAGTTGGCCTTGGGGTTGGCCTTGGGGAGCATTGTGACCCTTATCTTATAGCTTTCTCCCACCCCTGGAGCCCCTCAGTTTCCAAGGCTTGTCCCTCCCCCGTCCCATACCTCAGGACCTCCACATTCCCTCCTGCCCTAGTCTCCTCGCTGGTCTCCTGACCCAGTCTTGGCCCCTCCACCGACTTCCCTGCTGACCTCTCCTGCTCAGAATCTGCCATGGCTCACCAATGCTCGCAGGAGAAATGAGTGTTTGTTGACTAAGTAAATAATAGCCTTATCAATCAATAGGAAATCCCTCCAGCCAGCTTAGGCATAAAGGACTTTCCTACCAAGTGCTTACAAAATTGTTACAAGGGCTGAAGGAACACCTCTTGCTCAGAACTATGCTTCCTCCGGGAAACTGGAGGAAGGAGGTTAGTGTGGAGGTTAAATGGCCTCTTCTGGCTCAGAGGTTAAAGCGTCTGCCTCCAATGTGGGAAACCTAGGTTTGATCCCTGGGTGGGGAAGATCCCCTGGAGAAGGAAATGGCAACCCACTCCAGTATTCTTGCCTGGAGAATCCCATGGACAGAGGAGCCTGGTAGGCTATAGTCCACAGGGTCGCAAAGAGTCGGACACGACTGAGCGACTTCACTTTCACCTTCACCCACTTTCTGGGAAAGATTGAGGGTAGGAGAAGAAGGGGGCTCTAGAGGATGAGATGGTTGGGTGGCATCACCGACTCGATGGACATTAGTTCGAGCAAACTAGGAGATAGTGAAGGACAGGGAAGCCTGGCGTGCTGCAGTCCGCGGGGGTCACAAAGAGTTGGACGTGACTTAGACTGAACAACAGTTAACTCTCAGGGAGCACTCCTACATGTCAAGTACTAGGCTAACTGCTTGACATTTACTAACTCATTTACCATTCTGAGCCTTACCAACAATAAGGCTCAGAGAGGTTAACTGACTTGTCCAAGGTTGCACAGCTGGGAAAGAGCAGAGCTGGGAATCCAACTGGCACAGGGCTGCTGAAAGTAGGTTCAGGGTTTGGTGAAGATAATTTCCAGACTTCTCAGCAAGGTGAGACTATATTGTCAGCCCCAGAGTCCCTTTCTAGGTCTTCAGGCCCACATCCCCTTGCCCACTTCATCACCTTAGCAGTCTGACTTCAGGTTTCAATCACTGTATGTGTATTAACCAGTTTTAGTTTTCCAACAGCACTATGAGGTAGGTCCTGAAAATTTTACACAGCAGGAAAATGAAGCCATAGAGTCTGAGTTACTTGCCCAAAATCACCCAGCTGGAAAGTAGCAGAAGCAGACTGGACGAGGTAGTCACTCCCTTCCTCACTTCACCTCTTTATGCTGAAGCCTCATTTTACAGAGAGTGGATGCTGAGGCTGCAAAAGGGCCAGGGATTGCAGATTTTCTTGCAGTATTCTCAGGAGGCAGAAGGTACAAGGGTGCTTTATGGGTTCTCTCTTATAAAGGCACTAATTCCATTCATGAGAGCTACACGCTCGTGATCTAATCACATCATACTAATACCAAAGTGAATGAAGTCGCTCAGTCATGTCCGACTCTTTGCGATCCCGTGGACTGTAGCCTACCAGGCTCCTCAATCCATGGGATTCTCCAGGCAAGAATACTGGAGTGGGCTGCCATTTCCTTCTCCAGGGGATCTTCCCAACCCAGGGATCGAACCTGGATCTCCCGCGTTGGAGGCAGACACTTTAACCTCTGAGCCACCAGGGAAGCCTAAAGGCCCCGCCTATTAATACCATCACCTTTGAAGGTTAGGATTTCAACATATGAGAAAATACGTTAAAATCATAGATGTTTGTTGTTGTTTAGTTGCTAAGTCGTATCTGACTCTTTTGTGATCCCATGGACTTTCACCAGGGAAGCCTAAAGGCCCCGCCTATTAATACCATCACCTTTGAAGGTTAGGATTTCAACATATGAGAAAATACGTTAAAATCATAGATGTTTGTTGTTGTTTAGTTGCTAAGTCGTATCTGACTCTTTTGTGATCCCATGGACTTTAGCCCACCAGGCTCCTCTGTCCATGGGATTCTCCAGGCAAGAATGCTGGAGTGAGTTGCCATTTCCTCCTCCAAGGGATCTTCCTGACCCAGGGATCAAGCCAGGGTCTCCTGGACTGAAGGCAGATTCTTTACCATCTGAATCACAAGGGAAGCCACCTAAGTGAGGACAATTCTATAACCTATTACCACAAAAATACAGTGAAACACATCACCCCAAAATGCAGGAGCTTAAAAGCAGATGTAGGGCTGGCTGAGAGTTGGTTGTTTTGGGCTGGGTGCAACTGGGAAGCTTTGTTCTATACCATTATGTTAAAAATGAGACAACAGGCTCAAAATGCTAAGGCCCATGTCATAAAATCAAGACTTAATGACAGTTGTGTCTCTCCTGGAGATTGAATCTTGAACCAGCCACTCAGATCAGCTCTAGTTAGGTAATCTGCCCAGATAGGTGCCTGCCGTCCCTAAGGGAAAGTGACCTCACCATAACCAGTCTGCTTTTTCGCCTGCTTTGTTGTTCCAGGAACTTTCTTGTTCCTGCTCCCTTCCTCCTATAAGAGTCTTCCATTTTGTTTAGTTCCTCGAAGCTTTCTGTCTGCTAGATTGGGTGCTGCTTGATTTGAATCAATTTTAAGTAAACACAATAAAATGTTAACATGCCTCAGTTTATCTTTTAACAATATGGAGATGTTGTGGTAAGCGGGAACACACAGGGGCTGTGTCATGCCTCCACCGGGATGCAAGAGGGAATCTTCAAAGCCCCTGAGATCTAAGCTCAGAACTGGGAGGACTGTCGCTTGTGCCCTGAGATCTAAGCTCAGAACTGGGAGGACTGCCGCTTGTGCCCTGAGATCTAAGCTCAGAACTGGGAGGACTGCCGCTTGTGCCCTGAGATCTAAGCTCAGAACTGGGAGGACTGTCGCTTGTGACCCTCTGCGATCGGCCAAGCAAGTCACCACATGCAAAGGCAAAGCCATCATTACCCTCCAAGGGTCAGGTTTTTCTCATTTGCGTTTTTCTTCAATGGTCACGCACACTCAGTCGCACACAATTCATTTCTGTGGACTAGCTCAGGAGGATATTAGAAAGTGGTAATCATGTCTGCCAAAATCACTGCAGATGGTGATTGCAGCCATGAAATTAAAAGACGCTTCCTCCTTGGAAGGAAAGTCATGACCAAACTAGACAGCATATTAAAGTGAAGAGACATTAGTTCAGTTCAGTTCAGTCGCTCAGTCGTGTCCGACTCTTTGCGACCCCATGAATCGCAGCATGCCAGGCCTCCCTATCCATCACCATCTCCCGGAGTTCACTCAGACTCGCATCCATCGAGTCAGTGATGCCATCCAGCCATCTCATCCTTGGTCGTCCCCTTCTTCTCCTGCCCCCAATCCCTCCCAGCATCAGTCTTTTCCACTGAGTCAACTCTTCGCATGAGGTGGCCAAAGTACTGGAGTTTCAGCTTTAGCATCATTCCTTCCAAAGAAATCCCAGGGTTGATCTCCTTCAGAATGGACTGGTTGGATCTCCTTCTTTGCCAACAAAGGTCTGTCTCGTCAAGGCTATGGTTTTTCCAATAGTCATGTATGGATGTGAGAGTTGGACTATAAGAAAGCTGAGAGCCGAAGAATTGATGCTTTTGAACTGTGGTGTTAGAGAAGACTCTTGAGAGTCCCTTGGACTGCAAGGAGATCCAACCAGTCCATCCTAAAGGAGATCAGTCCTGAGTGTTCATTGGAAGGACTGCTGTTGAAGCTGAAACACCAATACTTTGGCCACCTGATGTGAAAAGCTGACTCATTTGAAAAGACCCTGAAACTAGGAAAGATTGAGGGCAGGCAGAGAAGGGGATGACAGAGGATGAGATGGTTGGATGGCATCATCAACTCAGTGGAGATGAGTTGGGTAAACTCTGGGAGTTGGTGATGGACCGGGAGGCCGGGTGTGCTGTGGTCCACGGGGTCTCGAACAGTCGGACAAGACTGAGTGACTGAGCTGAACTGAATCATGTCTGCTTCTTGGAAGAGTATCAGGGGATCAAGGAGAGACAAAGACCTACTTTTCAATCTGTAATCGTTTGTTATCTCTGAGCATCCTTCTGACACCATGGTGTGCTGTGGTCCACGGGGTCTCGAACAGTCGGACAAGACTGAGTGACTGAGCTGAACTGAATCATGTCTGCTTCTTGGAAGAGTATCAGGGGATCAAGGAGAGACAAAGACCTACTTTTCAATCTGTAATCGTTTGTTATCTCTGAGCATCCTTCTGACACCACTTTTTTTTTCATTTTTATTTATTTATTTGGCTGCATCGGGCTTTTGTTGTGTCATGCAAGATTTTTCATCGCAGTGCGAGGATTCTAGTTATCTCACACGGGCTCAGCAGTTGTGATGAGTAGGCTTGGTTGCCTTTTAAAGGGATTACTCATTAATCCCCACATCAGCCTCACAAAATAGGTTACCCTTGTGAGTCCATTTCTACAGACCAGGACTGTGAGGACCAGAGAGCTTGGCTCCTGGCTCAGGGATTGTACAGCCAACAAATGACGGAGCAGGGATGTGCCTTAAACTGTCTGACTCGGTGCACTGGTTTGGAGTGAGTGTGTGGCAGTGACCAGTGTCCTGAGGCCAGAACAATCGGGGACAAGGGCTCAGCTGCCCTCTTCCACCCTGTTCCCTAGACATACCTGGAGAAGTAAGAGCGTGAGTCTGAGTTTTATTTTCCATCAGTCAATCAACAGCCATTGTCAGTGCCTTCTCTGTGTTCAGACCGTGCTGGGGAATGTGCCTTGACTCTGTCAGTCCTCCTGGTGTTCCAGTCACCGCGAGCGAGAGAGACATGTGATGACCTAGAGTGGGCAGGGTTGGAATGTGGGAGCCTAGACGGTCGCAGGAGCCCAGGAAGGTCGTATTCTCCAGCGAGAGGTCAGCGAGGGCTTCCTGCAGACGGGAGCATCTGCATTGAGGCTCCAAGAACAGGGGAGCGGCGCCATAGTCTGGTGCCAGGTCCACGGGCCAGCAGCGCCCTCTGCTGGATATATACTATAGTGCAGTGACCGGGATACTGCAGGGTTTGGCAAAGCTGGCGATCGTGCTAAAATCCTGTGAGCCTAGCTTTGGCCAATTTATGCTTCTAGGACTTGATTTATTGAGTAAGTCACTCAATAGGTATTTATTGAGCACCTGCTTTGCACCACGTTGTTCTCTTGCTAAAGATAACGTGCTTACAACACAGAGCCCTGCCCTCAGGGACCTGGCGTTCAGTCTCTCAGTCATGTCCGACTCTGAGACCCCATGGACTGCAGCACGCCAGGCTTCCCTGTCCTTCACCATCTTCCAGAGGTTGCTCAAATTCATGTCCATTGAGTCGGTGATGTTATCCAAACATCTCATCCTCTGTCTTCCCCTTCTCCTTCCTGCCCTCAATCTTTTGCAACATCAGGGTCTTTTCTAATGAGTCAGCTTTTCGAATCAGGTGGCCAAAGTATTGGAGCTTCAGCTTCAGCATCAGCCCTTCCAATGAATATTCAGGACTGATTTCCTTTAGGATTGACTGCTTGGATATCCTTGCAGTCCAAGGGACCCACAAGAGTCTTCTCAAACACCACAGTTCAAAGGCATCAATTCTTCAACGCTCAGCTTTATTGTCCAACTCTCACATCTATACATGACTACTGGAAAAACCACAGCTTTGAGTGTACGGACATTTGTTGGCAAAGTAATGTTTCTGCTTTTTAATACGCTGTCTAGACTGGTCATAACTTTTCTTCCAAGGAGCAAGCATCTTTTAAATTTCATGGCTGCAGTCAAGATCTGCAGTGATTTTGGAGCCCAAGAAAATAAATCTGTCACTGTTTCCATTGTTTCCCCATCTAGTCACCATGAAGTAATGGGACCAGATGCCATGTTCTTAGTTTTTTAAATGTTGAATTTTAAGCCAGCTTTTTTAGTCTCCTCTTTCACCATCGTCAAGAGGCTTTTTAGTTCCTCTTCGCTTTCTACCATAAGGGTGGTGTCATCTGTGTATCTGAGGTTATTGATATTTCTCCCGGCAATCTTGATTCCAGCTTGTGCTTCATCTAGCCCAGCATTTTGCATGATGTACTCTGCATACAAGTTAAATAAGCAGGGTGACAATATACAGCCTTGATGTACACCTTTCCCTGGGGGAGAACAATAATGCATCTGTTCTGAGTTGCTTCCGTCGTGTCTGACTCTTTGTGACCCAAAGGACTGTAGCTTGCCAGACTTCTGTGTCCATGGGATTCTCCAGGCAAGAATACTGGAGTGGACTGCTATGCCCTCCTCTAGGGGATCTTCCCAAACCGGGGATCGCACTCGCGTCTCTTATATCTCCTGGATAAGGCTGGTGTTCTTTTTTTTTTTTTTTTTAGCTCCACTTGGAAAGCCAAACCAATAATATAACACCACAAAATCAGCAACTAATATTTGCTAAATGCTTCCAATCCATATATTAAGGCATTCAGTCCTCACAGCTTTTGACTAATCTATTACAGATCAGGGAAACGGAGACAGAGAGGTTAAGTTACTGTCCAAAGCCTGCACAGCCAGTAAATGGTGAAATAGGATGTGCACTCAGAGCCAGATTTTTAGCCTCGCCAATAACGTCATGTAACATAGCATAGTAATTATAGTGTTACATAATTTTAGGTCCTGAAAATTTTTATTAACAAAATCAAGCAGATAAATGAGGTTGTGTTTCGGTGGGAAGGGTGTATTTTAGAAGCCGCAAGGAAGGCCTCTCGGAGGAAACGGCCTTTGAAAAAGAACAAACGTCGAGATCTATGTGGAGAGATTTCCAAAGCGGGCGCACAGCCGAGGCAAGAAGGCCATCCGTCTGGGATGCAAAGTTTCTAAGATTCCGAGTTTCCAAGATTCTAGTTTCGCTGAGACTCGCATTTCCTGCGAGCCTGAAATCATCTCGGATTCGACGTGCCGCAGAGACTACCACAAGGCTCTGCTATTCCCGCAGCGCTGGGGCGGCTGGGCTTAACTTTCCAGGAGCGGCGGGCGGGGCCGGTCTCACCTGCGGGGCGGGGCTCCAGGCCGCCCCGCCCCCCGGAGGAGCCGCCCGCGGCCGGAGACTGCGGGCGCCGCTGCGGGCGGTGGGCGTGCGTGCGCAGCGCGGAGAAGCGGGACTTGGAGCCGTTCGCTGTCAGGTGGGCGCCAGGAGTGCGGGGTGGGAGTCCCGGGAGCTGAGAGGATGGAGGCGGGGGCAGAGAGTGTGGGCTGGGCCTGGCACACCCCCTGGGACCGCTGGCCTGGAGACGGGGACGGGCCTTGGGGTCCCTGGACGCCCCCTGTCCCGCTCTAGGGCTCTCCCGGGTCTGGAGGCCCCGCTGGGGCCGCGCCCCCTCTCTCGGGGCGCAGGTAAACAGGCGCGAGGACGGGGCGGGGCCTGGGAGAGGGAGGGGGCCCTTGTGACGGCCCGGCTGGCTGGCAGGCTGGCGGGCTGTGAAACCGGGGTGCGCGGGGCTCAGCCAGCCGGCCAGGGGTAAGTTGTGTGGTTTGGGGAGCGGGCCATACACTCCCGCTGCAAGTGTGTATGTGCGTGGATATTGGGCGTGAGTGTGCACAAGAGATGGTGTAGAAAGCTCAGGTGTGTGTGATGGTGTCAAACGGTGCGTACAGATGTGGGTACAGGTTGGTACAGGGAATGGCCTGTCCGTTTAGCCCTGCGAGGGCACCAAAGGACCGTGTGAATGATGTGAAACTTTCAGTGGTGTGAAAATGTGGGCCACCTCTGATGGTGAGTCTGTAATGCTGTGTGTGTATGTGTGTGTGTGTGTGCGTTTGGCAGAGTTGAACTGTTTATAGGATTAGGTATGTGAGCAAGAAATTGCGTGGCCATGGTTCCCTCTCTGATGGTAAGACTGGAGGGGCGGGGATGGCAGGGAGGTGTGTGCTGTACGGGATGGATGTGTGGAGTGTGACTGATTATTATGGTCAGCTGTGTGCTGGTACACATGGGGCTGAGCAGGTGAAGGGGAGTGTGCTGTTTGGAGAACGTGTGAGTGTGGGAGACGTGTCAAGGACACAGTGTGAGTGATGCGTGGCTGTGGTTGAGCCGTATGTGTCTCTGTGAGCGGTACTCTATGAGGCTGTGTCTGGAACAGTCGACTCAGCTGTTCGAGGTTGTGCGTGATGTTGTAGGAGGTTGTATATGTTAATAAGGGTCATGGTTGTCAAGATGACTCAATGAACTGGCGTGGTTGTGAGTTTGACCATTTATAGAACTTGCGTGTAAGGTGTGAAGCTGTTAATAAGTCTGATGTGATATACGCACACATATGTACAGCGTACATGGAGATGGATATGTGCGTGAACACATATACATAGGGAAAGAGGGAGGTTCGGGGTGGAGAGCCTGCAGTGTGTAAAACCCCTGCGGTTACACACCTGCCCTTGCTCTGTGTCTGAGTGGGTGTGATTGTGAGCATGTGCGCAGGTGTGAACAGCACTGCGCTGCTTTCGGGGATGCCATGGCTGGAGTGAAGTCAGCCTGCGAGTCTGTGCGCGAGAACATGGCACTCCGCGTGTCTCCACTGCCGTCTGTGCCGTGGGCACCCGCTTGCGAAGGTGTAAGAGCCAGCATCGGGTCATTCGCACATTCGTGTGTCAAACTCTAGTGTGTCTTGTGTGGCCGGGCAGGGGCGGTGGAGGAAGCAGGGAGGAATGATGACAGGTCCACCGCGAGTCCTGGGAGCCGGCGAGGGAGGGAGGCGTGGGATGGAGGGCTGGCTCTGGCAGGATGTGGGGGTGTGGGAGAGGGCATGTGTCACGGGCGCAGACGTTCAAGGAGACAGCCCGAATGGGAGTGACTTGGGATTCGGTTACATTTCCGCAAGTGAAGAGGGGTGAGGGGGGAGATGGTTTATTTGTGTGCTGGCTTTTAGTTTCTGGTGTGCAGCAAAGTGATTGGGTTGGATTTTCTCTTTATTTTTCCCATTGTTTTCCACTGTAAGTTGTTATAATATGTTGAGTACAGTTCCCTGGGCTTTACAGTAGATTCTTGCTGGTTACTGCTTTTACATATGTATGTGTTAACCCCAGTCTCTCCCTCCCCACCCTCTGCCTGCTTTGGTAACCATACGTTTGTTTTCTGTCTGGCGTTTTATTTCTCTTTTTGTCGTCTTGTTTGCTTTTGGCTGTGCTGGATCTTCCTTGCTGCGTGGGCTTCTCGTCGAGGTGGGTTCTCCTGTTGCAGAGTACAGGCTCTAGGCGCTTGGCCTCCATGGTTTCAGCTCCCCGGCTCTAGAGCGCACGCTCAGTAGTCGCGGTACACGGGCGTATTGCTCTATGGCATATTCCCGGACCAGGAATTGAACCTGTGTCTCCTGCATTCTCAGATGGATTCTTTACCACTGAGCCTCCAGGGCAGCCCACGGCCTTTATTTCTGAAAGGAAAATGCGCCTGTACGTCGGGTTCTGTTTTTCAGAGGGGAGTGTATGTGTGTTATTTTCCTTTTTTTTTTTTTTTAATGCATGTGTGTTATTTTCCTTTTTTTTTTTTTTTTAAATGCTTGTTTGTTTGGCTGTGCCGGGTCTCCATTGCAGCACCCGGGTTCATTAGCTGCAGCATGCGAGATCTAGTGCCCTGACCAGGGGTTGAACCCGGGACCCCTGCATTGGGAGAACGGAGTCTTAGCCACCAGGAAAGTCCCTACACATGCTGTTTCTGGAAGAATATATGTGTGCGTGTGCCTGAGTTAGGGTGTTGTACTAGGTTGTATTTTAAAAGAAAACGCGGATGTGAGTGGGTGTGTTGAGTTGTATTTTTAAAAGAAAGTGTGTGTGTGTGTGTGTTGTATTTCTGAAAGGAGAATGTGTATTGTTGTATTTCTGAGATGGAGTGTGTGTAGAGGCATATTTCTGAGAGTGTCTTATGTTATATTTGAAATAACGAAGAGTATGTGTCACATATCCGAGAGGAGAATGTGTATAGCGTGGTTTTAAGGGAGGGTGTGCGTGTGTTGAGGTCTGTTTCTAAGAGGGGAGTGTGTGTGTGTCCCAGAGACACCGTCCCCAGTGTCACTGACCTTGTCACCCCCATACAACCCCATGCAGTCCCACGTGTGAGACCCTCCCCCCCACCCATTACCATCTGGGACTCAGACCCTCAGCTGTCACATGGCCCGTGTGACACCCCTGGGCCATGCCTGCCACACGTGTGTTCCAGCACACCTTGGGCTGGCCGGGCCTGTCTGCAGTGGAGGGTGGAGGCGGTTTCCTCTGGTCTGTCAGCTTCTCGGGTCCCCAGGAGTCGCCACATGTGGGGACCCTCCCTGACCTCCCCAGTCCCCAGGCCTCCTCGGCTTCCCGCACCCTAGCCCCGTGGCCCTCTCCTCCGCCCCACCCCACCCCCAGTGGTCTGACTGGTTCCCAACAAAAACACCCTGAGAGTGAGCTCACGGAGAGGCTGCCGCCTCCACACGTCCCGCCCCACACGCCCAGCAGGGGAGGGCACCTCCGGTCCGGGTCACACAGCCGGGCCGGCCGGGCCAGGGGATCCAGGGTCCTTGGGATCGGGAGGGCTGACCAGGTGAGCCGAGGGCAGGTGGGCGGCCGTGGGATGGCTGCTTGGCCGCCTGGGTTAATTCCACATGGGAAGGTTTGGGAGTTGTCCTCGGGGCTGGGCCCTGGGGCTGAGGACAGGCGAAGGAGACCAGAAAGTTTCCAGCTGCAGGCTCGCCAGGATGGGCGTGGGACAGGTTGCCGGCTGCAGTGAGCAAAGCATGGAGGCAGAGGGCTGGCCGGGATGGGCAGATGGGGCAATGGCTGGGAGTGGACGTGTGGCCCAGTGACGCGGAGGCCGAGGGGTGGGCTTGCTCGGCCCCAGCAGTGACCACAAACCCCCCACCCCGGTCCCGGTCCCCGCCAGGAGCAGCCATGTCCGTGCAGGTGGCAGCCCCGGGAGGCGTGGGGCTCAGCCCGGAGCGCCCAAGCCCCGAAGAGCTGGTGCGGCAGACGCGACAAGTGGTGAAGGGGCTGGAGGCCCTGCGGGCCGAGCACCGGGGCCTGGCCGGGCACTTGGCGGAGGCCCTGGCGGCCCAGGGCCCGCTGGCCGGCCTGGAGCCGCTGGAAGAGAAGCAGCGGGTGGTGAGCCACGCGCTGGAGGCCATCGAGCTGGGGCTGGGCGAGGCCCAGGTAGGTATGAGGGGCGCACTGTCTGTGGGGATGTGGCTCAGGCCTGGGGGGTCGCCCAGGGGCGAGGGGCCAGGCATGCTGGGGGGTAGTCTGGGCAGAGGGGGGCCTAGGGGCACCTGGCCCGGGACAGGGAGCCTCTAATCCCGAGATGGGATCCCTAGCCTGCAGTTGTGGGAGGTTCCTTCTGTGTGGCAGGGACTCCTGAACCAGGTGGGGTCCTTCCATAGAAGGGTGGGTCCTGGGCAGACTTCGGGGTTGCCCGGGTGGGATATGATGTGTCCCTGTGTGTGATCTGTGTGTCTGGGTGAAACAGGAGGGAGGGGTGGCCCCAGCAGGATCAGGGTGTGGACCTGGGACTCGCTGAGCATCCCTGGAGCCACAGCGGAGGGCTGTCTGTAATCTGGGGCACCCTGGGGAGATGGGGATGCTCTGGCTCCATTTGAGGCCCTGGGCTGGGTGGGGGCCGTCTGGCAGGGTGGGGGCCGGGCCTCTGACTCGCCGCCCCCCGCCCCCCCCCGGCAGGTGCTGCTGGCGCTGTCTGCACACGTGGGCGCGCTGGAGGCGGAGAAGCAGCGGCTGCGAGCACAGGCCCGGCGGCTGGCCCAGGAGAACGCATGGCTGCGGGAGGAGCTGGAGGAGACGCAGCGGCGGCTGCGGGCCAGCGAGGAGGCCGTGGCCCAGCTGGAGGAGGAGAAGAGCCACCTGGAGTTCCTGGGGCAGCTGCGGCAGTACGACCCGCCCGCAGAGAGCCAGGTGCTGCCAGGCTGGCGAGGCAGGGGCCCCCAAAGGACCCCTTGTCCCTCTGCAGAGCCCCCGCCTTCAAAGGTTCCCTGGCCCCCCTGGAACCTCTGAAAAACCTGCCACAAATCCCAGACCCACTGGAACTTACTCAGAAGCCTGCCCCATGCCCAGCTGCCCCACAAAGCCCCAGGATGCTCCCAAGCCCTCAGGAGACCCCTGCCCACCACCTCCCTCAAGCCCTGGGGTTCAGGACCCCCATCTCAGAATCAGACTCCCAAGCCCCGTGACACCCCTTTCCTCCTCTCTCTGTAGCAGCCTGAGTCCCCCCCTCGCCGGGACAGCCTGGCCTCCCTGTTCCCTAGTGAGGAGGAGGAACGGAGAGGTGGGTGCAGCCTCAGCCATGGAGGATGGGAGGCCGAGGCTGGGGAGGGCGCATCTGAGTTGCTGGACCCCGAGGTCTCTGGCGAGGATGGGGCAGCTCAGGGCCGGGTGTCAGGAAGGTGAAGCAGGTGGCTGTGTG